>OY747133.1:65243419-65740919 GCA_963556465.1 Berberis vulgaris | reverse complement strand
AAATTAATCTGATTAACCCTCCTTCAAACTAAATAAAATGCACATAGATCAAGTCAGTCTTCCAACACCTGTTGGTCTCAGAAACCAGGATTTGATCCCAGAAAAGAACTAATGTAGCATGATTGTGCTCAACCAGAGGTTCATGGATCAACTTATGTATTCAGATATTGTCAGGAGATGGAAATTTATCCTCACATCAGAATATTGAGACTCAAGGTAAAAAGGAGCATTAGTGTAAAAGAAATTATAATCTAACTACAATTCAACCAGAGGAATTTCCAAAGAAAAAATAAGTTGATTCTCAAGCTCAATAAATTGATAATGTTGACAATCACATTTCAAAATCCACAAACTGTAACGTAGAATCTTTTAATCGCTTGAAATCCAACCTCCACAACGGTTACAGAAATCAACAAAATTTTGTTTTTCAAAAGTGCATAGACAAATCCAAACTTCATATCCAACCACACAAAATCCCAAATATATATATATGGTTCCATGTAATCTTTGGAATTCTATGTGTGCTAATACAGATTGAAACTCGATGAGAAAAAAAAAGTATTATATATGCCAAATTATAATCAAGTACAACTGAACCATAGGAAATTCCAAAGAAACAATAAGTTGATTCTCAAACTCAATGGATTAATAATGTCGACTATCATATTTCAAAATCTACTAAAAGACACTACCAAACGACAAGTTGACAGATTGAACTACACATACGAAACAACAAAAATCTAACTTGTAACTAATTCATGACAATCAAATGGGAACATATCGTTTGGTCACCTGCTTGCCTGCGACGGCAAGTCCAGCAAAGAAAGCCCCAACAACGCCACCAACAACAACCGACCGCGGCCCGGACGCCGCCTTGTAAACAGCCCCAGTCCCCAACCCAGCCAGCACAGTGTTCAAGACATCATCTTGATCCCTCTGGTACGTAATCAGCGACTCCAACCCAGCAAAAATCAACCCCACGGTGCCCAACGAGTTCCCGAACCTCCGCCCGGCCTGGCCGCCGGAATTCAAGACCCGATTAAGCCTGAGCTTCGAAGAGTCACCTTTCTCGGCCGATTTGATCCCCGCTACAGAACCCTTGGCGGCACCGAGGATGGCGCCGGAAAGGTAACCGCTGCCGGTATAGTAGCTGATGCTCTCCGACCATGTGCGGCGCTGCGCGGTGGCTTCTTCGGCGAAGAGGAACTCTGGCGATGTTGGAAGGTTGTAGAGGTTTTGAATGGGGACGTTTAGGTTCTGATACGGGTGGTATTGGCGGTACTTTTGGTCTGACGATGAAGAAGAGTCTGCCATTGATGGTGATTTCTAGGGTTTGCTGAGATCAAGATTGGATTATTATCAATCGATTTGGGGAACCAGGAGAGGAAGCTAAACCCTCTTTTTTTTTTTTTTTTTTTTCTCTCTCTCTCTAGTTCCAGACTAGGGTTTAACGAGAATAGTTTTGGGTTTTAGGAAGGAATTATTTGGTTTTTGTTTTAGGAATAACTAAAGAGGAAGGAATTGGGGAACCGACCTATTCTATTTGGAGCAAGTATAAGACGGTCGTGCTACACTCCAAGCTTGTTCTATTTTGGTTTTCAAACTTTGACCACCCTTTTGCAACGACTAAATGACACCACTACTTTTGTTGAAGAACGCCTTATTATAAATTTTCTCTCACTCACTGTTCATCTTCTTATTCTTCTTCATCTTTATCTCTTTTCCACCACCTTACCCTACCACCGCCAATCGCATCACCTCGCCCTGCTACTTTCAGCCTTTCTTATTTTCTTCTTTGATTTGTCCAAATCTGTTCTCCTCGATATCTGACCTGCAAAACAATGTTAGATTGTCAAACACCACCTGTTTGGTAGCCAAAGACACTCAAATGCTTAAGTCAGTTAATTAGATGAGAGAATGAACTTGGACATAGTATAGTTGTATTGTGTTTGCATACCTCATTCGTGAATCTCTAATTTACCTTTTATAATGAGAGTAATTAATTCGGTGTGTGACTTAAGCATGCAGGGCGCGATTGAGGGAGGTATTTCTCACAACTATCTCCTCATTCATTGAGATGCGTCCTTGAGGGTGCAATTCTTGCCATGACTTGTGATGATACATCAAAATAGACCAATCATTGCAGTCATACACATGGTAGAGAACATCCATCATGAGGATC
The DNA here is from genome assembly GCA_963556465.1 of Berberis vulgaris. Classification (NCBI taxonomy): domain Eukaryota; kingdom Viridiplantae; phylum Streptophyta; class Magnoliopsida; order Ranunculales; family Berberidaceae; genus Berberis; species Berberis vulgaris. The sequence goes on along the minus strand of OY747133.1, from coordinate 65,738,737 downwards.
TGACATCTCATCTCATGGGTCAGCTCGTAACCCCCAAGAAGAATAAAGCTAACCATTGAGGCCCAGACAAAACCCACTATAAGAAGATATAATCAAAGCCCAAATTCAGGCCCGACACGAGTTCTCTCATAAGGAAAAAGAACGTTGTGCCAAAAAAGAGTCGTGGAGGGAGTTACGCCTCCACAGGTGCATCTTCATTAAGAAGGAGATTGTTACGTGAAACATCTCATTCTGTTGCGCCTCACATGCTTAAATCACGTAGAGAATTAACCGCGACCATTATAAATGGTAAATGAAACATTCGATACATGTATGCAACCTTTAACTAAGTTTTGTCTAGATTTACTTCATTCTTCAAAAAGGTGGTCTTTGGCAGTCTAACATTCGTTTTGCAAGTCAAACTCACAGGAAAACGATTTTTGGATGTATCAGCTTGGCGCCATCCATGGGGAATGACGAGTTTCCTTTCTAAAAAGAAGATCCACATTGACGAAGTTCACCAAAATTTGATAAACAATCAACAAGATGTCAGAACAAATGACACACCCTACATATCCTCAACCTGGTGATGATAACATCAACTATCTAGTTGGCGACAATGTATCACAAGCAGCTCACGAACAAGATACAACCCAAACCATGGGGCCAATAGAACCCGAAAATCAAGAGCCACAACATGCAATAGCTAAGACAACCCATACATCCGGTGACGCCGCCACGGATCCTCGAGTAGACCTACTTATGGTCCAGATGAATTACATGACAAATATGCTAGAAAAAATCACCCAGGAGCGTATCCAGCCAGCTGATCATGTCCAGGCACCACCCCAGCAAAACTCCACCAACTGAACTCAAGGAAGTGACAAAGTCCTAGCAGAACCCCAATAGGAAAACCTTGAGAGCAATGAACTCCCCCGAAACAAGACTCCACATCGTGATGGGACACTTGCTGAAATCCCGTTCAGAATTGGAGATACTAATCCCAATGTATTGTACGAATTAGCCAAACCGCCATTCTCCGACGCCCTCATGAAGACTCCCATGCCGAAAATTTTCACTCTGCCAAAATTCAAAGTATATATATGATGGTACCACCGACCCAACAGATTACTTGAGACACTTCCACCACATGATGGCATTGAAGGAGACCACGGGGTCGATCCTGTGCAGAACATTTCCGACTAGCCTTACCTCCACGGCAATGAATTGGTTCAACAGCTTACCACCGAGGTCAATAGACTCCTTCCAGGCATTAGCCACCACCTTTATCACAAGATTCATCAAAAGTCAACGGATGAGGAAAATACCACACTACTTCCTCCATGTTAAGCAGAAGCCCGAGGAGATGATACGGGAATACGTTACTCGTTTCACCAACGAACTGACAATGATCGATGGATGCAGCGATAACACAGCAGCCGCAACTTTCACTGTCTGGTTGAAGATGGGCCTTTTTTTACGTTCTCAACTAAGAACCTCCAAAAAGCATGGTGGTCAACACATTTATCTTGAAGATATGAGAACTGACAAGAGAAAAAATGAACAGGAAAAGGAAAATCACTCAAGGAGATGGGAAAGGAAGGAATAGAAGAGGTTAGATGATGGACCATGGGAAGATAGCGGTCAATCAAAGAAACATTGGAACGGCAGAAAAACCGGATCCCACCAGCGAGAATCCAGGAAGTCACAATTGGCACAACCCAATCACGGGCGGATAACCATGGTAATGAAAAAGGCATACAAACCATATATGGCCCTAAAGACAAGCTGAACCATCATCCTGAAGTACATGGTGAATTGGGAGAATGTCAACTGGCCACCCAGGATGAGAGGAAACCTAGAAGGAAGAGACAAAAACATGTATTATACCGAGGACTACTACAAGTTGAAAGAAGAAATCGAGCATTGGATTCAAAGAAGATGACTCGATGAATTCATTGGAATACCAAACAAACAACTCAAAGGGAAAGAAAATGTTGATGCCACCGCCACAAGATCGAAAGAACAATCTAGGAAACTGATATATGCTTTACACTGCATCCACCCAAGCAAATAAGCATCCCCCGCTCGAGAAGATCTATATCAAAGCAGGAAAACTAACGCTTTGAAGATGCTTGCAACAATTGACTTGAGGACTCTACTAGCAAATGCAAACCCAATCCGAGTTACCAACGGAAAAATTAACGACAACGAACTCCATCAAACCTCAGCAAGTGACTCCAAGCAGGGTACTAACGGAAGCATGATCGGACAGATTGACAATGATATGGGCGTGACTAGTCAAACTAATACTGCTTAGCTATCGGATTCGAAAGCACCTCAAGTCAATTACTTTCAGTGATGAACGGTGAGCAAGAGCAATAACGGATCAAGCGAAGGAGGTCATAAATTAAACGAGAAAGAGCAACAAAGATGTGAACTCCAACACAAAGATAGACATAAACCAAGCAATGATCAAGAGGAAAAAGCAAATCACTCCCTAATGTAGCATAACTGCTTAGAAAAACGATCATTAGAAACGGTGGGAACATCCAAAAGGGAAAATCGATAAAATTACGAATTTGGAATCATCATTCCACGAAGGATAAAAGCGTCAAAATGCAGTCATGCAAAACAGTCAGCATATAAAGCCAAAAGGAATTGGGATACAAGTCGGATAGATATAATAAACTTCTGGTCTGATCAACCAATGAAGTAAAAGTTTGACGAACGAGTCAACTAAATAAAAACAACTTCGGGTCGACTAGAACGTCGAACCAATGATGTAAAAGTTGGACAAATGAGTCAACTAAGTAAAAGAAACTTCGGGTCGACTAGAACGTCGACCCAACGAAGTAAAAGTTGAACAAACGAGTCAACTAAGTAAAAGCAACTTCGGATCGACTAGAACGTCTAACCAACGAAGTGAAAGTTGGACAAACAAGTCAACTAAAAAAAAAAACTTTGGGTCGACTAGAAAGTCAAACCAACGAAGTAAAAGTTGGTCGAACGAGCCAACTAAGTAAAAGCAACCTCAGGTTGACTAAAACGTTGAACCAACGAAGTAAAAGTTAGACGAATGAGTCAACCAAATAAAAGTAACTTTGGGTCGAATGAAACGTTGAACCAACGAAGTGAAACTTGAATGAAACAACTTCGGTTCAACTGGATCATCGAGCCAACGAAGTAAGAATCGAGCAAATAAACGAACTCGAAAGAAGCAATTCTGTTTTGATTAGTGTACCAAACCAACAAAGAAGATGAAGGAACGAGTTAACACAACTCAAGAGAGCCTCGGATCAACTAACGTGCCAGATCAACAAAGCATGAGGCAACCGAATAAAACTACTTTCTCATAAAAGCTTCGAGATAACCAACACGAGGTTAACACGGACGTATTGAAGTGTAGGAGAATTCAAATCAACAAAAGTCTGACATGATAGAAAAATATAGCTATAAAAATCAGAGCTGGGTTACAAATCATTTCGACAATAATGATCGACCTATAAAAGGTACAGGCAACACGAACGAAGTGATGAACCACGACTACAAACAAAAGTAAATGAGAAAATTCATATTCTTTAATAAAACTATTCTATTACATTCAAGAAAAAAAGTAAAAGAGCAGGAGGTTAAGCAGAAGGATCCATAACATCATCAACAACACCATGTGACGAACGAGGGACAACTAGATCACTAGCAGGATCTCCCTCTTCAAGAGGAAAAGGAAATTGTTCTTCAGCCGTTAGATCATCCAGAGGGTCTTCGACACCATCTTCATCCTCGAAGGTTTGATAGACCAAGTGACAGTATTGAGACAAGTCAAACACCAAAACCCTCGATATAGTCGAGAAGCTCAGTCCGTCCATCAACAATTTGCTGCCAATCCGCCACCTCCATAATGCGAAGCATGTCCTTAACAGAAGCAAGTTCATTCCTAGCCGCAATAAGTCATCCCTCACCAGTAGTAAGCATCATGGAGGTATCTGCCTTGACCTCGTCAAGTGCAGCTGTTAATTGCTCCACCCTTTTCTGGGCAATGTCGCGGTTGGTAGAGTGCTCTTTCATGACACGCGTAGCCTCGTCATGAAGTGCCTTCTTTGTGGACAGGTCCTGTTCCACATCATGTAAGGAGAAGGAAATATCTCTTCCTTCATGCTATTTGCACCCCATCTTCTACTCAGTACCACCGCGGATCAGGCGACAATGTTTTGTTTCATCTCTTAACTCTTTCTATTATTTCGAATTTGATATTTAATTATGTATTGCTATTCGAACATGATTAATATGTCTAGCTAAACTTTTTCTTAGTTAGGGGTGGATTCGAAGCCTTGAACATGTGTTTTATAAATTAATTGAATTTAATCTTCCTTGCTATTAGTGATTGTGTTTTGAATAACTGTTTTGTAGATAATTTTTATTTGTATGTTTGTTAAGGTGGCCAACTCAGTAAGCATGCTAGGATCTGGGGCTAGAGTATAGGAGAGTTTCACATAATTGTTATAATCTTGTACTCACAAGTAGTAAATACCAAGGAACGTTTGTAAGGTTAAGTAAAAACCTAAGTAAAAACAAGATGCTGATCATACTTGTAATTGCCTAATTAGTGTTCATATTTTTCACAAAACTTAATGATCTTAGATTGTTGTCTAACTTGCGATTCCTGTCTAACTTGCGATTCCACAAAACTTAATGATCTTAGTTTAATTAAATGAACTTGAAAAAATAATAAGATTAATGCAGTGTTTATCACGGTTAATCTTGAGCATTGTCTCTCACAAGTTAGCAAGTGATTATCGTATATTGATTTATGAGCATATGTTTGGTGTGTGGAGATAAACCCTTAGCTAATTTCTCATCTTGCCATCCCTTTAGTTTTTTTTTATTTTTTATCTTTTAAGTAATTTTTGTAGTTATTTTCATAGTTTAATTTAGAAAACTCAATCCCACATTATTTAATTAATTAGATTAGTAGTTGTCTTTTAGCTATTCTTAGTGTTAATTGGCAAACCCTTTAATCCCCGATCCAGAACGATCCCTACTTATTCTATACTACAATCACAAAGCACGGTATTAAGTTGTATGCTACTAAAATAGCGCATCAATTTTTGGCGTCGTTGCCGGGGATTATTAAAATTGCTAATTACTTATTAGTTTTTTTATTAATTAAAATTTTTCTTTTTATTAATTTTTTTTCTTTTTTGTCTTTATCTCAAGTACCATGCGCAATAGGAGATCCAGTGAGAATTTATTATAATATGATCTGTAGCCTGAGAAAACTTATTATGAGTTCATTTTGGAGCATGACATGGAGGACGTATCACTCCATGTTCCCACTTATTCCGAGGATTAATTGCAGATATCGTCAGGCTGCACGACGTTAAAACAAACGCTTCTTGGGAGGCAACCCAATCATATTTGCTTTCTCTATCCCTTTATTTTCTTTTCATTATTTTTACTTTTGTTTATTAGTAGCTTGTTTTTTCGCGTTTAAATCTTTCATTACATGTGTTATAATCTATTAACATTGAGCACAATGTTAGGTTTAAGTGTGGGAGGAACAAAACGTTGTTTCTATTATAAAAAAAAAGATTAAAAAATTTAAAAAATTAAAAATGTCAGTCCAAAAAAAAAATATATATATATATATATAAATGTTGGTTTTTATTAGTGTCAGTAAAAAAAAATTCATAGTTGTTTTAAGTCTTAGGATACTTTCCAACACAATGATGAGATTTGGTTTTTAATTGCATGACTTTAAGGTGATTTATAAACATGATTTAAGATCTAATATTATATTTTGGTTAATGTGTATTCATGGTCATCATATGCAAATTCACATGTAATCAACTTAGTAATTAGTACTCATAGCATGTTTAATTGAATTTAACTCATTATAACCCATATGTGAGTTTTGAGCCTATTATTCATTTGATTTTGAGAGTTTTTAGTTAGGTCATCTTTTATTTCTTTTGTCAATAATAATTCGTTGCACGATCTCAATTTTGTTTGCTTTGGTTGCTACTTGGATTGCTATCATAAATAAGAATTAAACACTAGAACTTGTATTAATTTTGTTCAAAGCATCATATTGAATTGCATGACATGCTTAACATGATAAAGACACCTAGTTTTCACTATTGCCAAATAAGCCTGATCCATAATATATTTCATTTAAGTTAACCCCATTGAGCTTGTTATTAAGCATTTTGTTTCATTACCCTCATTTTCTATCCCTAACCTAATCAAAACAGTGGAGTATAATTTGATTTGTAGAGACTTTATTGTGGTTCAAGGTACGTTAAAAAACAAGTGTGGGGAATACCCTTATGCCCTTATGGTAGACAGTTCAAAAAGAAAGAGTTGCCAAAAAAAAAAATATTTAAAAGATATTATTATTACAAAGTTTCAGAAAGGATACAAGCCCTTGTCTATATTCATTCAGTATTACAGTAGAATACAGATAGTCCAGTTCTTTCAGTAGATGCAAAATAATGGCTGAAGCTCTTCATTATCAATGGGCCACCTCTTCATTTTCCCACTTATGTCTTGAACCATATGATTCTTTGTTAATGTCTCTAATCTTATTGCATGCTTTCACCATTTCTTCAAGCCTTTTGAAAATTTCATATCCGTTCTTTTTCTTCCCTTGACCCCTGGCCCCATTACAACCCGAATTGAGACATTTTGATTGAGTGTGTCTTGCAATGTTACAATGTGGAGATTCGAATGAGGTATGAACATATGGTGTCACTAGTTCTTGCATTCAAGTAGTAGCATTTCTTCCATGAGATCATATATCTGGAAAAAAAAAAAAAAAAAGTCAGAAATGCATTTCTTTCTTGTTATATCATATGTGAGCTATCTGTTTCCCTTTTACATCAATCCTCTCATATATAACTAGAATAGAAAGAGTGATTTTACCAAATAATCAGTGAAAAAGAAAAAGTGCACCTAATGAGATTTTTGGGTTAATTCTTCTTAGCACGCACTTGAGTTTCACAATCACTTAGATTGATTTAATTGTGAATTTTTATATCATTGCTATGAACATGTATTAATTTTCGAATGATGTGGATTTAATCTTGTGTTTACAAATAATCTTAACATGTCATGATCCGTTAAAAATCCCTGAGACAAATGTTGGAAAGTATAGATTGAGTCATTTGAGTCTTTCTTGAATTTGCTCGATGACTAGCAAAAGATAAGTGTGGGAAAATTTGATAGGGGCATAATTAGGCTATATTTAGTACCATATTTCTATATATATTTTTAGCTATTAATTGTTAATTATGGTACTAATTGTTATTTTCGTGTTTGTAAATGTTTCCAATTACAAGATTTTAAAATAGAAGCAAATTGGCAATTTAGAAATACTAACTGCACAAGGAATCCACACAAACAAGGAAACAATGAAACCACACAAAGAAGAAAACAAGTATAAAAAGGGACGATACCTTGCTTTGAGAGGATCCATCCAGCAATAGCCTTCATCCATCCACAGTTTCCATCGCCTACGCTAGCCAACAGCCCTCACATTCACGACCTCGACAACAAGCCCTAACCCATCATCGCAGTAGTCCCTCAACCGTCTCCCTTTTCTCCTTCACGAAATCCACAGCACAAACCCTCATCTCTGTCTCAGTTCATCATCCACGCTTGCAACCAGAGACACCCACTTTCATCGTCCTCTTATCACAGTCACAGACCACCACCCCAGGCCTCTATTCATCTCATTCTCCTGACAACCACAGTCCCTTATTCCATCCTCTTTCCTCATCATGTCGTCTTCCTTCACAACACCCATCTGATCTCCCTCTCTCTCGCTGTCCCTCGTCATCCCCTTTTCTTTCACTCTAATTCACAAGCAGAAATCAAAGAAGGAGCATATCACGAAGAGAACAGATCGCATGAGGAAGGAGAAGGAAATATTTCTTCCTTCGCGCTATTCACACCCCAGCTTCTACTCAGTACTACCGTGGATCAGGCGACAGTGTTTTGTTTCATATCTTAACTCTCTCTTATTTTTAGTTTGATATTTAATTATGTATTGCTATTCGAACATGATTAATACGTCTAGCTAAACTTTTTTTAGTTGGGTGGATTCGAAGCCTTGAAAATGTGCTTTATAAATTAATTGAATTTAATCTTCCTTGCTATTAGTGATTGTGTTTTACTTCACTGCTTTATAGAGAACTTTTCTTTGTATGTTTGTTAAGGTGGCCAACTTAGTAAGCATGTTAGTATCTGAGGCTAGAGTATATGAGAGTTTCACCTAATTGTTATAATCTTGTACTCACAAGTAGTAAATACCAATGAACGTTGGTAAGGTTAAGTAAAAACCTTGGTAAGAACAAGATGATGATCATACTTGTAATTGCCTAGTCAGTGTTCATATTTTTCACAAAACTTAATGATCTTAGATTGTTGTCTAACTTGCGATTCCTGTTTAGATAGCATGATAAGAATAGTTTGAAAGCGACGCTTAGTTTAATTCAACGAACTTGGGAAAATAATAAGATTAATGCAGTGTTTATCACAGTTAATCTTGAGCAATGTCTCTCACGAGTTAGCAAGTGATTATTGAATATTTATTTATGAGCATATGTTTGGTGTGTGGAGATAAACCCTTAGCTAACTTCTCATCTTGCCATCTATTTAGCTTTTTATCTTTTCAGTAATTTTCGTAGTTATTTTCATAGTTTAATTTAGAAAATCCAATACCCCATTATTTAATTAATTAGATTATTAGTTGTGTTTTAGCTATTCTTAGTGTTAATTTTTAAACCCTCTAATCCCCGGTCCAGAACGATCCTTACTTATTCTATACTACAATCACAAAGCAGGGCATTAAGTTGTGTGCTACTAAAATAGCGCACCACATAAACACCGTCTAATTCGATTCTTAAAAATTCGAGCTCGGTCACATATTGATCCCGTGCACCCTTCGCTTTAACCAATGAGGCTTGAGCAACCCCGACCACTTTGACCTGTTCCGAACATCGTGGTCTTAACGCTTCGGATTGATAAAGAACATGGGAAAACACCAATAGCAGCACAACGAGCTTCCTCTCCAGAGAAATCACCAGATTACGACTAGCTTGATAACTCGAACCCATCAACCCTGCATAGGCAAAATGATTCATCCCTCAATTATATTCCTAAGTCCATCATCAAGATTAAGGCTCGGACCCAACACAGGCATCAAAGACCTCTCCACTGACAGTCTGTACCATTCGTTAATCAACTTACGCACACCATCCTATACGTCAAGCTGGGAAAACAAACATAACTTTCCATCCAATTTAACCTGAATCTCGTCAGGGGTAGGTTTCATCCAATTGATCCGCGAGTGAAGAACGCGGGGGTCTGAAAGTACGGAGGAACCACCACCCAGAGCCGAAAAGGACGAAGGATTAATAGGAGAACCATCCTCACCCGCTCGTTGCATAGTAATCACAGTAGAAGCGGAACGAGTGGCAGTCCCAATGAGAACAGAGGAACCTAAGCAGGCAAAGGAAGGCAGGACCTTCGCCCCATCATCAACAAGATGAGAGAGAAAACGATGAGACTGCGTATCGAAAACTCGATCATGACTACCAAGTTCTTTAGATTAGACAATAGCCAGTTGGAACATCTTATCATCAATGGCCTTAGGATTCTCATTAGAACACTTGGCAGCCTTAGGACCACCATAAGTAGAGAGAAACCTCTTTTCGGCTTCATCCAGTGGGCGAATGGTCTTTTTTTTGCGCCTCTTCAATGCCAACTTTATCTCTTCAGCCTATTGCAAATATAGGCAATCCTCCCTCGCATGCTCCCTATCAACAAAAATTGAGTAAAAAGAAGCACGAACAATATAATCAAGGAGTCGCTTCCTCTTCGAAACACAATCAAAACTTAGGAACAACCGCTTCGTTGGACTAACAGGGCTTGAAATTTTTTTCTTCCTGGAAGCTGGACCAGTAGCGCCAACGCTAGGGGTGTTAATTGCTCCATGTAAACCGACCGAATTGAACAGATCCGAAAAAATCGAAACTGAACGAAAAACGAAACCAAATTGCCTAAATCAAACTTAATCGAGTTACTTCGGTTCGGTTTCAGTTTGACTTTTCCGCCCAAAATAAACCGAATCGTATCAATTTTTTTATTTGTTTTTTAACTCCCAGCCCCACCACAAACAACTCAATTCGCAACCCCCATCCACCCCTATTTAATTCTCAAATCTCAACCCCACCAATTCAATTCCAAACCCACCCACCCCCATTTAATTCTCACATATCCCATTTAGTTCAGCTAAGGTGAATATATAGAGATTGGATCCAACTAGAGAAGTAAATAGATCCTCCATGGATATCATAGATATAGGTGAGTTTGGTGTGATAAGATCCATTATTGATAATCTTGTAAATGAGCTTTGTTTCGAGATTTTCTTCGGCTCTGTTATTGAAAGGAATTTTTGTTGCTTTATAACAACTGGATACAAATGATCTCCATGTGATCTTGGTCATCTTGTTGTAGAGTTGTTTTATATATATGTTAAAAACCTCCCAACATCGCCAGAGTTCATCTTCGCCGAAGAAGTCACCACGCAGCGCCGTACATGGTTGGAGAACATCAGCTACTACAAAGGTAGTAGATACCTCTCCAGTGCCATCCTCGGTGTTGCCAAGGGTTCCGTAGATGGATCAAATTAGCCGAGAAATGTGGCTCTTTGAAGCTCATGCTAAATCAGGTCTTGAATTTTGGTGGCTAAGCTGGCCAGAGGTTCGGGAACTCATTGGGCACCGTGTGTCTGAGCTTGTTTTTCTTTTTGTTCGACTAATTTTCTTTGCATTACCACTATTGGGACTTTTGTCGAATTGTATGGTCATTCGAGCTTGTTTAAACAGAATGCAATAATGCTAATTTTTTTTTATCATAATAGAAAAACTGGTATAATCTTGTTTTTTTTGTTTTGGATATATAATCTTGTTGAAGTTCAAATTTTATTTTAAATCTGTATGTGTGAAAAGGTTTTATCTTTGTGTTTAGGTCCAGCTATATGGTAATGGCAACGCATAATTGTTTTAGTAAGAAGAAGAAAGCGGATGGAAAAAATAGAAAATAAAAAGGAAAAACTGAAACAAACCGAATTGGTCGGTTCACTTCGGTTAATGATTTTTATTTGAAAAATCAGAAAACTTAACCGAACCGAACCGAACTGAAAAACCAAATCCCAAGTTATGTTCGGTTCAATTTTAATTCAATTTCAAATCGATTAACACCGCTAGCCAACGCTAACATGAGCATCGAGATCCGTAACATCTGAGCTCACTTTCCCATCAACGACAACATTACCACCATCAATAAGGGTAGCAATCTCCACAACTTGCCTCTCAGTTACCAGAGCCTGCTCGACTTCATTCATACTATACAAAACATTGTGCTCCACACCATGACATCAGTAAGATACCAAAGGAACCACAGAAAGCTGCAAAAAATGCTCACTGATAATATGTTCATCCGCAGTCATTTGCAAATTCCTCTGCTTGTTGGGAACCCGGAAAGACCTCACTATCTACCAACCCCGCAAACTGAAGTAGCTAGAATGGACAGAAGCATAAAACCAATCTCACGACCAACCACTTATGTCATTGTTAAGATTTCCAAAACATGCGGGAGAACGAAAAAAAACAAGTATTCTTGGTCACCAACAAACTGATCATCGAGTGCAAGATTCTAGAAATCAAAGGAATGCCATAAATGATGGGCCTTGCATATGTGGAAACCATAATCCTCCAACCGTTAGGGCCCATCTGAGTAGGAGGGATACCCAAAAGATCTAAATAAGACCAGAGTTATTCTAGAGCTGGAAATCAAAAGCCATAGTGAAACATATGTGGGTAAAGTACAATATACTACTTCGTTGGACGACAAGGACTGTCGTTCTCACAAGGTAGAATGATCTCAAGGTCAGAAGGCAAAGAGTAGTCGGAACGGACGCTATCCAAGGTCGCCTGAGAAGCCTTCTTGAGAGAAAAAATTGTCATAAATCGTCACAAATATAATGAAAGTGTGAGAAAAACTTCGTCACAGGTAGTTATTTTTAATGTACTAATCACTACCGTGACAAACTGTTCATCGCGTCTAAATTACATAAGTGAGAAAAATTTAAAGTTACTACACGTGACACTGGCGTTTTGTCACATAAAATATTGTAGAGTGACAAAAATGTTGTCACCCATGTTGTAATTGTATACTTGCGCGCAAAGTTTATGTGAGGAACAACTCGCCACATAAGCTGACTTTTTGTGACAGGTAAGAAATTCGTCACCTAATACCTTCCTTAACACGCTTTATGTGACAAACGCTGTGACAACTGAAATTCCTCATAGCTGATGAAAAATGACGAATTAACATGTTTCAATTAGGAATGATGTTCTTAACCAAATCCCAAATTTCTTGCAGTGTAATTGACTATTATGTTTGGATTCTACTTTTCTCTATTTTTATTGACTCATATCTAGGCTGCTAATTGATTATTATGTTTGGATTCCACTTGTTGATGTAAACCGAAACATTGTGAATGCATGGGTGTCGTAGAGCTACAAAAAATAAAAGAGAAGAAAATGAAGATAGAGGAGAAGAAGAATTAAGATAGGAGAAGAAAAGAGAAGAACAATAAGAAGAGGGGAGAAGAAAAAAACAATCATTCATAAAAATAAGAAGAGAGGAGAAGTAAAAAAGTGATAAGTAGAAGAAGAAGAAGAAGAAGAAGAAGAAAAAGAAAAAAAAAGAATATAAGAAAAAAACAGAGAAGAAAAGAGATGAAGAAAAAACAAAGAAGAAAAAAAAATAGAAAAATAAGATAAGAAGAAAATAAACAGATAAGAAAAGAAGAAAATCACGGAGAAGAGAAGAGAAAAAAACAGAGAAGAAAAGAAGAAAACTGAAAAAAGAATAAGTAGACGGAGCCTGGAGTAATGGCGGATCGATGAGGCTAGCAGTGGAAGGGAGAGTATTTGCGTCTGACAGTGGTGGTGGCGAAGTGGTAATGGTGCTTGATGAAGAAGAGAGGAAAAGAGATGTAGTTAGGGTAAAGCCTAGACAATAGTATTGCGTGGGTCCGCTTGGGACCGCGCTAAGGCCTTTTACATGTTATGGTTAGCTCATGCCACGTGTGCGGATGTGATTGAATGATTGTTTGATGTCTCATCAGCTACTCCCCCTAGTAATGGGGTTGTTTGCAGTTCCATTAATTCGATAAATGTGGACTGGTGTAGTTTGTACTTGGATCGTAGCCCCTTTATACCACGCGTAGAATTTAATGCGTCGCGACTATTGGGTGACCTCTTTCTGTGATCCGTCATGCCAATATATACGTTGGTTCTCATATGGTCAGGCATGTCATGAGCATTGTAGCGTTTGTTCCTTAAATGTGGATTTCCAGATAATGTGTTTTAACCTCTCTAGAGGATGAAAAAGGATCTCCTTTGGTGGAGTCTCCAAATGTTTTGACATTTGTAGCAATGAGTCTTAATAAGACTTGCTATTGGATGAAGCCAGCTGGTTTGAGTGAGCTTCCAGTTGTTCCATGGGACCTCCAATTCCTTCTTATATCGCGGAGAAAAAGTACAGACTCCCCCTTAGGGGCCAAGTTTATCTTCCATCTTCTGGTGCTCCCACGACATCTTTCTCCATCCAGTTTGGGGATAATATCGGCAACCAACTTTGGGTGGTTCCCACTACTCGTTCACATGCTTCACTCACGACGCCCCAGTCGGAAGGAAGGCTGGCGGAGCCGGGATCTAGTGTGCAGGGTCTGCGACCCTAGGGAGCTGACTCTGCATAACCTTAAGAACCCCTTTATTGAAGGATCATACCAGCAGCCAACTTTGGGTCCTTTTGCTTTCATTTCCAAATCCTCTTCTGAAGGAAAATTGGCGGAGCAAAACCTCGACATGTGTTTCAGCGGATCCTTACTCACGTCTTGCTTTATACTGAGCTTCAATACTTGTAGTGTGTAAACTTTTTGTACAGGCCATTCGATCAAGCTTTGTAACAACTTTTTTATAATAAAGTAAAGTTTGTTTTTATGAATTCATTTTTATTGCATGCTTTGAATGATTGTGAATCATATTGGCTTGTGCGAACAAATCTTCTGGACTGTCAAAAGAGATGAGACAATTTTAACTCTGAGCAAGGACTAGGCTGACTTATTTTTGAAGGAGACGTGTGTGGTCTTAATTCAAGCTGTGTAGTTCCCTTGGCGAAATAGCTTGACTCACCAATGACAGTGAAGTCGTTGAAGAGTTGCCTTCGTGTAGGCTGGTCGTGTCTTGCTGGTCGCCTGTTTTTTTAGTAGGCACTAGCCTGTTGAAGTAGTGCTACTTAGCTCCGTGTTGAACTGGAGTGATAGTGAAATAGTATTTTTGGACTAGATTCTAAACCATACTTAAACTCATTGTTTAGTTGAGTCTTGGTGGTTAGGGCGTTGTTTTGGTCCGTATGAATTGGAATGATTGAATGGGTTGAGTCGTCTGTGAACATGACTCGTTAGCATGTGTGTTGCCTTAGTTCCTAAAGAGGACTAGGCTATCTCTGGAGCGGTAAGCTATCCGGGAACTAGACTCGCTCGCTTGTGGTGAACTGTCCATGAACTTGGTTCAGCCTGCACTAGAGTTCTTTGGCTCTGAGGCAGACAAGGTCATTGATGTGCAAGTTGTTGTCCTAAAAAAGGACTAGGCTTGGCCACTTGTGCGCCATTGTGGCCCCTTTATTCAAACCAGATTCTTTAGAGAGCGATGAGTTGTCCGAAAACTGGACTTGCCCGCTCGCGGTGGACTGTCCGTGGACTAGGTCTGGCCCGCGCTAGAGTTCCTTGGTTCCTGAGGCAAACTAGGTCACTTATGTTGCAAGCTATCGTCATTCTGAAAAGGCTAGGTTTGGCCGTGTGTACGTAATCGTGGCCCCCGTATTCGGGCTAGGTTCCTTAGGGAGTAGTGAGTTGTCAGGAAACTGGACTCGCCTGCTTGCGGCGGATTGTTCGTGTACTGGGTCCGATCTACGCTGGAGTTCCTGAGGCGAACTAGGTCACTTATGCGGCAAGTCGTCGTCATCCTGAAAAAGGACTAAGCTTGGTCGCTTATGTGCCATTGTGGGCCCCGTTTTCAGGTCAGGTTCCTTAGAAAGTGGTGAGTTGTCCGAAGACTGGCCTCGCCCGCTTGTGGTGAACTGTCCATGGACTAGGTTCAGTCAGCACTGGAATTCCTTGGCTCTGAAGTGGACTAGGTCACTGATGTGGCAAGCCGTTGTCATCCTAAAAAGGACTAGGCATGGCTGCTTGTGCGCCATTGTGACCCTCGTATTCATACCAGGTTCCTAAAAAAACGGTGAGTTGTCCAGAGAATGGACTCACCGGCTTGCAGTGGACTATACATAGACTAGGTCCGCTCTACAGTTGTGCCATTGTGGTCCTAAAGCGGGACTAGGCTATCTCAGGAGCAGTGAGTCGTCCATGGACGGGACTAGCCTGTTTGCGATGAATCATCCATGGACTAGGTTTCGTTCGCATGGTTGCCATTGTGGTCCGAAAGTTAGATTAGGCATGTTCCTGGGTATGGAGTTATGTGAATCTTTAAAGAGAGTGTTTTACTGACAATACTTCTTCAAATGATCTACATTCCACGACTTTCAGACGCTC
Organism: Berberis vulgaris; assembly: GCA_963556465.1. Classification (NCBI taxonomy): domain Eukaryota; kingdom Viridiplantae; phylum Streptophyta; class Magnoliopsida; order Ranunculales; family Berberidaceae; genus Berberis; species Berberis vulgaris. Next base: position 65,723,073 of record OY747133.1, on the reverse strand, counting down.
TCCATCTAGGTTCTCTAGCCAATAGGTTCCTGGCTTTTTAATCATAGTCACCATATAGGGACCTTACCAGTTTGGGCTTAGCTTGCATTTCGTTGGTTATCCTGTGTTCGGCTGGGTCTTCCTCAGTACACAATCGTCGATTTTGAATTCTCAAGGTTTAACCCTCTTATTGTAATTTTGGGCCATCTTTTGTTGATAGACTGCAATTCTGACTGAAACTCCGTCTCTCCGCTCTTCGAGTAAGTCTAAGCTGGTTCTCAAAGCTTCATCGTTATCCTCTATCCTAAATTCTTCTGTTTTGAACGCATGTATTGCTAGTTCTACTGGAACCATTACCTCAGACCCATAGGCTAGCGCAAATGTTGTCTCTCTAGTCGGAGTCCTATTTGTGGTATGCTTGTTCCATAGGTCCTTGCTTCGAGACCCACTGGAGGCATCTTTATTTCGGGGTGATATTTCGACCAGTAGGTCGCATCTCGGGAGTAGGTTACGGATCCTATGCTGAAAAAACCGGCTTGCCTTTCAAAAAAAAAAAAAAAAAAAAAAAAAAAAAAAAAAAAAAAAAAGACCTAGAGCCCTTTGGCTACATCGAGTTTCCTCTTAAAAGCTTCCAGGATAGTTTGGTTGGTGACTTCTGCTTGTCCGTTGGCCTGGAAGTGACCCAACGCGGAAAAGTAATTGTTGATGCTTAGTTGGATGCAAAGTTGCTTGACTTTTTCACCCTCGAACTGGGTCCCATTTTCGCTGACCAAGATTTTTGATATCTCAGATCTGCAGATGATAGACTTCGAAAGAAATTTCTTGATATGATTATCTTCTGTCTTAGATAGGAGTTCCACTTCCACCCATTTGGTGAAGTAGTCGACTGCCACAATGAGGAACTTTTTTTTCGGAGATGGCGAATGGGCTCACGATGTCTATCCCCCACTGGACGAAGGGCCACGGGTTGGTCATTGGGACCAAGTTCTTTGTAGGCATATGTATGTATGATTCGTACATCTAACACTTATCTTACTTGTAGACCAAATATTTGGCTTCTCGCTGCATTTTCGACATATAGTACCCCAATGTGAGGGCTTTATGACCCTAGTGTCCTTCCTACGAGGTGGCTCCCGTGGACACCTTCATGGATTTCGAGAAGAACTTGGTTTGCCTCCTTGGGGGTCAGGCATCTGAGCAGAGGACCAGTCGTTGATCTCCTATACAACCTATCATTGATGAGAGTGTACTGTATCACTATGTGTTTTAAATTGCAAGCCTCTAGCTGATCTTTTATGTAGCTGATCAGGGGGCTCATTCAGTTGGTCACCACATTAGTGGAGAGAGTTTCATGGAGACATTTTTTTAGAGTCGACTTCTCCTGGAACTCTAGGAGTGTGTCAGAGTCATTTTGTCAGACGAGGCATTTTCAGCCATGTCATCGACTTCTTTGTTATCTGGCTTAAAGGAGTAGCGGGGTAGTATCCTCTTGAACCACCCTTCGACATTGATTGCTTTCCCAAAGTAAGTCATTATTCGAGGTTCTTTGAAATCAAATTCATCGTTCACATAATTGACCACCAATTGGGAGTCGTTGAACACTGTGAGTTCTTCTACTCCGATTCCTTTGGCTAGCTTTAGCTCGGCTAGGAGGGCTTCATACTCCGTTTTGGTGTTCGAAGCGCAGAAAATGAATTTGATAGTCTTTCTGAGGGTGACTCCTTCAGGGGTGTATAAGACGATTCCCGCTCTACAACCCTTCATGTTGGATGACCCGTCGCATCGCAAGATCCATCCGTATAGGGGCGGCTCAGTTCTTGTCTCCTTGCTGGTCTTTCAGTCCTGATTTTCCTGTCCTAATGAACTCGGCGATGAAGTCAGTGCTTGTGCCTTGATGGTTGTTCTCGAAGCATAATGGATGTCAAATTGTCCCAACTCCACTAACCATTTGACCATTCTTTCTGATAGCTCGGGCTTGTGCAATACAGATCAAAGTGGGTAATCGATCAGTACTGTTATCGAGTGAGCTTGGAAGTAGGGTCTTAGCTTTCTTGAGGAAGTCACCAGTGCTAAGGCCAATTTTTCCAGATTAGGGTAGTTAGCTTCCGCCATATCAAACGTTTTGTCGATGTAGTAGACAAGCTTCTATTTCCCTTTTTCTTCCCGTACCTGAGCTAACAACATGCTCTGAGACTAAGAGGTATATGTAGAATGTCTCACCTAGAATAGGTTTTGAGAGTAGCTTTGTGTTTTCGATGTACATCTTCATGTCTTAGAAAGCATGTTCACATTGCTCCCCTATTGGAATTTTTTGCTCCCCTTTAGGATTTTAAATAAGGGGAGGCATCTGTCTAAACATTTAGAGATGAACCTGTTTAGGTCTACCACCCTCCCAGTCAGAATCTGAACTTCTTTTATGTTTGTGGGTGGTCTCATGACTAGAAGAGCCTAAATCTGCTTTGGGTCAGCGTTTATCCCTATTTTATTTACTATGTAGCCCATACATTTCCCTAATTGCACTTCGAATGTGCATTTCGGCGGGTTGAACTTCATTTGGTATTTCTTGAGTTCGGAGAATGCTCTTTGGAGGCCTGCCAGGTGGTTTGAACAGTAGAGGCTCTTTACTAACATTTTGTCGATGTAAACCTCAATGGTCTTTCGAGTTTATCCTTTCAACATTCGGTTTATCAGGCGCTAGCGTGTTGCCCCTACATTCTTTAGTCCTTAAAAGCATTACTCTATATCAGTATGTGCCTCTGTCCTTTATGAAGGAGGTTTTCTCTTGATCCGGCAAGTGCATACTGATCTGATTGTAGCCAGAGTATGCGTCCATGCACCTAAGTAGGTTTTGTCTGGATGTCGCATTCGTGGTTTGGTCTATTCGGACTAGTGGAAATATGTTTTTTGGCAGGCTTTGTTAAGATCGGTGTAGTCCATACAGACCCTCCACTTCCCCTTCTTCTTTTTCACCAGGACCGTGTTCGCCAGTCATTCCAAGTTGCAAGCACTACACCATAAAAGGTAATTTGTAATACACTAGTTTTGTTATTAAAAATATTTGTAACACCACAAAAATATTACAAATTAGGGCATTACAAATATTAGCAACACCTCGACGTGTTACAACCTTCAAATTTTGTAACACTTATTCAAGGTTGCTAATGGCACTATGACATATTATGATATTCATATTCGACAACATAGAGTCGTGTTACAAATGTTTTTTTACAAAAGTCAATATGTAAAATTTTATTTGTTTTAATCAAATAAATAAAAAAGTATCAACAAATAAATGACATCCAATGAGATTATAGGTTTCAACAATTTCTACTTTCAACTTTTTGATATAGTTGACCTTATCTTTGTTAATTATTGTTAAAGAGTACACACTAAAGTTCCACATGAAATCTGTATGCCATCTCCCTAAATTAAAATGATTGAAATGGGAAATTTACAGGTATATGAGGTTCCACAATGTCACGGGCAGATGTCATTGCTAGAAACCATATGATACCAAGGAGTTGTGGATGCCAGTATAGGACTGTAATCTTTACAGCCTCTGATTTGGAGCCATTGACATCCGTCTCTCAGTTAGATCGAACTCTCTGCGTAAATTCACTCTGGGGTCACATAATCCGAGTTTCAAGATGATTGTAGTTGTGGTACCCTTGTCGAAGGCCTCACATTCAATCAAAATAAATGTTCCAACTATGCTCAATCAAGTGAACATAAATTAACTTGGTACATATTGCATATGTGGTGAATTAACACTAACATAGTCACCTTCATACACGAATTAAGTACCAAATAACCAAACTCGTTGTAATAATGACATTACAAATCACAAATTAATCAATCAATTAAACCTGCAATTAGAACATACAAAAATTGAATCAATAAACATACATACCTACGAACAGCAAGTCCACCGAGAAGCTTGTATCGAAGAGACTCAGCCTGAGTAATAACGCAAAGTCCTCTGTTGTTAACCTTCTCAGCATAAAGCTCAACACTGTTCTGAGGGAACTTGAACCTCTTTTGAACCACAGAGGTCAATTCCCTAATCCTCATTCCTTTCTCACCTAAACAAATCAATTAAAACAAAACAAGTATCAACAATCTAACACAAAACATGGAAAACCCTAGTTAAGCAATTTAAGATCTTTACTTACTGAGCACATTCTGGGTGCGGGTAGTATGTATGATGATCTCGGTACACATACACCGAAGTAACCATCCTCATCGAGCTCTCTTGTAAGAACTTAATTCAACTTAGCGAAAAAGACTCCGTCATCGACCAACTGCTCGACATAAAAAACACAAGAAGAAAAAAACTTGAAATCAAGAAAAGCTTTCAGATTTTGATTTGATGAACAAGCCTTTCGTTTTTTGCTCATTTGAGTCGCCATGATTTCCGAAAAATGAGATTGAAATCCTTGTTTCTTCTTCGCAGCGAAAACCTAAAACCCTAATTGTTTCGGCTTGAGCGACTGAAGTGGGAGAAAACGAGATGGGGAGCCAATGATTAGTAACTTAACTAAATTTTTTTATTTTTATTTTTTATATAATATTTTTATTGAAATTACTAATAGTAACTTAACTCAATAATTAGTAACATCTTTTTGGGTGACTAGCCTTCTAACATAATAAAGAGTTATAAATTGAAAAATATTGGTGTTATTAATTGTTGATTTTGGTGTAGTGGAGACTCCCTTATCATGTTGGCGTTCAGAAGTCTTTGTACTTCTTAATTGATGGCATGGTTGCGCTTGCGTGTCACTGGCCTTCTTTTTTTGCCAAACTGGCTTCAAGACAAGATTTTCGGGCAGTTTGTGTGTGATAATATGGGATAAATCCCCACCATATTTTTCATTGTCCAGACGAAGACGTCTTGATTCTTTTTTAAGAGTGCTATCAGCTGACTTGTTAGGTCTCTGTCGAGGTCAGAGCCTATCTGGACTGCTTTTGTATAGCTGGGTTGCTTACATTCGAGAGTGTTAGTCTAATCTCCTTTGATTATCCCTACCTTGCCGTCTAAGGGGTATTTGAGGCACTGATGCTGGGTGGAGACGACTGCCTCTATGCAGTGTAACCAAGGTCGACCCAAGATTATGTCGTACTCAGAGTGGGCGTGTACGACCGAGAACTCCATCATCAGGATCCTCTATAGGTCTGGCTGCCCTGCGACTATCGACAATATGATTTTACCGACTGGGTGGTAGCTTTCTCTCTTGAAGCCAAACATGGCTTGATTTGAAGGTGTCAGCTCTCCTCCTGTTAGTTGCATTTTCAAGAATGCGTCTAGGAACAATACATTGATGGAGTTGCCTGTGTCCACCATGTCTACTCACTTCCAAGCTCGATATCCCTACACTTAGATGACTAGTGTGTCATTTTGTGGGAAGTGGACACCCTTTATGTCATGTTCTATGAATATTAAGCTTGGGGCCTCTGTCCCCTCCCGTACGTGTTGTACGAGTTGTTGTCGGTAGTGTGATCTGACTTGAAATTCTCAACCGACTTCAGTAAGTGATTCGAGTACTAACTCTCTTTGCTTGTCCCGTGTACGACACATACCATGTCGGGAGTCATGTCTCCCTTCATGTGTCATTCCTTTGCCTTGAGGATGCATGTCCACAAAGTCTATGAACTCTTTCAATCGTCCTCTCTGGATCCAATACTGGATCTCATCTCTGAGGCTCTTGCAATCTTTGGTGTTGTGGCCCGTGTCGTTTGATAAAAGCAATGCTTACTCTTATCACGTTTTTAAGGATCTCCTTTGAGTTTTGACGACCACTTGATGTCTACCTATTTTTCCATGGTGGACACAACGTTGGGTAGACTAAAGATAAGCGGGGTCTAGTAGGGGTACCTTGAACCACTGGGCTTAAACAACTTTGCCTGGTTGAGCCCATTCTGGTTCTCGCCCCGTTTTCACTTGGAGTTATCCCTCTTCTCATTCTTGTCCTTGGCTCTGGATGAGTGTTTTGGCTTGTTTTTTCCCTGGCGGCCAACATCTTCTCCAGGGAGAAGACTTCTGAGCGCTCCTTAGTAATCCCTCCATATTTGCCAAGGGCTCAGATGTGATGATGTTGTAAAATTGACCTCATCAAAGACCGGAGGTGAAATAAGTAACTGATGTATCATCACTACACCCGTCAATCAAGGTCAGCTCATCGTGGAAAATGAGTGATGTACTCCATGAGGGTCTCTCTTGATTATGCCTGACGCTCAACAAATAATAGGGGCCTTCCTGATCCGTTGGCTCTCAACGAATCTTGCGATGAAGAGTTTTGCCAGGTCCTTAAATGACCCAATGGATCTGGGTTGGAAACTATGGAACCATGTTAGTGTAGCCTTTTATAGGCTGATGGAAAAATTTCGCCATAGGATGACCTCTGAACTATCCTTGAGTACTATCACGTGGTGGTAATTGTCCAAGTGGTCTGACAGATATGACATTCTATCATAAAACTCGCTACGTTGGGACGAACTTCTTAGGGACAAGGGCACTCATGATCTCCTCTAAGAATTGAGGGACTGTGAGATCATATAGGACATCAGGGTCGGACTCCCTTAGTCATAGTAGGTTCTCGACCATACTCCTGTTAATCCTCGAGGTGTGGTCCCCGTGTCCCTCTTCTGGGCCTCTGTCTTGGCAGGCACTTTGTTTTTCTGTACGGGGGGAGGGGGTTGGGGGTGTTCACTTTTCTGGGTGTACTCTTGGATCTGAGGTCCTCTTGGAGCTCGGTTGACCTCAGATCGCTGTTGTCGCTCTCGAGTCATCCTTTCCACCACCCCTATTGAGTGGTCTAGGTAGAATAAGATTAGACTCATATCAGGGGCAGTTTTGGTCACTTTTGGCTGGGTCGTGCGGCCATTCAACCTCCTCAATCAAATTGATTCGACTTGGTGGTTGGGCTTCAATAGCCAGAGCTTCATCTGGCTCAGCTTGAGATCCGGTGCTATCTGGCTCAGCTTGAGATCCGGTGCTGGTGACCATTTCTCGATGCTTTGTTCAATTTAGAAAGAACTTGGTGTGTTCGTTTCAGGGAAAATTTATCGTCGTTTCCCCCACAAAAGACACCAAACTGATGCATTCAGATCTAGCCTTGCTGATGCCGATGATATCCACCCTGCAAAAAATGAGTAGCAATTAAGCTCAAAACCACCATTGTCGTGGCCAAAGACACTCTGATGCTTAAGTCAGATATCGATTCGAGAAAAAGTGAATATTGTATGTAAAAATGCAGTGTTGATAATTCATACCTTTCTTCCTCATTTCATTAGCTTTTATAATGAGCCTTCCCTCCCCAACCGTCCCTGCGATCGAGGGCGTGATGGAGGGAGAAGATCTTGCAAAAGATCTTATACCCAATGCTTTATTGGGCTAGAGCATATTTTGTGGGAGCGGCTCTCGGGCCTTTGACAGTTCTGAGATTTGTTGTTCGAGCCTTATTGTCCTGGGCCAAGCCTTAAGACCCGTGCCTCTAGGTCTGGCGTGTCTTGGGTGTGGACACCTGACTTACGAGCAGAACAATATTCTTGCGCATGGGTCTGCTAGGGTTAGCCCATGCCACATATATGACTGTGATTGAGTGACTGCTTGATGTCTCACCACAAACTAATTCGACTGAAATAACCAACTGAACAGAAACTAAGGGTCTACTTCATTGATGCATCCAAATCCATCTATATCGATTCTTGACCTGCAAAATGAATAGCAGTGAGCCAAATACCACCGTTATGGTGGCCAAAGGCACTATGATACTAAACTCAGGCGACTGAGTAAGGATGGATATAGACTGCAAAATTGGATTTAAGTGCGTACCTTTCTCATCCCATTTGTTCACCTTATATAGCAAGTATTTCACTCAATTGACTTTATCGTCGAGCCGTGATGGAGGGATAAGATCTCGCTAAAGGTCTTTCCCATCCATGACTGAGTTCCGTTCGGCACTTGGCTCTATTTGGGACCCAATAAATGATTGGGTCAATACCTGTGTAAGATGGATCTTGGGCTTGTGACAGCCTAGAGATCTATGTTTGGGCCTTATGTCCTGAGCCAATTTCCAAGATTCATGCAACGTTGGGATGGCGTAATATGGGTTTGGTTGCCTGACTTATGGGTTGAACAGTGGCTTGGTTGAGTTTGGGTTGGACCATGTTTGGGCCTACTTGAGACCACGCTAAGGCCTTTTCATATTAGGGTTGATATGTGCCACGTGTACAGTTGCCGTTGGGTGAATGTTTGATGTCTCATCAATTACTCCCCCTAGTTATTGGGGCTACGTGCAGGCTCATTAACTTTTTGAATAGGGACTTGCAAAACGTGTGGGTAACCGAGTTCAATGCGACTACTGGGTGATCATCTCCCACAAACGTTGTGCCTATATAAGATTGGTTGGCTAGATCAAGTTTTATTCTGTATTTACAGAGTTTTTCTTCTTATCTCAAGATGGAGTTTTCTAAATGTTATTATGCCCTGACTTTTCCAGGGGCTGAGGAAGACCATCTGTTGGTGAGGTCTATGAATATCCTTACTTTTGCAGCGATCCAATAGGATTTGCACTTTGAGCTCAGTGATTTTAGTTAGCTTCCAGTTGATCTTCGAGGGCTTCCAGATTTTCTTTTACATTGTGGAGAAGAACTCGAGGGTACCTTTTTGGTCCTGAGTTGGTCATCAAACACGAGGTGCGCTTTCAGCTTCCTTCACCTCCTTAGAAGATACTATTGGTTGCTCTCTCTACCACCAAGTGGTTGATCCTGCTATTTCTTTAGTTGCACCTCATGCATTTCCTCCAGAAGACTGACTAGTGGAGCAGACTCTCAATATGTTTTCTGGTAGATATTCGCTCACACCTTCCTTTCCTCCAAGCTCAGATGCTTGAAGTGTGTAATCTTTTAATGTGATAAGTCGTTGAGCTTTGTAACAACTTTTTGTTTAATCAATAAATTTTACATTTTTGTTTGTACATTACGTTTCTTCTTTGAAAATATCTGATGATACACCAATTCATCCTCTCTTCTATACCGTACACATGTCATGATGATCTCAAGTAATAATAGGCCCAAGCGTCAGCCCCACACTGATTCGGCCCCAGCGGCTTTAAGCCCACAAAGTGCAGTCTGCCAGATGGACCCAAATTATGACTTGCTAAGCCCACGCATCTCCAACTAAGACGGGTAAGCCAACAATACTTTGTCTCCAACTAGGTAGCAAACACCAGAGTATACGTCATACGTGGAAACTTCCACCTATGGACAACGCTCCAATTGGGAACTATCTCTCGTTCATCTAGGAGCATAGGTCTAACATGGAAACTTCCCTCCTCAGGACTACTCATAATTAGATAAATATCCCTTTCCCTAAACTACGCCACTGTGGCCTGGTCGAACCAAAACTCCAACACTATAAATAAGACATGAGGCTGGTGAACAAGGGTACGCTACAAATTCCCTGTTTATAGCATTAAGCCTTCCTCAGATCCCTATCTGACTTTAGCATCGGAGTGTCATCGGCCACCACAAAGGTGGTCTGTGGCTCACGTGCGTTCCTTATGCAGATCAGCAGGTTCGCAGGTCAAGGTAAAGAAGGGAGCGAAAATCGACTACATCAATATGTTTGACCTTTTTTTAGATGGATGGGGCTTTGTAGTATAAGATAGCTCAACCCTAAATAGGAATTAGGCTAACTTGATCTGTAGATTTACTTGTTGTGCCGTTCCAATCAGTTTATATCTTACAACGAGACAACTTAATCCAAAATAGGAGTTAAGTTGTTGAGAATCACTTTTGTTTGAATGGACATGGCTTCCTGACGTAAGTTGGCCGCTTCCCGAGTAGGAGCTGAGTTTGCCGAGACAGTTTGACTTAGCCTTGAACATGATCTAAGTTTTAGTGTAACACGTTAAATTTTAATTGTGTTATTTTAGATTTTTGGATTAAAACAGTAATTCTAATTTAATTGAATTTTTAGAAATTTATTTTCTTGATTTTGGAAGGCGGGTGCCCTCAAAAATCCCGTGGGGTGAACAGCCACCCTCTTATAAAAAATAAATTTCCCTTTTTCTCTTCTTCCTTTTCTTCTTCTTCTTTTTCCTCAAGTAAGAAAATAGTATGTTCCCCCTTTCTTAGCCGGCATAACTCGGCTACGACCGAGTGATTCAACAATTTTCTCTATCAAAACTCCTCATCTCTTCTTCATTTCTCATCATCTTGCTTCCCTTTTCCTTTTTACTTCATTTTTTCCGCACAAAAATAGAACGTGTCAGATAGAGAGAACTTGATGGAGCTGTCTGTGGTTGATCGGAAAGCGCAGCTCCGATCAGTACCTCCAGTGGTGTTCCTGGCGTTGTTTGGAGGTATGAAATCCCACATGAAGAAGTGGGTAGGGCTTTGGTCAGAAATTTTTAAAAAAACATGGAGAGTAAGGTTCGACAACGTTGATTTTGGGTTGTGATGTACGGATGAGCTTCGATCCACGGTTCAGAGGTGTTGGGGGGAGCTTGTCGAGCCGATTTCAGTGGATTCAGGTGAGTGTGACTCTATTTAATTTAGTTTTGAGTGTTAATATTAGTTTGCATGTTAGTAACTAACCTCTAATATTGGATAATTCATGTTAGGGGTGAATAAGACTTTGGAATTTTGCATTCCATTGCATGGATCAGGTCTGCATGTTTCTGTGAAGGTTTTTGTGTCATGATTTTAGGTCTGATTGTTGTACATTTTGACGTATTGCATGCTTAATAGGGACATTACATCATACTAAATCCAATTTTAGTGTTTAATTGGTAACTTTTTATTTAATTCTTGTATAGATGTTTTATCTCACTTTTAATCATCTAGTTTCAGCTGGTGTTTGATGTATTGAGCTGCATTTTTCTTGTTTATGGACTAATCATACTTAATTCGAAGTTATCACATGTTTAGCATGAAGGTGCTCATTCGATGGAGTGGTTTCGGTGATTTAAATTATGTATTTAGTTCCTTGATTGTTAAATCATGCTATATATATTGGTGAATGTTTTTATTAGGACTGGGGATTTTAGATCGAAAACCCGGATCGAACTGGGAACCGGATCGATCGGGCCGATTCGAGCCGGTCTTCTTAATGCAATTTTAATGTTCGGTCCCTGAAACCCGCCCGGACCGAAATTCTCAGTTTGGTCCTCGATTCAATTTCTCAAAACCCGACGGTTAACAGGCTCGACCTGGGTTATCCACTTTTTACTAATTTTATATTCATTTTACATTTGATGCTCCACATTTAATCCATATTTTAAAGGGGATGGTAAAATCCAATTTCTAGACCCTTTTCATCATGTTCTTCTATTTAGATAGAGAGAAATAAGTGAGAGCTAGACACACAAATAGAGTGAAGTTCACAGTATGGTGCTTGCATCAATCGAGTGATGGTGCGTGCAGTGGCTCCCTGCAATTGATTTTGAACAAAACCCAACCCCAGATTTCCATTAATCTTGCGAAGACAACACAACCCCAACACGAGGTCCCCTGCAATCGGTCGAGTGATGATGCATTAATGGCGGTCACCACGAGATCTGGAAGTCATTGTGGTTGGCCTTGGGTGGGGAATTAATTCCAGAATTCACCAACAGATTGAATTGAAGTCGTGTCTTCAACCACATGAGTTCATAGGCAAATGGGTAGATTTGGATACAATGTTTGGGTGCTCAAGAAGAAACACAGTGGTGATCAGACCCAGATGGACTCTTAGAAACTACCACTGTAATCAACCCAAGTAGTGGACAACAATCTATCCATCCTGCACAAAGTGGGGGGTTTCTAGAACAGGGGTATCTACCACCTTTAAAAAAATCCACCAAATCAAAGTCATTAATGAAGTTATTGAAGTTTATGATGTCATCATACCTCCTATTACGCCCTTTTGTATTTCATCAAGGCTTTTGATAACATTAGATACCCAGGAACTCAGGAACGTTCCAAGGAACCAACTACCCTTATATATTGGAGATCATCCAAACAAAAACATCAAAGGAACTATTAAAAACCTGCAAGTTGTCGTTGTTTTGGTCATTATTGGCTGAAATAAAGTTGGACTGAGAATGGCCTGAAATATTGGTTAACCGACCCCACCTCTAGCTCAATATCGGTTAACTGATCCCATCTCTGGTGAGCTACCACATGCGTTTGCCACTAGAAAGTGCAGTAGGACGTGTCCTAGAGGATATGCTTAGGAGATTACTCGCTTTCCCTCCCAGCGCGTTAGAATTTGATTTGTGTTGGGTCGGTCGTGTTAGGCTAGTCATTTATGACATTAGAGTACGTATCCTAGAAGATGGCACCCCATTGGGATACAAACAAACCCAAAGTTGTACTGGTGCACACTGTGAAATGTGTCTCGGTGAGACACATTTGTAGAGTATGTAGATACCTACGATATGAGAAACTTACATAGGGAATTATTATACTTTCGACTTGATTGTCATACTTAGAGGCTTTGCAAGTTTACTATATTACTGTATTTGTTCTATGACTAATTGACATGGAGGTAGGCCCATTAATAGTTTATGCGGGTACATGGCTTACCTCCAAATAGGCGAACCTCGCTTTTAAGGTGATATGGTGAGTTTCTTATGAAGCCTGTTATACTATACTTTTTATAGTTCTAATGGTTTTCATGATGTATTAATTAGCATGGATTTTACATGGCTTCGTGGTGCATAACTGTATAGAGAAATGAACCCTTATGGTTGTGACACTAACAGAATGCAGGATGTTTACCAAGATGGAAAAACTAAGCCATTGCTTGTGGTGTTGTAGCTTAAGGTAATGGGTCGTTCAAGAGGAGTTTGGTTTAGTACGACATGAGTTCTTTTTTAGGGTTGTATATATGCTAATTTAGAAGTATGTGTATATGTAGTCATGAAGGTGATGAATTTCATAAATTGACGAATAGATTGATGACTCAGATTATGGGGCGTTGATTGAAAATCTTAACAGTATGTGGCATCGCTTCCATTTCATCTTGCATCTCAAGCAATATCTGGATCTAGGTTTATCTTTGATATATTTATGTTATACCTTATAGCATCATCATGGCATCCTAAGGTTGTGTAGTACTGTTATGTATCTATGATCTGTTCATACCAGCTAGTGCTGACCCATTTGTTTGTTTTGTTGCAAATGGGTGTACCCTAATGGGTGTAGGTGATGTTTGTGTTGGAGGTGGTGGTGGTGTTGTTGCTGCTGTAGATGGAGCTAAGTTGTCGATGCTCGTCTTTTTGGATGGTGAGTTAGCTCATTTTTATTAGATTCTGTATGAATTGTATGTTATTTTTTTCAAAAAATGTTGTCGCGTCTCAGTTATCGAGATATTTTGGTGTCTCAGAAATTGGGGCATGACAGTTAGAGTAACCGTCTTGGCCCAAACAAACTTGAGTTCATAAAATAGCGCGCCTTAACCCTGAACTGGACTTAAGTACAAGAGGAATCATTTCGATCCGAACGGACTAAATTCTAAAAGATAACGCGTCTTGATCCGAGCAGGGCTTAAGTATAAGAGAAATCATCTTAGTCCAGACGGACTAGATTTCATGAGATAACCCAACGTAATCCTAAATATGACCTTGGTAGTCGGGGGTCATCTTGGTCTACACGGACTGGAGTACACTGGTAGTACCGCTGCGAGGCTGGACTCGGTCTGCTATACATTATTATGGTTCCTTAAGGGATTATGTCACTTGGGCACGAAAAGTTGCTGACATCCCAAACAGGATTAAACTTGGTCGTTGTATGCCCTCGGGGTCCCCTTGATTGGACCGGGTTATTCGAGCACGGTGAGCCATCGTGAGACTAGGCTCAGTCTATTATTTAACATCATGGTTCCTTAGGCAGACTAAGTCACTTGGGCGCGACAAGTTGTCGGCATCCTGAACAGGACTAGACTCGACCGTTATATGCCATCGTGGTCCCCTTGATTGGACCAAGTTATCTGAACACGGTGAGTCACCATGATATTGAACTTAGTCCACTATGTAGCACCGTGGTTCCTTAGGCGGACTAGGTCACTTATGTGCAACGAGTTGTTGACATCCTGAACATAACTAGACTCGGCCGTTGTGTGCCATCATGGTCCCCTTGATCGACCAAGTTATCCAGACGTCGTGAGACTGGACTCGATCCGCTATGTAGCACCGTGGTTCCTTAGGCAGACTAAGTTACTAATGTGTGACGAGTTGACGATATCTTGAACAGAACTACACTCGGTCGAAGTGTGCCATCGTGGTCCCCTTAATCGGACCAGGTTATCCGAATGCAGCGAGTCATCTTGAGACTGGACTCATTCTACTATGTAGCATTTTGGTTCCTTAGGCAGACTAGATCACTTATGTGGGATGAGTTTGACATTCTGAATAGAACAAGTTCATAAAATAGCACGCCTTAACCTTGAACTGGATATAAGTACAAGAATGATCATCTCAATCTGAATGGACTAGATTCTATAAGATATCACGTCTTGACCAGAACAAGGCTTAAGTATAAGAGAAATCATATTAGTCCGGACTAGATTTCATGAGATAGCATGAATTAATCCTGAATAGGACCTTGGTAGCTGGGGGTCATCTTGGTCCATACGGACTGGAGTACACTGGTAGTGCCCCTACGAGGCTAGGCTTGGTCTGTTATACATTGTTATGGTTACTTAAGCAAAATAGGTCACTTCGGTGCTGCGAGTTGTCGACATCTCGAACAGGATTAAACTTGGTCGATGTATGCCCTCGCGATCCCCTTGATTAGATAGGGTTATTCGAGCATGGTAAGCCGTCATGAGCCTGGGTTCAGTCCACTATCTAGCATCCTAGTTCCTTAGGTTGACTAGGTCACTTGGGGGCGGCGAGTTGTCGACATCCCGAACAGGACTAGACTCAAGCTGCTGTGTGCCATCGTGGTCCCCTTGATCAGACCACAGGTTACAAAACATGATGAGTCGTCGTGAAATTGGACTCAGTCCGCTATGTAGCACCGTGTGTTTCTTTAGGTAGACTAGGTCACTTATGTGTGGCGAGTTGTCGACATCCTGAACATGACTAGACTCGGCCATTGTGCGCCATCATGGTCCCCTTGATCGAACCAAGTTATCCGAACGTGGTGAGACATCGTGAGACTAGACTTGATCCCCTATGTAGCACCGTGGTTCCTTAGGCGGACTAAGTCACTAATGTGCAATGAATTTCCGATATCTTGAACAAGACTACACTCGGCCGATGTGCGGCATCATGGTCCCCTTGATTGGACCAGGTTATCCGAATGCGGCGAGCCATCTTGAGACTAGACTCGGTCCGCTATGTAGCATTGTGGTTCCTTAGGCGGGCTAGGTCACTTATGTGGGAGGAGTTCGACATCCTGAACAAGACTAGACTCAGCTGTTGTGCGCCATCGCGGTCCCCTTGATTCCAGGCTATCAGAATGTGGTGAGTCGTCATGTGATTGGGCTCAGTTTACTATATGCCTCAATGGTGCTTTGGTCGAACTAGGTTGTTTTAACGCGGCAAATCGTCGCGAGACTAGACGCGATCTGTTGTGTGCCTTTGTGGTCCTTTGGTCGGACGAGACATGTTCCTGTGCATGGAGTCATATAAAATGAAATTTAAAAATAATACCTTTATTGATAATATTTCTTTAAGTGTTCTACATTCCACAGTCTTTTCAGATGCTCTCCACTCAGGTTTTCCAACCAATAGGTTCTAGCCCTATTGATTGGTGTCATCTTATAGGGACATTCTCAGTTCAAACTTAGTTTGCCTTCCCCTGGCTGTTCATGGAGCATAATGGATGTCAAGTTGTCACAATTCTACTAACCATCTGACCATTCTTTTTTTAGAGTTCTTGCTTGTGCAATACTGACCGGATTGGGTACTCAGTAAGGACTATTATCAAGTGAGTTTGGAAGTAGGGTCTCAGTTTTCTGGAGGAGGTTACCAGCGCTAAGGCCAATTTCTCCAGGTTGGGGTAGTTAGCTTCCATTCCATCAAATGTTTTGCTAATGTAGTAGACAGACCTCTGTCTCCCTTTTTTTCTTCGACCAGAGCGGAGCTGACAGCATGCTCCAAGATTGAGATGTATAGGTAGAGTGTCTCATCGGAATGGGTTTTGAGAGCAGCTCAGTGCTTCTCATGTACGCTTTCAGATCACGGAAAGCATGTTTGCATTTTTCGTCCCATTGGAATCTTTTGTTCCCCTTTAGGATCTTGAATAAGGGTAAGCATATGTTTGAGGATTTAGAGATGAACCTTTTTAGGGTTGTCACCCTCCTAGTCAGGCTCTAAACTCCTTTGATGTTCATGGGTGACCTCATGTCGAGAAGAGCCTGAATCTGCTTTGGGTCAGCCTCTATCCCTCATCGGTTGACTACGTATCCCAGGAATTTTCATGGTTGTATCTCGAAAGTGCATTTTGTGGGTTTAGCTTCATTCAGTATCTACTAGGGGTGGGCATCCCATCCCGCGATCCCGTTCCCGTCCCGATCCCGTCCCGATCCCGTCCCGTCCCGTCCCGTCCCGATTTTTCCGGGTCTTAATGGGATTGAATAATTTCATCCCGATCCCGTCCCGTCCCGATCTAGAATGGGATGGGATGGGATGGAGATTTTCAATCCCGCCAATCCCGTCCCGTCCCGAACTAATTTATTAATATTAATTATTAATATTTTTATTTAATTTTTTATTTTAGAATTGTGGATGCCCTTACAAATATACCAATGTATATAACATATTTAATTTTTTAGCATCTCCATAAATATGTTACACATCTCCATGAATATCTCGTGGTTATCATTCTCACTCACTCTCTCAAGTCTCCTCTCTCTGTGAAAACATATCTCCAACTCTCCAAGACTCCATCTAACGAACACACGATTTTAGCCTTTAGGGTTATATCTCTAAGTAACAAACAAAAGCAGAGAAGACCAAAGAGTGAAGACTGAAGAGGAGCGCACTGTCGGCTGTCGCACACGTTCATCAGTTCATCCGACTTCATCTCCTTTCAGTCTCTCATCAGTCGTCAACTCGTCATCTGATTCATCTCTTCCCCTTCACCGATTTCAGGTAAAAATATAAATCTC
This sequence comes from Berberis vulgaris, assembly GCA_963556465.1. Taxonomy (NCBI): domain Eukaryota; kingdom Viridiplantae; phylum Streptophyta; class Magnoliopsida; order Ranunculales; family Berberidaceae; genus Berberis; species Berberis vulgaris. The sequence continues at coordinate 65,705,990 of OY747133.1, read as the reverse complement.
TTTGAAATCCGCAAAGATCGAAGCTTTGTAATATTGATTTGAGCCGATTTACCCAATTTTCTTCATCTTTAAGGAGGATCTTGATGAATCTTTTGGTTCGATTTTAGGGTTATAGCAAATGAACAACAAACAAAAGCAGAGAAGAGGTTGTTCAAAGGGAAGAAGTGAGGTACATGTCCAAAGGGAAGGAAGGTAAGCAAACTCTGATGCATTTCTTTCTTTCATTCATTGGTTTTCATTTCATTGTTACTGATTTCAAATTGTTTTTGGGCGATTTAAAGTTGTTGTATGCTTAAGTGCCAATGATGGTGTTAAATATACTATGAATGTTTCATAATGAAAACTACTACAATCTGAGGCACCCCATCTCCAATTTGTATCTTTTTTTTTTATGGTCAAATTTAGTTTGATCCATTTTGTTAGCTGTTTAGAGTGGGTGAAGTGTTAGTAGATGATGAGAGAGAACAGACGGATTCCCTCTGATTTAATCATGATTATTCAACTGTATACTTTCTGATACTTGGTGCTAAAGAGTTAAAACTACAATTTTTCCTGAGCCAGTGATGTTAAATAAATATTTGCTGCTTTTGATTGGGTCTAATTATAAATTATAAGTTTATAACCCACGATGAACAATTTTCCACCAAGATCTCTGGGTGAAGTGTATTGCTTGATGCTACCAACGCCTCCATCTCCAGAAAGCAGAAACAATGGCAGGCTGGCAGCACTCTTTGTATCCAAATTGACAATAAAGCATAAACAATGGCAGCACTCTTTGGATGCCGCTGATCCCGTCCCGTCCCGTCCCGTCCCGTCCCGATCCCGTATGAACGGGATGGGATAGGGATGGGTATATCTCGTCCCATCCCGTCCCGTGCCCACCCCTAGTATCTACGGAGTTCGGAGAACACTTCTTGGAGTTTTACAATGTGATCGAGACTATAGAGGTTTTTTACTGACATGTTGTCGATGTAGACCTCCATTGTCTTCCATATTTGTTATTTGAACATCCGCTTTACCAGTCATTGGAATGTGGCCCCCGCGTTTTTAATCCAAATGACATCACCCTATAGTTGTATGTGCCTATGCCCATAATTAAAGAGGTTTTCTCTTGAATCCAGTGGGTGCATGCTGATTTGATTGTAGCAAAAGTACGCATTCATGAAACTAAGGATGTTGTTCCCGGATGTTGCTACTATCTGGTCTATTCGGGGCTGTGTAAAAATGTTTTTTGGACAAACCTTGTTGAGATCTGTGTAGTCAGCACAGACTCTCCACTCCCATTTTTCTTTTTTACTAAGACTACGATTACCAGCCAATCTGGGTAGCGTGACTCACTTATCATGCCGGTGTTCAATAGCTTTTGCACTTCCTCGTTAATGGCCTACTTGCATTTGGGCGCCACTAGCCTCCTTTTTGCTTGACGGGATTTAAGTCTGGATTGACTGCTAGTTGGTGCATAATTATGGAGGGATAAATTCCCACCATGTCCCTCATTGTCCAGGCAAATACATCTTTATTCTTCTTCAAGAGCGAGAGCTAGTTGGTCTGCCAGTGTCTTGTTAAGAATGGAGCGTATGTAAATGGCTTTGGTGTTATCTAGGTTGTCCAGGTATGTCGTGACGACTTCTTCCTCCGGTTGCCAAGTGTTTCACATTCCTCGTGGGATGGAGGGAGGTTCGATGTCCGAAGGCGAAAATGCACTTTCTATGTCCGTGAACGGGGCCTTCTTGTCTGGATCCCTTTGTTCGGACTGTTGTGACTCATCTCCTTGTTGCCTAGCTATGACATAATAACATTCTAGAGCAGTAGTTTGGTATCCTCTAAATTTTCCTATTTCAACGTTCGCAGGATATTTGACACATTGGTGCTGCGTGGAGACTACTGCCTCCATGTGTTGCAGGTAGGGTCGACCCAATATCACATTGTGCTCGGGAGGGCATCCACGACCAAGAATTATGTCATCAGTATTATTTTCAGGTCTGGCTCCCCGCGACTACCGGCAACTTAAGCATTCCAACTCGGTAACAACTTTTTCCTTGAAGTCGAACATGGCTTTGTTGGCAGGTGTCACCTCATCTTCCATCAATTGCATTTTGCGGAACACGTCCAGAAACAAGACGTTGGTGGAGTTTCCCATGAGAAATCAAACAATCATGCGATCACAAACATAATGTGGCATAGGTCAGCCCTTACATGAGAAAGGCTTTATCGTGGCCCCAAGCGGGCCTATTCTTGAGACACTATTCAGTTGTAAGTCAGGCGTCCAAGCCCAAGTCATGCATCCCAAGCGGCGCGGGTTTTGGAGCTTGGCCCATGACAATAAGGCCCGAACACAGATTTTTGAGTTGTTGTAGAACCAAGATTCGTTTGCGCCAATCAATTCTTCACCTGATCAAGCATTGGGTCCTAAACAAAGCCAAGTGCCGAAAAGACTCAGTCATGCACATGTAAGATTCTGGGATATATCTCCTCCTTCCATCGCGCCCTTGATAGCATGGACAATTGAGAAGGGTACACTTGCAATAAAAAGGTAAACAAAGGGAAGAAGAAAGGTACGCATAGACATTATTAATTTCATCTAGTTTATATTCTTCCTTGTACCGTCGTCTGATGTAAGCATCGAAGTGCTTTCTGCCAACATAACGGTGGTCTCTGGCTTACCGTAATTCATTTTTCAGGTTCGAGATCAGCAAAAACAGATTTGGTCGCATTAGTTTGGCGTTGTCCGTGGGAAAAACAATAAGTTTTCTTTGAAAACATATAATCTCTTTCTAGCTAATAGAGCATCGAAAAATGATCACTAGCACCATATCTCGAGCATTCAACAACAATGCCAAGCTAGACAATGATCTGCCCAAGAAGCTCAACCACAAGGCCAAATCGATCAGATCGAGGAAGCCGAACAGCTGCACGACCCAGTCGTTGAGGCAATCGTGGATGGTAGAAAGGCTCGACTAGGATTGATAGTAGCCATTCAAGAACAGTGAGAATCCAAAGAGGTCCCAAACCTAGGAGGACACTCAAGAGTGCACCTAGGAAAGTGAGAACCTCTCGATAAAGGAGTGGAGAGCTGGCTGACAGGGGAGCCTAAGTGATGACGGGAATCATAGAGACCATGCCCCAAAGACAGGAAGGACTATAGTCAAGAACCCTCTCCGACTAGGGCGACCGATCCAGATGTCCTGTGTGATCTCATTGTCCCTCCATTCTTGAAGGAGATCATGAGTGCCCCTTGCCAAAGAAATTTGTCCCTCCAAGGCACGAGTTTCACAATGGAACATCCGATCCATCAGATCATTTTCGTGATTATCACCATGTGATTGCGCTGAAAAAAAGTTCGGAAGCCATCCTATGCAGAACGTTTCCCACCAGCTTGAAAAAGGCTATACTGACCTGAGTCCACAACCTCCAACCGAGATCTATTGATTCATTTTAGGTCTTCACGAAGGCATTTATCACTAGATTTGTCGAGAGCCAACGAATCAAGAAATGACCTCGCTATCTACTAAGCCTCAAGAAAAGGCAAGGTGAAACCCTTAGAGAGTATGTCACTCACTTTATCGACAAGCTAACTTTGGTTGATGTTTGTAGCGATGACATGTAGGTCACCGCTTTCACTTTTGGCCTACGTGAAGGTCAATTTTAACACGTCCTCACCCTAGAGCCTCCGAGAGATATGGCATACTTACTGAAAAGTGCACAAAAGTATATCACTCTCGAAGAAATTTTGGCATCCAATAAAGAAGGCGAAAACAAAGCCAAGCATACCTCTAAGGATTGGGATAGGGAAAAGAGAAGGACATGTCGAAGAGGAGAAAAAATGACAATAGGATCATGACTGATAAGGTAAACCCCGACAAGGTTACCAACTACGTTGGCTCAAGGTACAGTGAATTCAGCCCCCGAAATTTTGACTTGCCCAAGATTCTTTCCACCATGAAAAGTTGGGAAGACATCAAGTGGTCGTCCAAGCTCAAGAGAAACTCTTCAAGGCGTGATAAGAACAAGTATTGTTCCTAACACAAGGACTACGGTCACACTGTCAAAGTCTCAATGAAATAGAGTATTGGGTTCGAAAGGGAAGACTCGAAAAATTTGTGAATTGTGACTAGAAACAGACCTGAGAAAAAGAGTAGGAAGAAACGGCACCAGAAGCCGAAGAAAAGACTGCAGTCGTCATCTACGTCTTGCATAGTGCACACGATGAACCAAAAAAATCCAACCGGTCAAGAAAGAGGGCAATTCGAGAACTGCAGACAGGTTCCCACTCCGGAGACAGTCCAATTCAAAACGCCCGAACAGAGCACCCGACCCTGGACTTAACGTTCACTGAGCGGGATATGAAGGGGGTTTGTTCCCCGCATAATGATGCCCTAACTATCACGATCGTGATATCAAAATGGGACATGAAAAGATTGCTAGTGGACACGGGTAGCTCGGCTAACGTCCTATACCTGAAGGCACTCCACAGGATGCGATTAAGGAAGGAAGAATTGAAACCACAATCATGTTATGGATGGCTTCAAAGGCGCTCGAAGTTACCCGGTCGGAAGCATCCGACTACCCATGGTAGCAAGGGAGCCAGTAAAGCTCCTAATGACGGAGTTCGTTGTGGTAAACGTTCCCTCCGCATACAATGTGATTTTGGGAAGGCCTTGCCTTCACTAGATAGGAGCAATGGTCACCACACGACACTAGTACCTAAATTACCATGTCGACGGTGAGACATGGACTATCAAGAGAGATCAATTTTCTGTGAAGGAATTTCATTACGTGGCAATGAAGCTATCCGACAAGTAGCCACAACGGCTTGAGCCCCCTCCCTAAAAAAACCAACATGCCAATAGCTTACTAGTCAAAGAGTCTGAGTGAGGAGAGTATCGTGTAGAATTTTTTAAGAAGAACTATCAATAAATGTAATTTCTTTAAAAGCAACTCAATTCCACACTCGAATCTTTCTACGGGGGAAAACTTGGTCCTGCCACAGGGACTGAAATGGCGCACAATGGCCGAGCCTACTCCTATTAAGGGCAACGACAGCTCGCTGCATAAGTGACCTAGTCTGCCTAGGAAATCGAAGTGACATGCGGTCCATCGAGCCCAGTCCACGGAGAGCTCGTTGTCGCGAAATGGCCTTGTCCAACACGGGGATTGAAGTGGTGCACATCGGCCGAGCCTAGTCATATTAAGGGCAATGACAACTTGCTGCATAAGTGACCTAGTTCGCTTACAGTACCGAGGTGATACGCTACAGATCGAGCCCAGTCCTCGGACAGCTCGCCACCGCGAAAAGGTCGGGTCTGATTATGAGGACCAAAATGGCTCACAGCGGCCGAGCCTAGTCTTAATAAGGGCAACGACAACTTGCAGCATAAGTGACCTAGTCCTCATATGGAACCAAGGTATTGCACAGGGGGCCGAGCCTAGTCCACGGATAGCTCACCGCTCCAAGAGGGCCGGTTCGATTATACGAACCGAAATGGCGCACAATGGTCGAGCCTAGCCCTATTAAGGGCAACGACAGCTCGCCACATATGTGGCCTAGTATGCCTAAGGAACCAAGGTACTGCACAATGAGCCAAGCCTAGTCCACGGAAAGCTTACCTTTCAAAGAGGCTTGGTATGATTAAGGGGACCGAAATGGCTCATAGTAGACAAGCCTAGTCCTATTAAAGTAAGCGATAGCTCGCCGCATAAAGTGACCTAATCCGCCTAAGGAACCAAGGTATTGCACAGCGGGCCAAGCCCATTCCACGGACAACTCACCGCTCCAAGAGGTCTGGTCCAATAGGAGGATCGAAATGGCGCATAGTGATCAAGCCTAATCCAATTAAGGGCAATGACAACTTGCCGCACAAGTGACCTAGTCCGCCTCATGAACCATGGCAAGAAACTTGCGGATAGAACTTAGTCAACGGATCAAGCCCAATCCACAGACAACTCACTGGTCTTAAAACCCAATCCTATCACGGGACCAAAATGGTGCACAACAGTCAGGCCTAGTCCTGTTAAGGATGACTACAACTTGCCGCATAAGTGACCAAACCGCCTTAGGAACCGAGTTACCGAACGACAGGCTGAGCCTAGTCCACGGACAGCTCACCGCTAAAAGAAAAAAAAACTTAATCCGATCACGGGGACCAAAATGGCACACAATAGCCGAACCTAATCCTATTAAGGATGACGATAGCTTGTTGCATAAGTGGCCTAGTCTTCCTAAGGAACCACAGAACCACTCGAGTCCAGTTTGTTGACAACCCACCACACCAGGAATATCTAATTTAAGGGACCAAGCTGGCACAGAGCGGCCGTGTCTAATCCTATGTAGAATATCGACAACTCACCAATAAATGACCTAGTCCGCTTAACAGAAATCTAACCCATTCGGGCGAAGATGATTTCTCCACAATCCAACTCTTGTTCAGGATTGGGGTCCATTATGGAAGTCTAGCCCAGACAGGCAAAGATGACTTCCCTCATGCTCGTCTTCTTCATAATTGAGCCAAAAGAATACAGGAATCTAGCCCGTTCCGACAAAGACGACTCATCCCCCAACTCCTGTTTAGGACTTGGGTCCATTATGGAAGTCTAGCCTAGACAGGAAGAAATTACTTTTCTCCAGCTCAAGTATTATTCAAAATTGAGCCAGAAGAATAAAAGAATCTAGCCAATTCGGGCAAAGATGATTCCTCAATAACCCAACTCTTATTTAGGAATGGGGTCCATTATGGAAGTATACCCCAGACAAACAGGTATGACTTCTCCTCCAACTCAAATCTTCTTCAGAATCGAGCTAGAATAATACAAAAATCTAGCCCATTCGGGCGAAGATGGTTTCTCCACAACCCAACTTTTGTTCAGGATTGGGGCTTATTATGGAAGTCTAGCCAAGACATGCGAAGGCGACTTCCCTTCAACTCAAGTCCTCTTCGGGACTTAACACAGGCATATGGTACTGAAATCCAGTTTGACGGAATATGGATTCTTAAGCAACCTAACTGCTATACAGGGTTTGGGGCCATCAAGCAAGTCTAGTCATCAATGCAAAGACGACTTCTACACAATTTAACTCCTCTGAGAAACAATAATTACATCACTAAGAGAACATAACCCACAAAGATAAAAGTTACTACCCTATAGCTTAACTCTTACAAAAGATTAAGTTATTATTGTTATCAAATTGTGAGCATGGACAAGCTAAGAAAGGGCTTCAATCCAGACTAAAGACCTACTTGAGGTGGGGATGGACACACCCATCTACTCAGTCTAATCTAAGCAAGAATTAAAGCAGCAAGTACAACATATATAGTACAAACAACAAGGAAAGGAATTTTTTTCTCATTAATAAATTGTTTCCAATACAAGAAATCGTTCATACGGTGGGAGTAGAGTCAGGAACATCTTCTTGAAAAATAGAGTCAGAAGCATTTTCGTGAGAAACAGGGTCCAAAGCAGGCTCTAGAACATCGAGGTTGGCAGTTGTAACTACGGCACCCGAATTGGCTTCAGGGTGACCACACGGACAAGAGGAAAAATCATCCACCTCCTCGATTTGAGCATAAGCAGGATGCCTATAAACGGAAAGATCCCAACCCTCGCGATCTTGCTCAATATAATCCAACAGCTTCAGCCTCCCGGCAGCAACTTTACTAAGCTGGGCATTACTGGAAACCTTGAGAATTGCTTTATTGGCATCCCAAGATGCATTATTGGCCCAATGTGCCTTCGAACTATTCAACTCCCCGACTACCTTGGCCAGGCTCTCTTCAGAGTCTGTCAGCTTACGGCTCGACTCACCACAACGTGCATACTGGGAGTCCAATTCTTGGGTGAGCACAAAAACTTGCACCTGAAGGGCCTCGTGAAGACCCTTTTGGCAGGCTACATGAGCGCACTCACTATCCAAAGCACTTTGGGAGTCAACGACAGATTTCATGACATTTGTCTTGATGTTCTTGAGCATCTTTCTGCTCAGACAACAACTTGGCTCCAGCAGTCTAAACTTCGTTTAGATTAATTTGGACCCCCTTCAGGTGAGACTCTAAAGTCGAATAGGCAGCCAACGCAGTGTTCAGACTCATTTGGGCCTCAACTAGCTGAACCACCAGATTAGGCCGAACGGCCAACCACTCTATAGCCAATATGCCCTGCTAAGGGCATCTGAGAGTTGTGTCTGTTGTTCGATGAACTTCATTTCCAAATCAAAGAACCTATCCCTCAAAGACTCCACCTCAATACCAGCCATGTTAGCATGGGTTAAGTGAGTGATCCCCTTATAAAAACATGTGTGGATATAAACGATAAAACACGATGGAAATCAAATGAGAAATCAACTAAGCTATCAACTTACCAGCATCAGAAGACACAATTGTTATAACGCAAGTGCACAATTGTCTAACTAGTATACATTGGAAAATATGTGTTGATCCCACGAGGACTGAAGACACAATCGAAAACTACAATCTATTTAAACCAATTTTAAAGGGGTTATAGCAATCAAAAATTTCTAAACTAATGGAAAGTAGAAAAACAATTAAAAATTGAGTTTGAGAATCAAAGAGAGAGATGCTAAGGTTTTCGAATCATCCATCAAGTTCATAAAATTATACTAATGTCAATTATTGTCTCCTAGCAATGTAGTAGATTGATTTTAACAGAGATGCTAACCCCTAGCATTAATTATCTGTTTAAGGTACAAATAATCACATGTTTAACTAGTACCAATAAAACATGTTTAAACAAAAACATAGAATAATTCTAACTACCATGGATGCATGACATGCACGGTGAAAATAATATGCAAAGTTCACAAATCAAACCAATGGTAAACCATACAATGCATCAGAGAACGATAAAAGATAGAAGTAATTCTACTAAGCCTAAGGAATCATCTACGCCTTAGCGAAGGATTTAGAAACCCATGGTGGTGGTGGTTGCAACAAAGACAGTGTGAGTGAACTTCATCAGCTCCTCACAAACACGCTTTGTGGTGGTACAGACTGAACATTGGGTGCAAATAGCCAAGAGAAAAGAGTTTAACAACTCTTTCCCCTCCAAAACTATTTATTCTTCCCTTCGCTACTGCTGCCCTATGTGGAGGAGATCATGATGGTAATATGAAGGCGAAGGAAGAAGAATATGTTCTTGAGGACGGGTCTGTGAGGGAGGACGGTCTGTGGAATAAATGGAGGAAGAGATTTTGTGCGAGAGATGAACACTTTGTTAGTTCGAATATGGTATGTGGCGTGAGGTCTCTGTGAAAAATCAGAGATGAAAAAGAGATTATGACGAGGTGGTGATTTGGAGCAGGAAAAATGGGGAAGAAGATACGGTTGTAATCGTGAATGGTGGTGCTTGGCGTGGGGAAAAAATGGCGGCTGCAAGGGATCTGTCTGGTCTTCTAGCAAACAAGAAAGATTCCGAACATGGACGATGAATAGAGAATGTGAGATGGAGAGGGAGAGAAGGGTTGTGAATATGGAAGAAAGAGGGTTTCTGGTTTCCATAAAGAGGGAGATGAAGCAAAAGGGGATGCCCCCAAAAGAGAGCGAGACGTTTGTCACGTGGAGGAAAAAGACAATAAATAGGGATTTTGGTTGGGCTTGGGCTTAGGTTAAGAAAAAAAAATGGATTTGGGTTTGGTTGGGTCGGGTTTTGGCATCTGATTGTTATGACAACTTCCATTTGCAACTGTCACTTTGTACCGCAATTCGAACCTGTCAAATAATAATTATCTGAAGTGCACATTTATATGATTTAACCTTTTAAGCTCCCACTCCTATAAAAACACGAAAATTAAATAACTAGAATAAAATACAATATTTGAAACACTAAAATATAAATTATAAGGTAATATAGGTATAAATTACATGAATATCACCCCCCGTGCCTTTTGAAGGAGAAGACTTAGCAACCGCTTTCCCTTATCAACAACAAAAGAAGGATGCTCGGACAATGGTCTAATCCCCGGATCAGCAGAAGCATCGCAGACGATGCTTTCATGGACAGGTTGTTCCTCTACCGCGATCAACCCTGTAAGCAAACTAAGGGTGACGCTCTCCAATGCCACCTGCTCCATTCCAGGTTCAACAACAGTTGGGGCCTTTGGCGATTCCTCCTCACCAATGGTCAAGTCCACAGCATTCCTTTCCATGTTCAGAGGACTGGCAAGAGGTGGAGCGGATCCAAATTTGATCATTTTAGAGTGATGGGGGAGATAGCAATCCATCCAGAGCTTTCTTTTTTGACAAACTAGGCATCTTTGGCACCTTTTTCTTGTGTGAACTAGGTGTCTGTGCTTTGATGCTCGAAGAAGAACCGGTAGGCACAGTCAAGGCCTGCCCCACACCACTGGTCTCGTCGAAAAACAAACCACTCCACCTGATATTATCCGGTAGAAAAACATTCAAGATTGACATTGGCGGTAAAGCGAGGAAGTCAGTTTTTGCCTCTCTTTTCTTCAGGAAAAAGAACAACAAGGTCGTGCAACCCTAGTTAGAAACATGGATAAATCAAACAATGACAGATACTAAATAAAATGCAAAAAACAAAAGTGCTTATGGAGGTCCCCAAAGCGGCAGAGGGCCCGCAAAACATCATAAGTAAAATACCCAGACTTCACAGAAGCGTAAAAACAATATAGCTACCAATCCTCCAGGTCATTGAACTGACCACTCAGGCAAGGTGGACTCACCAACCAGTAGATGCCACGCTTGTTCATCTTGATGGAAGTCGGAGAATGAAATAACTTCATCGTCGGATGAAGCCCGTCATCCTTTGCTCTAATTAGGGTAGCAATCAGTATATTCCACCCACTTGACACCCCCTGAGCCAAGGCGATTCCCTGATAAGATAAGAAGCATCAGATGGAATTAGGAACAGGAAGCGCAAGCTAGTGTTGAACATTGGCCTTGTACAGGTAAATGCACCCCTCATTCGGAACAGAGTGAGAATCGCTTGCCAAAGGTCGGTCAAGTCCTCCACTGACATCAGTGACCCTCTAAAGAAGTCAAGAAAACATTGGTATTGCTCACGCAAGAAATTAAGTTGCACAGACATGGTTGCACAAATATTTGAGCTCAATGAATCCAGAAAAGTTAAAGACAGATAACAGAAGGGAGCTCTGAAATGTTAAAAATAAAAAACTCCCCCAAAACTGGCTTACATAAGTATGGCGTATAGGGGAGACGATTACCTAAACGCTACATAAACATTGCAAAACACGAACCCTCACGCACTGTCAGTTAGTGGCCCAGTACACGGACCCACTAACACGGGGGAGTAGCGGATAAGACATCAATCAGTCATGCGATCACAGTCATACATGCGGCATATGTCAATACTAACATGAGAAAGGCTTCAACATGATCCTGAGGGGGCGTATTTTTTAGACATTGTTCAGCTCGTAAGTCAGGTGTCCAAGTCCAAATCAAGCCAACCCAACCGGCACAAGTCTTGGAGCTTGGCCCAGGACAATGAGACATGCACACAAGTCTCTGAGCTGTTGTAGGCCCGAGATTTGTTCTCGCCAATTAACTTTTCACCCAATCAAGCATTGGGTTCTAGACAGAGCCAAGTGCCTAAGAGACTCAGTCATGCACAGGTAAGATTCTAGGCGAGATCTTCTCCCTCCATCATGCCCTTGATAGCAGGGAAATTTTAGGAGGGAACACTCGCTATAAAAAGCGAACAAAGGGAAGAAGAAAGATACATGTACACATTTCTAAGTTCATTTAGTTTACATTCTTCCTTGCACCATCGCCTGACTTGAGTATCAGAGTGCCTTGGCCACCACAATGATGGTCCCTGGCTCACCGTTGTTCATTTTGCAAGTTCAAGATCAACAAGGGCTGATTTGGATGCATCAGGTGTCATGACCTATCATTTGAGATAAGAACAATGTTTGTTGTTATCATGTTTCGAAGGATCTCCCCGGAGCTTCAATGGCCACTTGATATCCTTCCAGTTTTTCATGATGGATAGGATGTCGGACAAACTGAAGTTAAGTATAGTAGTGGTATTTGGGGCTGCTGGTCTTGTCAGGCTTTGTAGGGCCGAACCCAGCCTGACTATTGCTCCATTTTCTTTTGAGGTCATCTAATTCATTGTCCTCGTCCCTATCCCAAGTTCTAGGCGAGCTTTTGGCCTCGCACTCTTCCCCCTTTCTAGCTGCTAACATTTTCTCTAAGGTGATGTACTTCTTAGTGTTTCTCAACAAAAAAATGCCATGTCCGTTGAAGGTTCCAGGTGAGGAAGTTATAAAACTGACCTCTTCAGAGGTCTAAAGTGAAGGCGGTAATAGATTTTCTGTTGTTGCAACTAGGGCTGGGTCGGTTCGGGTAACCGGCCCAAAAACTAAAAGTCGAAGCTCGAACCGATTTTTTGAAGACCGAGACTGGACCAAGTTTGGCTGGTTAACCGAGGTCCCGGTTAACCGAATTTCGGGTCGGGCCGGTCCCAGTCCAAAGCCCAAACTGTTTTCCTATTAATTTGTATGCCCAAATTTTAATCAGCAAATTTTGTATGTTTCCAAAGCTCAAACAATCTCGTTTCAAAGCCCAAATTTTGTATGCATCTGTAAATTCAATTTGCAACAAATTTGTATACATCTGCAGTAAATTTGTACGCAATCAATAAATGCCATCAACAAATTTGTATGCAATGCAATCAGTAAATTGTAATCTGCAGCAAATTGAAATCTGCAGTAAATTTGTATGCATCTTCTGCAAATCTATATACATCTTCAGTAAAATGTAATAAGGAGCAAATTGTAAAAACATGTCCAATGATGTCGTATTACAAAATATTACAAAAACAGAAACTATTAGAGTCTATTACAAGCTATTGAGAACTAAAAGTTTGATGAACTGAACACGTCCAATAATGGATCAATAAATTTTAGAGTCATGTTTTGCTTCGTCTTGTGAAACCCTGAATTCTTAGGCTGGTTGCTTGAAGAAAAACTTGTCTGAAATAGATTTCTTTACTTTATATGAGCTGTCTGCACGTCCTCAAGAACATTCAAGATGAGAAAAAATATGCAGCACATGAATCATATAGCTAAAGTTTACTAAGAGAAAGGCACTTACTTGTGTTTGAATTTGAATAGCCAAACTTTTAGAATTAAGAAGACTCTGATCAGCTAGTGTTTGAATTTGAATAGCCAAACTTTTAGAATTAAGAAAACTCTAATCAGCTTGAAAACAAATTATTAAGAAGAATCTGATCAACCAAACTTTTAGAATTTGGAATTAAGAAGACTTTAATTAGCTTTGTTTTCAATATTTAAAGCAAATATGAATGCCGTGCAAGCATGCATATTTGGGAAACTCTATAAGAATAAGATGAGTCAATAAAGAAACAATATATGCATAATTAAAATGTATTTGTGTTGTGATGATCTTTGAATTGAAATCTTGCTTTAATGGTGTTGTGATGATCTTTTGTGCACAAAAGAACACCACCATCAGACCCAAAAAGCTCACAAGATGAGTCTACAATATCCTTCCCATGACATGATCGTGTTGAAATTATAAAGTAAAAAGCTGGAATACATGCTTGGTGGCTAACTTATTAAACATACCTCAATATAGATGACTGGATTAGCCGAACTAGTAGTTGTAATATCTTTCGCAAGTTGCAATATTTCAATTTCTACAAGTCAAGAACATATACGCATGCATGAGAAAATATTTTGACAAAGTTAAAACTTAAAAGTAAAACACAAGTATTCAAAGATTAAGAGAATTTTCTTACCTTTCTCCATTTTCTCCAAAGAGTTGTAGAAATCTATCTCATCCTCCGTGAGCTCTTTAAAAAAGTCAAAAGCATCAGCTTTAAGCTAATCATTGGTGCAAATAAGAGCTTCCACCGTTTTAGGAGTCAAACATGCCCGGAGAGGATTCACGACTTTTTTTTCGGCACTAAAGGCGACTTTCGAAGCCACACTTGAAACCGGAACCACAAACACGTCCCTTGCAACCTTAGAAAGGATAGGGAACCTTGAAGAGTTCTCTTTCCACCATTTTAGCAAATTAAATGCTAAATTCTTTGGATTCTCAAAAGCCTTTGTCAAATACTTATCAACTTCATTTGTAATATGAACTACATGCTTCTCTTTTCTTCTTTTCATAAAGCCATCTAATAATAGATCATTCCCTTCTTCACTTCCAATGCCACCATTGTCATCTGAAACCTCTGAATAAGCATGTGGTTGATTTGGATTATCATTTTTATACGCTCCATACAAGCATATTACTAGATTTCTCATCCCTTGCGTTAACTCATCTTCCTTCAAAGCATCTTCAACTCATAATTCTAATTCGTAATTGATATAATCAAGTTTGTAATGAGGATAAAGAGCTACCGCCACAAGCATAACTTGATTTACATCCTTTATACTTCCCCAATACTTGTCAAACTTTAATTTCATGGAACTTGCAACCTTTTTCGTAAAGGGATCACCATTCTCATTGTGACTTTAAATCTTCCACAATCTTTAACATTTCTTGGAAGGGTGCATTGACCGTCACCTTTTGGTAACAACTAAACCTCAAAGTAGCCTCATAAAACTTCTTCAAACACTTGACAAAAGTCTTCTCATACAACCAATTTGTGGCACATAGGATTTCAACTCTTTCTTTATCACCTCCCTCAACCCTTCTTTTCTTATTTCTTGGCTTCTCACATTGGTTATCACCACAATTAAAGTGAGTCCACCAACCTTTCAAATGCCTTTTGTACTTTTGAAGCCGTCTCTAATATTAAGTAGGTGGAATTCCACCTAGTTTTACACTCCAAAGGCAAAAGACCTTTGCTCTCAATTTGCTCAAAGGATAAACATTGCCTAAATCTTTACAACCTAGCCAGGGAAGACCTCGTGTACTTGCAAGCCCTACGAATACTCTTAATAGAAGTATGCAACTCAACCAATCCATTACAAACAATCAAATTAGTAATGTGAACACAACACCTCATATGCAAAAGCTCTACATCCAACAAAAGTGTATTCCACCCATTCAACTTCTTATTCATATGCCTAACAACACCATCATTCGAACTAGCATTATCAAGAATAATAGTGAATACCGTATCTATGCCCCAGTCTCTCAAACACCTCTCTAAAAGTCTTCTAATAGCATCCCCAGAATGGTTGATAATTTGATATGAAATTGTTAACTCTTTTATGCACATTCCAACCATCATCATTAAATCGGGCGGTTATAGCCATATAATTTACATTTTGTATTGAAGTCCAAGTGTCGGTGGTAAGAGAAACTCTTTGATTGTTGTAAGAAATGACACTCTTGATCTTGGCCTTTTCTTCTTGAAAAATAGACCACACATCTCTAGCAACGGTTCACTTCATCCTTGTTTAATTGTAAGCAATAATTCACAATTCAGTGGAATACACAATTCAATTCACTGAGTGTACCAAACAAAAGTGAGTGAAATAAGAAGAAAAACATGATAAATGAGAAGAACCAAACAGTGTAAAACTGAATGAAAAATAAAAGAGAAATGAAGAACTTGGTTGTTCTAGGCTTTGCAGCCTATCTGCTTCTTATAAAAAATTTCAGTGTCTTTACAAAGAAAATGCGGTATTATTAGCGAGTTGTTTTTTCCACTATGTTTACTATTGTTGAACTCAATGGACATATTTATTAGAAACCAATGGATAACCATTGATGATTCACAAATACACATCTCAAGTTCATCCAACCATGTAAACATTACGAAAACCATGTCTCTTATATTCTTAACATCAACTTATTGTGGGGGTTAATGGAAAGGAATGTTGATTGTTGCGGGTTTAACCGGCCTAAATAAATAGGCTAATTTGATCCACTTGTAATAACCGCAAGTGCACGGTGTCTAACTGGTAGACAACGGCAAGTACGGGTCAATCCCACGAGGAAGGTGGATTAAATTGAATTTAATAATTTACCTAAACTAATTTGGAGAAAATGAGGGTTACAGTGTTTAAAAATCTGAGTTAAATAAAAGTAATAAAAATAACAATAAATAAAATAAAAGAGTTGGACGGAAACCACAATTTGCAAAATATTTTTCAAGCTCCTAAAATTAGATTCATTTTTTCTTATTATTACAATTTCAAATAAATGACTCTAGCAATGTATAAACTCCTAGCATTAATTGTCTTTTTAGAGAACAATTAATCACAAGTTTAATTATTCAATTAAAACATGCTTGATTTATAACATAATATTTTTCTAACAACCTAAGATACATGACATATTAGGTGCAAGTAAAATATTATAAATCGCGAATCAATTAATATTAATCATGGAATAATAAAGTAAAATGAAATTGATTCTAGAGTTTGAGACTTAATTCACTGTGGTGTTATAGAGCATTCAGCAGGGTGCAAACAAGAACAGGTCTAGTGTGGCTCAGCAGATCCCAGTGGGTGCAAATAGTTCTGATCTTTCTCAGCCGAGGTGCTCTCAGCAAGGTCCACTGGGTGCCAGTAGCGTCAACTTGATTTAAGTCTCTGTGGTGGTGCGTAGTGCAGCCGGTGACGGTGGTTGAAGATGAAGTGAAATAGGGTTGTCACGCCCCTGTTTTGGTGGAGTGAAGGAGAGAAAACAGATATGGAAAGGATGTGGGTGGTGATTTTGCTTGGTTGGGATGGTGATGAGAATCACAAATTGTGAAGAAGAGGTTTTAATATTCTGTATTTTTTTCTTTCCCTTCTCTTCTTTCCCTTTCTTATTCATTTCTATTGTATTTATAGAGAATTAAGAAAATGAACTTGGACAAATTAAGGGGAGGGTTCAATGAGTGATTTAAGGCTTAAATCAAACTAGAATCTTGGATAATTAAGAGAATATGCTTTGGGTTTGATTGGGTTTGGCATTGGGTTTGGGTTTACGGATTTGGTTTTGCGTTTGGTTTTGAGTTTAGGTTTTGGGCTTAGGCTATTCTCACCTCCACTTCCTCTGAAGTCACCGTCTGTGATTTATTCCTTGCATTTTTTCTTTGATTTCTTCGTTATTGCTCCGAATTCTACAAAAACACAAAAATTTAATAATTAACTTAAAATAAAATAAAACAAGGATTAACAAAAATATAATAAGAGGTAAAAAATGTTATAATTATGTGATTATCAAATACCCCCAAACCTATATTTTGCTAGTCCTCGAGCAAAACAAAGAAGAAAATCGAAAAGAAAATCCTAACTCACTTTCGCAGGCATCGTCGATTGCACTTACCTTTGAAAACGTGCAACAAGGCTTTGAACCCCTAGATTACCTCTAGGGGACGAGTTATAGTCTCGTGAGGGTTTCCAGAAAATGTTACCCACAAACATTACTGACTCAACAAAACTTGGTCAAACAGTGTTTATTTTAAAACTTCAAGATATGCAAGAAACCAATAGTGTCATTTTCGTGTATCAACAAATCTCCAAATAATTTAATATTCTCCAAAACTTAGAAAAAATTCATAATCATCCTCAACTCAATGTGTGTGTGTGAAAAGCACTATCAACATAACTTTTCATTTCAAAGTAAAATAATGACTAAATCTCCTGTAGAAAGTTTGTTTTGACTTCAAACCTCTCATGTCACTCACAATAAAGCACTCAGAGATTTGGTATTTCACTCAGTTTATATGTGCGGAAAGAGTAAATAATGGAAAAAATCATCTCACATATAGTATTATGAAGAACGAACTTTTCAAGAATGGAATGAACATGATCTCATGGACATGAATATCAATTACTTTTGGGAATGTTGAATCAAACACCATAGGTCTTGGTTATTAAATCTCCACATCTACGGAACCAACCTTTACCTAAGATCAACTAGGACTTTCTTGGGTTGTAACGGGGCTTGGGTAATGGTTAATAAGGAATGTCAAAGGATTCTAACAAAAATTTCTAGGAATGTATACACCCATTCAACGAACAATTAGGGCTGTCAAGAATAAACCAATGTTGCGCACCATCAATTTTTTTCTTCATTCTCACATCTTTATCCTCATTGAAGAATCATTTTTTTTTTCACATAGAGGATTTATGAAATATCTCATATTTTGCTCTTTAATGCCCTTTTTACACCAAGTATATCCATCCATACACATTCCCAGAAAAGTTGGGTAAAGGTTAATGGGTTAACAAATAAAAGTTATTCTAAGGCTCAAAAGGCTACAAAAGGTTAATGTTATGGGTAAGTTAAAAAAGGCTAGTTAATGGTCTAAAGAAAGAAAAGGAAAAAAAAATGCCTAGATCATTTCCTAAATTCGGGTCAGTATTATGACATCTCAATTGAATAAGCCAAGAATTTCTAGTGTCATAATTCAATTTTGACGTCATTCCCAAAGAAATTGATCAGAAAAATGAGAATAATGAGATCATCAACGAGATAATACGAACTCAAGAAAAATCAAAGTTTATGTATAACCCTCGGAAAAATAGAAAGGTTCAAAACTTTCAGGGTTAAGTCTCCACTATTATTCTAAGGTTTTCTAGTATATACTTCACTCATCAACTTCAAGTTATGCTAACATGGCTCATGGTGCAAAGATAATCGAGTTGAAAAATCTTATGAACTAGATCTAACTTAAGGATCATACTAAACTTTCAGTCTTTATCAATATACCAATATGTCAAGTTGGCTTGCATTTTCTTGAGCATAAAACATTTAAAATCTATTTTCATAATCGCAAAAGACCAAGTTTTTTTTTTTTACAGAAAAACACAATTTTTATTTTTTATTTTTTTATTTTTTAAGAATAAGAAAAGAAAACACTACGAAAAATTCACCGACTCATGAACCCTACCCCCAAACCTAATCCAAACATTGTCCTCAATGTTTAACAAAATAATTTTGACAAATGAATGAAATAAGTACATGAGAACAGGTTAGAACAGTATTACCGCGGTGAAGATTTTACCAATTTCCACAAGTAATCCACCGATGAGAGCTCGGAGACAAAATAATTGTGGATTAGTTAATAGAAATAGATCAAATACACACTCAACATGCACTCTTACAACAAAAGGTGGGCTGCCTCCCAGTAGCGCTTGGTTTAACGTCATCAGCTCGACAAAACCCAAAAGATCCTCAATTCTGATACACAGGGTCCTCTAATAGGATCACATCAACCTCGACTTCTAATCGAGGTAACTCTAAGAATGGCTTAAGCCGTTGACCATTTACCTTAAATACATGGCCATCCTTAGGGTTAACGATCTCCACAGCTGCATGTGGGAACACTGTTCTCACAATATAAGGTCCAGACCACCGAGATCTCAACTTTCTAGGAAAAAGTTGTAACCGAGAGTTGAACAACAAAACTTTTTGAGATGGTTCAAAGGACTTACGAAGAATGGATTAATCATGAAATATCTTCGTTCGTTCTTTGTAGATTTTGGATCTCTTCCAACTCATTAAGTTGAAGCCTACGATGCGATCCAGCCTTGACCATATCAAAATTTATCGTCTTGATGGCCCAATATGCACGATGTTCCAATTCCACAAGCAAATGACATGCTTTTCCAAAAACAAGCCTATATGGAGACATTCCAATCGGGGTCTTAAATGTTGTTCTATAAGCCCAGAGAGAATCACTCAGACGTTGAGACCAGTCTTTACGATCTGGTCTAACTGTCTTCTCTAGAATGTTTTTAATCTCTCGATTGGAAATCTCAACTTGCCCACTTGTTTTCTGGATAATAGGGGGTGCCAACTTTATGAGTGATGGAGTATTTTTTTACTAATAGCTCGAACGGTCTATTGCAAAAATGAGAACCACCATCACTTATAATGGCACGCGGAATACCAAAACGAGAAAAGATATTATCTTTCAAGAATCTTACCACAACCCTGTGGTCATTTGTTTTACATGGTATCGTTTCTACCCATTTGGACACATAATCCACAGCAACAAGGATGAAAATATTGCCAAACGAAGGCAGGAATGGTCCCATGAAATCAATACCCCAAACATCAAAAATTTCAAGTGGTGCAAAAGGCATGAGTATCTCGAAAAAGGGTAGGCCATAAAAACCACTCTACAAAACTTTTGCAGCTGTCTTTCTAGAGCAAAAATGACCACCACAAGCTTGCTCATGACAAAATGAGATGATGCTGTGAAATTCACTCTCAGGAACACATCTCCTAATAACCTGATCAGGACAATACATGAACAGGTATGGATCATCCCAGAAGAAATGTCTAACCTCAGCAAGAAATTTTGATCTATCTTGTTTAGACCACTTAAAAGGAAGTTGACCTGTAACAAGATAGTTCGCGATATCTGCATACCAAGGTAATTGGGAGAGAGCAAATAATTGCTCATCAGGAAATGACTCATTCAATGGTAAATATTCGCTAGATGACTCTACCAGAAGTCTAGATAAATGGTCAGCTACAACGTTTTTCGAACCTTTCTTGTCTTGAATTTCAATATCAAACTCTTGTAGCAATAGGACACATCGAATTAAGTGAGGTTTAACATCTTTTTTAGAGAAAAAATACTTTAACGCCGCATGATCAGTAAAAATAATTACTTTGGATCCTATAAGGTAAGACCGAAATTTGTCTACAGCAAAGACTACAGCTAATAACTCTTTCTCAGTGGTGGAGTAATTAAGTTGTGCGTCTTGTAGAGTTCTACTAGCGTAATAAATGACATGTGGCTTTTTGTCCAATCGTTGTCCTAGGACAGCTCCGAGTGCAAAGTCGGAAGCATCACACATAAGCTCAAAGGGAAAGTTCCAATTAGGAGATTGGATGATTGGAGTTGAAGTCAATAGTTGTTTAAGCTTCTCAAAAGCTTTCAAACAATCTTAATCAAAAACAAAAACCGCGTCTTTAGCAAGTAAATTGCATAAAGGACGAGCGATTTTGCTAAAGTCTTTGATGAATCTCCGATAAAATCCAGCATGGCCTAGAAAAGATCTAATTTCCTTAACCGTCTTTGGAGGCGGGAGACTCGAAATTAAATCAATTTTGGCTTTGTCGACTTCAATTCCCTTGTGTGAAATTACATGTCCAAGAATAATGCCCTGTCATACCATAAAATGACATTTCTCCCAATTTAAGACAAGATTTTTCTCCACACATCTATTTAACACTAAAGTTAAATGATGTAGACATTCATCAAATGAATCACCAAATACTAAGAAATCATCCATAAACACCTCGAGGAACCTTTCAACCATATCGGAAAAACACTAAGCATGCACCGCTGAAAAGTAGCGGGTGCGTTACACAATCCAAAGGGCATTCTCCGATATGCAAACGTACCAAAGGGACAAGTGAATGTGGTATTCTCTTGATCCTCGGGTGCAATGGGGATTTGGTTATAACCGGAATACTCATCAAGAAAACAATAGTAATCATGTCCGGCTAACCTTTCAAGCATCTGATCAATGAAAGGAAGAGGAAAGTGATCCTTCCTTGTGACCAAGTTCAACTTACGGTAATCAATACATACTCGCCACCCCGTGGTCATGCAGGTTGGTACTAATTCATTCTTGTCATTCTTGATTACCGTTACACCTGACTTTTTTGGGACAACTTGAACAGGACTGACCCAAGGACTATCCGAAATTGGGTAGATTATACCCACATCCAACAATTTGAGCACTTTGGCTCGGACAACTTCCTTTAGATTAGGATTAAGTCTACGTTGCATTTCACACGATACTTTGGCATTATCTTCGATATGAATGCGATGCATGCAAACGATTGGACTTATTCCTTTAATATCTGCGATAGTCCACCCAAGTGTTGTTTTATGTTCTTTTAAAACATCTAACAATTTTCCTTCCTATTCTTCAGTCAATGCAGATGAAATAATAACAGGTAAGGTATTGTCAACACCTAAAAATGCATACTTGAGGTTGTCAGGTAATACTTTTAGGTTGAGCTTGGGTGGTTTTTCAACGGAAGGGACTTGTTTTGACTCACCGAGTGGAAGAGATTCCACCCTAGGCTTCCATTTATAACTGGTTTCCATTATAGGGGTAGAGTCAAACAAAGCATTGACTTCCCTGATGGAATCATTAATATCGAAGTCTAAATTAAAATGAGTCAAACAAGCCTCTAAAGGATCATTAAACTGAGGAAATGAATGTTCCGCCAAACTCTCAATCATGTTAACCTCAAAGGAATCCTCAGACTCGGGAGGTTGTTGACTTACATTGAATACGTTGAGTTCGACGGTCATGTTACCAAATGATAATTTCATGATTCCATTTCGACAGTTAATGATAGCATTGGATGTGGCAAAAAATGGACGACCCAAAATAACTGGAATGTGACTAGAGAGATTGTGAACAGGTTGTGTGTCAAGGACTATGAAGTCCACAGGGAAATAAAATTTGTCAACCTTAATGATCACATCCTCTATCACACCGCGGGGGACTCGGACAGATCTGTCTCCCAATTGCAGTGTCACTTGAGTTGGTTTCAACTCACCAAGACCTAATTGCACATATACTGAATATGGCAATAGATTAACACTTGCCCCTAAATCTAACAGTACCTTCCCAATCATATGATCACCAATCACACATGAAATAGTCGGGCAACCAGGATCTCTGTACTTATGTGGGGTTTTGTGTTGAAGGATGGAGCTGACTTGCTCAGTTAGGAAGGCTCTTTTGTGCACATTCAGTTTTTGCTTTTGTGTGCACAAATCCTTCAAAAACTTGGCATAAGAGGGAACTTGATTAATGGCCTCGAGTAATGGAATATTGATTTGAAACTAACGTTGATTTTCAAATGGAAGCGTGACTTGCTTTGGCGTGGATTGGGATTCAGGATCAATCAAATTAGGCATTCTAATTTGGTTGTAAACATGTTTTCCACTCCTAAGGGTGATGATCATCTTCATTGCGTGGCTGAGATGCACTGCCTATTTCGAATTGGCCCTTAGGATTTTGAAT
Organism: Berberis vulgaris; assembly: GCA_963556465.1. Lineage (NCBI taxonomy): Eukaryota > Viridiplantae > Streptophyta > Magnoliopsida > Ranunculales > Berberidaceae > Berberis > Berberis vulgaris. Next base: position 65,683,066 of record OY747133.1, on the reverse strand, counting down.
GGGTTGACCAAGGAATCTTCCTGCTTCTCTTTCAGGAAAGGATTTTTCTATTTGACTCACAGTCATCTCAAGCTTTTGGATGGCTTGAGATTGTTGTTGAAAAGTAGCTCTTAGTTCGGTGATAGCCCGAGAGTTATGTTCGAGCATGGTTCCTGTTTTCTGCATAAATTGGTTCAATGTATCCTGTAAACTCTGAGTGTTAGAGGGAGGTACATCTTGATTGAATTGAGGCCTATTAGCAGGAATTGGAGCTCGAGGAGCTTGAGGGATAACAACTGGGCCTCCTTGATGTTGACCATGGGCCCATGAGAGATTAGGGTGTTTGGCTAAATCTGGATTGTAAAATTTTGAGTGTCAATTATAACCAGATTGCCTAAAGGTATTGAATGCATTGACTTGCTCAGCAAAATAAGCAAGGTACTCATTTTTCAAGTGACCATCTGATGTTGAATGACTAGAACTTGAACATGCAGCACAAACCTCGAATGGAACATTGGTTTGAACTGATGGCTGAGACTTTTCCAGATATGTATCAATCTTCTATGCCATTGTCATTACAACTGCTTCCAACCTTGAAGAAGGAGGAAGATGAGGAGTAGATGATGTATCCCTTACTTCATACAAACCACCCTTTCGCCTATCCGAGTATTTTCTTGAATAATCCCATTGTTGAGAATTTTCATAAATAGCTTCAAAGAATTCCCAAATCTCATTAGCACTCATCTTCATAAGTTACCCACCACTAGTGGCGTCAATCATTCGACGATTTTGAGGGGTTAACGCGTCTTGAAAGTATTGAACCAAGCGACACTTTTCAAAGTCGTGATGGGGACACCTAGCAATGAGTTCATTGAATATTTCCCAACATTCATAGAAATGCTCACCCTCTTTCTGTTGAAAATTAGATATATCTCTTCGGATGGCATTTGTTTTATGAATAGGAAAATATTTTGTCAAAAATTTTCCTGATAGGGCATCCAAGTGTCGATGGTTCCAGTTTCTAAGGAGTTTAACCATGACTTCGCCCTATCTTTTAAAGAAAAGGGGAACAGCCTAAGACGAACTGAATCATCAGAAAAATTGGGATATTTCAGAGTAGCACAAATGTCAAGAAACTCTTTGACATGAAGATAGGGATCCTCTTTTTCTATACCATAAACGGAAGGCAAAAGGTGGATAATTGATGGTTTTAGCTCAAAGCTACTTGCAGTGGTCTCGGGTAAGACAATGCAAGATGGGGTGTTATTGGAACGTGGAGAGAATTAATCCTTAAATGCTCTCTCCCCAGCCATTTCAATGGTCTCACTCGACAAGGAGAAAGATTCTAGAAGGTCAATGGGGACTTCAGACAACTCTACAGGATCCTCTCGAATTAGTCTACCTCTCGAATCATGTTCCCAAAGACGCATAAACAGGTCTACACCAAGTGAGGTTTGAAATGTTTACTAACCTTAAAAAAATCACGCACAAACTCAAACACAATCAGCAACCAATTGATGCACAAGAAAAAATGCCTCCCTAAGCAATCAGTATTTTTGAGATTAATTATCTTTTTATCTTTGGGGGAAAAATTATTTCTTATGTAATCTTTATATCAGAGCAATGGGTGCTACAAGATGATCCTAAGAGTGTATACTTTACACCACAAAGTTCAAAATCAGTAAGCTCGAGTTTTGTTTCAAAGAAACCGGATTATCGCACAAGAGAAGGAGGTCACAATGGTCCAATTAAGTACTTCCTTGTGCTACTGCTCTGTAAGCCAATAGATGTGAGAACGATGTGATGTTAAATGTACACTTGAGGCTTGTGTTCCTAACCCAAAATTGTTAGTTACACTAATTCTTCTTGTGGATCGTAGCTTACTTATGACTCGGCGTACCGGGTAAATTACCCTTGTGGCAGTGGCCTCTCGGAGTTCATTGAATGATTAAACCCATCGTCACTTTTAGCTTTGGTCAACACAAAAATTATTGGATTCACCTTGGTCTTGGTTGTCCTATGAACACCATATCAAAAAGATGACTCTATCTAACTTGCTAACTAATTTTAATTATGTTTAGCTATTGGTTGCACACAGCTGGAGTGATGAGGTGGGGATATCAAGTCCCACCAGTTTCTATTTAGAAGCTGGGTCTGCTTATTATGAATTACTAAAGTTTAGCATCCACAATTACAGAAATTAAACAATCAATCACACAATTTCAAACAATTACACAAAGCACCCGGGTCGCTAATACATTGCGTGTGATAGAAGTACTTACAGTCTGCGTATTCCGTTCTGCACAAAAAGTTAGCACAATTAAAAAAAAATGTCTGACTTCTTTTTATTCTTTTCAATCAGCACACAAGCATATGCAATAAATTACTGGTCTTGGTTTTAGAAGTCGGATTTCTAAATCATAAAAAAAATTATTGGGTAACAATTAAATTTGTTTCCCTATAATTTCTTTTAACTTGGAAAATTTTGGGTTTTTTTTTTAGGTGGTTAAAAATGGAAAACAATAGAGTTTACAAAATTTATTACACCACACACTCGTAAAACGAGGTGAAAATAAAATTAAAACTCTCCTCACAAAATAAAAAAAAATTAAAATTTGCTTGATGTTTCCAGGATCGTCCAATTTCCTCGAGAAGCGTGTATTTTGCAAAATCAAACAAATAACACGAAATGAGTGTAAAAAGAACTTAACAAAATAAAAATAAAATTTTGTTTTTTCTGAATATTTTTTTTAAATTAGTGAAAATAAATCTTAAATTCAATTACACCGCTACCTTCCCCGGCAACGGCGCCAAAAACTTGTTGCGGGTTAAACCAGCCTAAATAAACAGGCTAATTTTACCCACTTGTAATGACTGCAAGTGCACGGTGTCTAACTGGTAGACAACGGCAAGAACGAGTCGATCCCACGAGGAAGGTGGATTAAATTGAATTTAATAATTTACCTAAATAATTTGGAGAAAATGGGGGTTAAAGTGTTTAAAATTCGAGTTAAACAAAAGTAATAAATATAACAATAAATAAAAGAAAAGAGTTGGAGGAAAACCACAATTTGCAAAATATTTTTCAAGCTCCTAAAATTATATTCATTTTTTCTTATTATTCCAATTTCAAATAAATGACTCTAGCAATGTATAAACTCCTAACATTAATTGTCTTTTTAGGGCACAATTAATCACAAGTTTAATTATTCAATTAAAACATGCTTGATTTAAAACATAATATTTTTCTAACAACATAAGATGCTAGACATATTAGGTGAAAGTAAAATATTATAAATCGCGAATCAATTAATATTAATCATGGAATAATAAAGTAAAATGAAATTAATTCTAGAGTTTGAGACTTAATTCACTGTGGTGTTACAAAGCATTCAGCAGAGTGCAAACATGAACAGGTCCAATGTGGTTCAGCAGATCCCATTGGGTGCAAATAGTTCTGATCTTTCTCAGCTGAGGTGCTCTCAGCAAGGTCCACTGGGTGTCAGTAGCATCCACTTGATTTAAGTCTATGTGGTGGTGCGTGGTGCAACCGGTGACGGTGGTTGAAGATGAAGTGAAACAGGGTTGTCACGCCCCTGTTTAGGTGGAGTGAAGGAGAGAAAACAGAGATGGATAGGCTGTGGGTGGTGATTTTGCTTGGTTGGGATGGTGATGAGAATCACAAATTGTGAAGAAGAGGTTTTAATATTCTGTATTTTTTTCTTTCCCTTCTCTTCTTTCCCTTTCTTATTCATTTCTATTGTATTTATAGAGAATTAAGAAAATGAACTTGGACAAGTTAAGGGGAGGGTTCAATGAGTGATTTAAGGCTTAAATCAAACTAGAATCTTGGATAATTAAGAGAATATGCTTTGGGTTTGATTGGGTTTGAGAAAATGAACTTGGACAAGTTAAGGGGAGGGTTCAATGAGTGATTTAAGGCTTAAATCAAACTAGAATCTTGGATAATTAAGAGAATATACTTTGGGTTTGATTGGGTTTGGCATTGGGTTTTGGTTTACAGATTTGGTTTTGGGTTTGGTTTTGAGTTTAGGTTATAGGCTTAGGATATTCTCACCTCCACTTCCTCTGAAGTCACTGTCTGTGATTTATTCATTGCATTTTTCTTTGTTTTCTTCGTTATTGCTCCGAATTCTACAAAAACACAATAGTTTAATAATTAATTTAAAATAAAATAAAACAAGGATTAACAAAAATATAATAAGAGGTAAAAAATGTTATAATTATGTGATTATCATTGATACATCAGCTAAGATTGAATATAACATGTTTTATGCCCACTTTGGGTTCATGGGCTTTGCTATAATATAACCAAGACACTTGGATGGTGAAGAGGGCTTTAATATGATTTTGTACTCCTTAAAAATTGACCATTAACAATGATGTCCCTTAAGTGCCAACTTATGAGTATGTAATGCTTAATTAAAGCAATGCTCTTGAATGAAGAAATCAATGGACACCTACGATTAGTGTTGGGATGACAGTGAACATTTTTTTTTTGCACAGTGCAATCAATTTTAGAGCATAAATGGGCATTGGTTTGGAGACTGAAGTTACCTGATGGTCCTGATCGACAACAACAACTAGCCAACAATAACACCAAGTAGCCAACAGTAGCAAGCAACACCTTTCTTCTTCTGTCAACACAGTAAGCAAGCAACAATCAGGCTTCCTCCCAATCATAGAAGAGTCATAAAGGAGGGGGAGTGGCAGAGGAGGAGGAGTCGCAGGGGAGGCAAAAGAATAGTGGAATTTGGAGGAGGAGTCGCACGGGAAGGAGTGGATTTTGGAGTATAAAACCCTAAATTTTTTAGGTTTTATATTACCCGAGCCAGGCCGGTTACTCGACGAGTTTCAGAAATTTTAACCGAGGACCAGACGGAAACATCGGTCCGGACCGAGTATTTGGACTGACTATTGAATAATAGATTATATATATATATATATATATATATATATATATATATATATATATATATATATATATATATATATATATATATATATATCCGATCGGCCCGGTTTTCAGTTTGGTACGGGCTTTCGGTCTGAAATGTCCACCTCTAGCTGCAACCGTCAATCAAAGTTAGCTCATCATTGAAATGACTGACATACTCCCTGAGGGTCTCATTGTGCTTCAGCTTGAGGTTGAGTTGATAGTGGGGTGCCTTCCTGATCTGTTGGCTCCCTACGAATAGGATAATGAACGCCTTTGCCAAGACCTGAAATGATTCAATGGATCTTGGTTGTGTAGAACCAAGTCAGTGCAATTTTCTTCAGGCTGGTAGGGAAAGTCCTGCACATAATGGCTTTTGAACTCTCCTTCAATGCCATCACATGGTGGTAATGGTGTAAGTGATTCGATGGATCAGATGTTAAGATCATACAGGACCAAAGTGGGTTATCGGCTATGGTCATGTCTGCCTTTGAGGCGTGGTTCATGCTGCCTTTTTCGTCCACGTGTTCCCCTCCTAGCCGAACCTTTGGTCCTCGACGGGGAAGTTGTCTCTCTCATGGACATGCTCCCTAGCGTTTTCTTCTGTGAGAGACCTTCCTGGTTTTTTCCATTCCGTGATGGTGGTTGTCGATTATTGGTAAGCATTTCCACAACCTATAAGATGATTCATATGGATTAGAATAAGATCTATGTGGGCCCAGTCGCGGATGCCTCAGTGGCTGGGCCTTGTGACTGCTTTGCTTCCTTGATCAGATCGATCAGGCCTGGCAGCGGAGCTTCCTTGGCTGGAGCATTTTCTGGCACAACATTGTTATTTTTAGCTCGGGATCTGGTGGTGGTGACCATAACTTGAAACTCTACTGGTTCAAAAGAGTTTGTGTCTTTGTTTTTAAAAAACTTGTCATTCTCTCTAGGGACGACGCCAAACTGATGCGTCCAAATCCATCCCTGTCGATTCCTGACCTGCAAAATGAACAGCTGTGAATCAATGACCACCATTATGGTTGCCGAAGGCATTCCGATACTAATGTCAGGTGATTGAGTAATGATGGATGTAGATTGTAAAATTGGATTGTAAGTGCATACCTTTCTCATCCCATATAACAACTTATATAACAAGTATTCATTGACTCTATCATTGATGTGTGATGGAGGGAGGAGATCTCGCTAAAGATCTTATCCGTCCATGACTGATTTTCTTTCGGCACTTGGCTTTGTTTGGGATCCAATATGTGATTGGGTCAAGAGCTGTTTAAGATGGATCTTGGGCTTGTGACAGCCCAAAGATTTGTGTTCGGTCCTTATTGTCTTGGGCCAAGCTCCAAGATTTATGCCATGTTGGGCTGGCATAAACTGGACTTGGGCACTTGACTTATAGGTTGAACAGTGGCTTGGCCGAGTCTGTCCTAGACCATGCTTGCACCTGCTTGAGACCGCGCTAAGACCTTTCCATATTAGGGTCGAGTCATGCCACATGTACGGCTACGGTTGGGTGACTGTTTGATTTCTCATCATTAATCAATAAGACTTTAAATTTTGTTTTTATTCAAAAGGTTTTGGTATTTAATCTTGCATTGTAAAATCATTTAAAATTTCAAAGAAATGCCCCCTAATGCCTTGAAAACTGAAATCCTTAGTTTTGAGCAGTATGTCAAATTTGTTATCCTTGAGGGGATTTTTGGGGTGTATAAATTACTTGTGTTTGACATAAAAAAAAAAAAAAAAAAAAGGTTTTTCCTTGGGAAAACTTACCTGACCATTGAGATCGCTCGCCTCAAATAACAAAATTTTCATAATTCAGGAGAAACCCAAGAGATCATCACCTAAGTTATGTTCTCCATTCTCTTTTACCTTTATTTTCAAGATTTGAACACTTGTGACCAGGGGCGGACCCAGGATTTCACTTCAGGGGGGGCGTAATGACAAAGTAATATTCGTTAATAATAATAATTTACTAAAATAACCTTTTTCCAAAAAAAAAAATTAAGTGACAAATTTAAATACTACTATTTACTTTCTTATGTTAAGTTATAAAATAAGATATTGTATTACTTACAAAAGATGGGAGATGGGAGAGGAATTCACCTCACCAATTTACAAAAAATATTATCTATAAATTGCAACTATGCAACTCATACGTACAAAAAGTATTATCTATAAAGGAATGTCCTTATAAGGACCCTTCAAAACACCTACTATTTCTTTCTAACTATATCATTTAACCACATTTTTACAAATCTACACGTCGCGATCTCATGTTCTGAAATTGTTGCATGATGGCATCATTTTCAATGTTATCCAAAACATCCCTTTCAATGTATGCCACCAAACAATCATTCATCCAATCATATCATAATCCACGTGAATTGGCTTTGAGATTGGAACAAACTGACCACCCTCATTATTTTGTAAGCTAGGGGATGGTAACTCTGACACAGACTTTCTTTTCAAAAACTTGTCCATAGCTGAAAAAATAAATAATATATTAAATAAGTAGATAAAATATTAATTAAGTAAATAAATATATAATATTTACTTTCAAACATTGTTATCATGGAAAATTTGTTAAGTAACTTAGAAAAGTTTACTAGTATCTCTAATGTACTGAGCCAATCAATAGATTGACCCTTCGTAAACAAGAAATATCTCTCAACCAACGAGGTGATTTGTTCAATAAGGATGGAAATATTGTCGTATAACATGTAATTGGTACCCTACATCCTGGCATATGTCAACCCAAAAATTCAAAATGGGGGGTTTGGATACTTTCTAGAAAGGTTATTGCTAGTCAATAACTTCATCATAAGAGAATAAGTTTCAAATACCAGCAAAAAGCAATATATTTATATGTCCCACGCTTACCTTTCAAAAAAAAAAAAAAAAAAAAAAAAAAAAAAAAAAAAAAAAAAAAAGCAATATGTAACTGTAAGGAAGACGACACAGTTATTGAAGAAAGACGATTCAAATTTCATGCCTGCATAGATATCGAGAATGGTATATTTATACTTCAATCAGAAGAATGTTTAGAAAAAGACTAGAACTCTTACCTGAGAAATGTTTTGGAAAGAAGAGCCGCAATACAACTGCAATGAAAGCAATCCAGCTCCCAACTTGTCCACTAGACCACAGATAAACTATTAGATTGTACAAAAATTTCATCTCAAAGCAATGAAATTATGAAAGCAAGGTGCACAAAAAAGATGTACCTCAAAAAGTTGAATATTATTGAAGGAAGACTGAAGAAAATATATGGGATCAAAAGGGATGTGAGAATGTTTGATTTCCAATTTGTGCGATCCAAGATCAACAAGTAGCTGCAGTAAATGTAAGGAGAAAAGTTAGAACAAAGCAAAAGCCAAATTATGACAATCTAGGAGTGGAAATTGTTAAACGCAATTGTTTCAGCATGAATGTGCAACACCTTGTCCACACACTAATAACTCATTACAATCAAACTCCCTGCGAACTTTGAAGACTTCCTAAGAACCAAATGTAAAATGCCAAATCACACAAAAAAGGAGTTCTAATGACCTAAAGAAGCATGAAAAAAAGGGTAAAAAAAGAAAGAACGGAACTACAGTAGACACTAAGAAATCAAATTCTTTGCATAAGACAGCAAAGACCTCCCTCCTCCTCTGTTCTGCAGAGCATTTTCTTTCTTTCATTTCTTCTACCATTCAACAAAGTGAGAAACAAAGCAAGAGCAGCCAGCAGGAAACCAATCTAATAAAAGGTAGATCACATGAAACGCAATCCTTTAATCATCCATGATTTTGCAAGTGGTAAAGTCCAGAAATTCAGGATAACTACACATGCATATACTTAGAAAACAAATCAAGGATCCATGTTCTCAAAACTGATGTATTATTTTTAAGCTTTAAGTGCTGTTATTAATATAAGGTAGATCACATGCTAAACAAAGGAAAGCTAAAATATTAGACCACCCCTACAACATTCTCAGGTGCATAAAATAGTGTAATAAGAAGAAGAGAATACCAATCATGCTAAGTTGATTGCTAGGTTCACATGGAACAAGCTGATGATAATTTGACCTCATTGATAAAATACCAAGTTATCATCCAAAAGTCCAAGTAGCCTCCACCACTCTTATCATAAGTCACTTCAGAAGGGGAAAAAGTTTTTGCAACTGGTGAATTAGAAGCATTGGTGACTTAATTCATTGCAAAGGATCTTGTTTGATTTCTAGAGTTAATTTCTCAAATTTGAGGTATTATGAATTCGTACATTGAGTTTAATTCAAAAGGACCCAACGATATGATCTTACTCCTAACTAATTTGCCAAGCAATACATCTTAAACTGTGAACTGTGAAGCAAAGGTCTTGAGCAATGGATGTGTAGCAATAGTAGTACAAATTGAGTAAAGCCTTGGAAGCTTTTCTTGCTTGCAATGCAAAGGCTTCAAAGTGTCATGTCTAGATTTGGTTCCAATATAATATGAAACGGAATGGATGAGAATTTTTTTAATCCAGGTCCCATACAACCATATTGTATTGATATTTGGATTAGAAGATTATTAGATTATATAGTATGATATTTGGATTAGAAGATTATTAGATTATTTCAGAATCCAATGGAAGCTATCAGCAACATGCCAACATCACAGTATCTCAGGGTGAAGAAGAAGAAGAAACAGAGAAGAAATCATCCATGGGTTTGCTTAATACCTGGGGAAGCCCTAGTTGCGCGCGCCGCTGCTTTGTGTGGCTGTGTGACTGTGTGAGAGACTCGAGGGAACAAAGAAGGGGAAGCCCTAGTTGCGCCTTGCGCCGCTGCTTTGTGCGGCTGTGAGGAAGCTCTTGCGCTTTGTGCGGCTGTGAGGAGGAAGACTCGAAGAAGGGGAAGCCCTTGCGCTTTGTGCGGCTGTGAGGAGGAGAGACTCGAAGAAGGGGAAGATGTAATGTAATAGTCTAACTTTTTTTTTCTTTTTTTTTTTTATATGAACCAAAAAAAAATTTAAATTTTTTTTAAAAGTTCAGGGGGGGCAGCTGCCCCTCCTGGTCCCTGAATAGGTCCGCCCATGCTTGTGACCAAACTGCCAAATGAACTAATGAATGCTAAGGTGAATCTCTACTTAAGTCCATGTCATCCATCAAAAGCAAAATAATAGAAGAGCAGCCTTGACGAACCGACGAGAGAAAGGAAGAATGAATTCTTGCACTAGGAAACCATTCTCTGACGCTGATAAAATGTTGTCAACTAGAGCTGCAGAACAATAATATGAAGCTATTACAAATGGAGAACAACAAAGATAGTTAAAGAGAAGCGAATATGGGAAAACATACTAAGAGAGAGCCAGCATCAACAGCGAAAACATTGCCGGACACATATTGTGAAGAATCGTGAATCAAATAGCGAACAAGTGTTGTCAATGCAGGATCTACCGTTCCATATGTCTTTAAAGGGATTGTTTTCTCCAACACTTTGTGTAACCATTGTTTTTTCATCAACTCCTCCGTGATTGCAGATTTGAATATACCAGGTGCAATTGCATTCACTCGGATATTGTACTTCCCCAATTCTAAAGCCATTACCTGTCATAGTGAAACAAACTGTTAGTATTTATGTTACCATTGATTATGTTCATTTTTTATAAGGTCTGATTTCAAAATACCAACATTTAGAGCTTCAAGTCATGTAAAACTCTTTACTTACAAACATTGAGTTATGAGTCAAATGCTAGCTCACCCTAGTTACTGCATTCAGGGCTGTCTTAGAGGCAACATAAGCTGTGCCTCCTGGATATTGGCCATTGTTAAGTCCAGCAACTGACGATATGTTGATAATTGACCCTTTATGATTCGCCTTAAGCATTTGTGCACCAAAATACTTAGAAACCAGCCAAGATCCTGTTGTGTTAATCGCAAAGGTGCTGCTCCACTCTTCTTCAGACAAATCTAGTGGAGAATGCCACTACACCAAATTGACATTTTTGTAACAATCCAAAAGATAGTAACACTTTTTAGCTATAACAATCCACAAAGCAATTTTACACATTTTCACAATCAAAGTGATTCAATAATTGTATCACCACAAATAGTATGGGCTTACAAGTGATGCTATTCATGGTGATCTAATTTATTGTACCACTTTTTTTATGTAGCTATTTTTCATTTTGTTGACTAAATTTAGTTTTGACTTGAAATTGTTTGGTGGATTGTAATAGCTCAAAAGTGTTACTATTTTTTAAGTTGTTACAAATATGCCAATTTGGTGTAGTGTGCAAGCTACCAGCAACAAACAATTAAAACTGATGGTCCGAGATTTCATTCAACAATATTGTTCTACCAAATTCAATTTTATAAATGAACATGAGTTGATTAATTGCTTGGAATCAATAAATATACATCTAATTCTTGCAATAATCTAACAGAAAGAGTAGTCTGGAGCTTGATAATGACTCGATTTCTGGGTCGTCCTCTAAAAATAACTTCATCACATGTGATCATTAATAAGTAGAGAGACAATTATTTAAGAATCAATCAGAGAATATTTAATATGATGGTACAAATGACACAGATAATAATGTCAGTTTTTCCTCAGATCTGTGAGGCTTGTGAAAATTCTTAAGAGCCAGGCCAGGCAAGCCTGACCCAATACTGTCCATCATTCTAGAGATGCGCATCTCAAGAATGATGGACGGTATTGGGCCAGGCCTGGCTCTCTAGACAAGCTCGTGAAGCTTGTTACCTACTAGAAAAAGAAGATCATTTCTGTAGAACAACAAAAATAGAACTATCTTCCTATGCAAATAAAAAATTGAAGTAGTCTTAAATTTCAATGTGAAGTCGTTTTCTGTCAAAACAGTGATCTGATAAGATATAACGAACCATTCCCAATTACACTTTGATCACCAGAATAATTAGTATTTAGCAGTAATGTTGAATTCCTGGTTGCAATATATCGAAAACTTCTTATGGGAGTTTAAACCTTGGTACTTGCTTTGTTGGTTGTTTGATCAAATCTGTAAATGAAGTAATTTGTGACTCGTGCGGCCAATGGTTGACAGGCTTGGCGTTGTTGTGGTTAATAACATTCGCATTTTTCAGTGGTATTTTGAAAAGTAATCAGGGTTCATGATCTTGTTGTATGCATTAGAAATTCCATGATTTTGTTAGTATGGAGCTCATGATCTTGTGATAAATATCATCAATATAGATTAGAGCATGGATCATTTTTTTGAAAATGTTTTGTAGAAATTGTCTAATTTCTAATTTAGAGAAGGTATCCCTTTCTCACCTTGTGTTTATCGACAATGTTTAAACTAAAACACTATATATGTTATTTATTTTCCTTTCCACCACCAATTAGTCATTTGCTAATAAAACTTACCTCTTACACCAGCATTGTTAACCAAAGCGTCGATTCGATCGAACACATTCCACGCCTTCTGCATACACGCTTCAATCACGTCCCCTTAGCACTCACGTCAAGCTCCAAAGCAACAGCTCTAACATCAACATTATCCGCCAATGAAGTTGTCATACTGTTGATTTTGTACAGAATTGTATTGAAATATTATTGTATTATTGTATTGTTGTAAATTCATTGAATATAATACAAGCTTATATAGAGCTAACTTTGACATAACCTAATAGAAATAGGTAACCTAAGACTTCTATTATATTCTGACTTTTCTAACCTATTATGTAACACTTTCCTATTTTGTAACATAGGTAGACTTCTATTTTGTAACACTTTCCTATTTTGTAACATAGGTAGACTTCTATTCTTTAACACTCCCCCGCAAGCTGGACATGTAGACGCAGACGAAATGTGCAGCTTGGAGGAAACTTTGAAGTCCTATTTGGTGATGAAATCATTACTGTCGAGTCTGGATGATTCATGTTCCTGTATGATTCTGGATGATTCCTATATGAAGAAATCATGACTCAATTCGAGTCTTGGTATTGCTCAATTCGAGTCAACACAGATTTTGGATGATTCCTGTATGAAGAAATCGTGACTCAATTCGAGTCTTGGTATTGCTCAATTTGAGTCAACACAAATTTTGGTAGTGATTCCTGTATGAAGAAATCATGACTCAATTCGAGTCTTGGTATTGCTGATTCATGTATGAAGAAATCATGACTACACAAATTTTGGTAGTGACCAAAGATGGTGGGTGTGAATAGCGGAGTGAAAGAGATTCAAGTTTCTTTCTTTTCCCTCTGTTTCTTCTTCTTCTCTGCCATGCGATCTGATGTGCGATAAAACTTGTTACAGAGAGGACGAGAGAAAGATCGCGTCGATGATGTTGTTGGCAGGGGCATCAATCGGTCACTGAGACAGACCGATTAGGGTTTTGATCATTTTTTTTTTAATGTTTGATTCGATTTGGTTGATGATGATGATGGCGGCCTCTTGTTGGCGATGATGATGGCGGATCAGGATGATGGCTGATCCTTGTTGCAGGGAGAAGGTTGATCTCTTGTTTGGTTGCTTTTGGTGAAAGAAGAGGCGTGAAGAAGTTTGTTCTTCTTCTTGGCTCACTGTGATCTCTCACTTGCCTAGCTGCCATCAAACTCTCATTGAGATCTCTGGCTGCTGATTCCTTCAGCAATTAGATCAATTGCTTCTAACAAGCTCTCAAGCTGGTATTTGCTTATTGGCTCAATGACTGTTCTGATAAGTTGATTTTGTTTGCGGAAGCGGTGGCTAATGAGGTTGTGTCTCGCAATGTTGTTGAATTGATTGAGGTAGGCTATTACTACTGCCTTCCCTTCCCCGCCTCTTGTGTCCAGGTAGTCGTCGCAGGCGGGGAAGAGCTTGATTACTTAGATTTTTAGGTCTCTTAAGAACCTTGCTCTGATACCCTGTAAAGATTTGTATTGAAATATTATTGTATTGTTGTAAATTCATTGAATAGAATACAAGCTTATATAGAGCTAACTTTGACATAACCTAATAGAAATAGGCAACCTAAGACTTCTATTATATTCTGACTTTTCTTACCTATTATGTAACACTTTCCTATTTTGTAACATAGGTAGACTTCTATTCTTTAACAGATTTCATGGCAGAGAGAGTTCAAGAGCTCAGTTATTCGAGCAGTTGCAACAATCTTGCAACCAACCTTGGCGAGGTCCAAGCAACACTCCCGGCCTATCCCAGAAGAGGCACCAATCATCATGATTACTTTGCCATTCAACCTTCTCCATGGTTCAAGACACTTAACCTCTGCCATGGCTTCTTGGCTTTTGAGTTCACTTCACAAAGTAATAGATCAGTAATCTTACTAAAGGAAGCAAAAAATTTTAAGGGAGTTTGGTGAATTGAAGGCAGTATAGTTGTGGTTGATTTGTTCCTTAAATATTTGTGCAGCTTTGCCAGCGAAAGTTATTAATTAATTGCCTACAACAAATAAATGTGTATTATGTACCTGCGGAGGAGGCTGCACATATATTTCTCAACTTCAAATGTGTTCTCTGTCGGTATGAGTAATTCCACGCTACCTTATTTGGGCGGTTCTTTAGATTTCTTTACATTTTTTATCCCTTTTCTTTAAAACAAAACCACAAACACCATTCACAAAAAAATGGTAGAAGTGTCTAAAAATCCCAAAAAAATACAAAAGAGGCACCCAAACAAGGCAGTGTAGAATTTTTCCTGTCTCGATATATAAGGTTAGTTGCACATATATTTGAGTCAATTTACTTTTTAAGAAAACAAAAATGGAAAAACCTTCATCAAGTTATGCTTTAGATGCTTGTTGGGTAGATTACATTTGTCACTACAACTCATCCAAATCAAGTTTGGTTCATTGGAAAAGTTTTCTTTGCCAAAAGTGATAAAAAGACGAACTAAAGAAGACAACATGAATTTTAAAATGATTTATATCCTCTTGGCTTTCCTCTAAGTACTTGAAACTAATTAGATCCATTTTGAGCTTAGGGGTTAGTTACACAGAGGAAAATAATAATAATAATAATAATAATAATAATAATAATAATAATAATAATAATAATAATAATAATAATAATAATAATAATAATAATAATAATTGATGTGTCCAAAAATCATTCAACAACTGTTAGACTACCAATGACCACATTTTTGTGGTCGAAGGCACTCCGATGCTTAAGTCATTAACTCTATTGGAAAAATGATGTAAATCTGGACAAAGTTCAGTTAAAGTTGCATACCTTTGTCGAATGTTCCATTTACCTTTTATAATGGTCATGGTTAACTCTCTGCATGACTTAAGCATGTGAAGCGCAACGGAAGGAGGTGTTTCTTATAACAGTCTCCTCCTTAATGGAGATGCGTTCGTGGAAGCGTAAGTCCCTCCACGGCTCTTTCTTGGTGCAACATTATCATCCTTTATGAGAACGCGTAACGATCCCGGACTCTGGCTATGATTTGTCTGAACCAGGGTTCGGGCCCTGTTTACATCTCCTCGGTGGTGGGCCTAGTCTAAGCCTCTATAATTGGTCTCATTTTTTCAGGGCTTTATGAGTTGACCCAATAAATCGGGAGTTGTATTCTCGAAATGGGTCTTTAAGCCACGTGTACGACCATGATGATCGGTCTATTTTGATGTATCATCAGCTACTCCCCCCTTAGTTAGTAGGTATGTTCAAATATCCACTAACTGTGTAGCGGTTTTGATTTTTGATTGCAACATTATGGTTGGTTAGTGTTCTTGTTATCTGTCGTTGTTGTTTTCTCTTCGTTGTTCTGTCCGCTTGTTCGTTTTGGCATGATTTCATGGATTTCGTGCGGTGGTCACACCTTGCACATTCTCCAATAGTAGTCATTTCGTTGCTCATTCCTATAAAAAGGAGAAGCTCTGTATATGCCCTTCTTCCTTCTACATCTTCTCGTTTTCTGATTGAACGCCTTTTGATTCTTCGCATTCGTTCTGTAGTCATGTCTAACTCTAGAGTTTTAGGTGGCAATGCCCTTGATGTTTGCGAATCTTTCTTCATGCCCAAGAGGGCGACACGTGCGACTCTGGACAACATTCGTCACGACTTTTCGTTGCCAAACGATCTGGAAATTGTTCTCCCCAGAGATGGCGATAGTCTTTGTCGTCATAGGCATGGTGATAGTCTTTGTCGTATTCAGGTATGTTTCATTCTAGTTTCAGGCTTTAGGCTCCTCCTATCGTCTGGGAGTACTTGGATTTGGTTGGAATTACTCCAACTCAACTTGTCTCTAACGATTAGAAGGCAATGATTTCAACCTTGGCGAGAGTTGCCTCTTCTCGCATCCCTATGAATGTTAGGATTTTGCACTCCCTGGTAGGATTCAGCGTGGACCCTAGTTACTCTTATCGTTTTGCGTTCTCTTCCCTATTTTGAGGACCTGCTAGAGAAGTATGTAGGCTGATTGAGGTCCTGGTTTTTCGCCTCTCTTTTTTTCAACCATTTTAAGTTCCATGGGAATCAGATTCTGCAATCATTTTGGCAGCCTAAGAAGGTTGAGCTGTCACTATCTTTAGAAGAACGGGAGTTTCGTCATCGGTTTTGTGACTTCCTCGAGTATCAGTAGAAGAATTCCTTACTACGGACGCCATTGTCTGTGGTGGCCTGCTTTCACCGGGTAGGGCAATTGTCTGTGGTGGTCTGCTTTTGAGATTATTGCTGTGTGAGCTGGTGATGTAGGAATTTTTGCTTTTGCTTCTGCTGGAGGTACTAGGATCATTGGTCCAATTGTTAAGAAAAGAAAATTTCCTAGACCTCCTAGCCCCTCCAAGATATCGTTCGTCAGTTCTGGCCGTGTCACGAAGAGAAAAAGGCTTGGTTTATTCATCCTTGAATCCGCTAGGACCCCCTCTCATCTTGCCTCTATTTGGAAAGGAGGTCATGGTTTGGGGGATGATTCTTTTGCCCATGAGGACGATGAGGTAAACTGAGTCCTTGAGATAAGTAAGAATGAGGTTTCTCATCCTTAGGAAGACCATAAGAAAAAGCATGTGCCTTCTTATGGCTTGTCGGATTTTGTCGGCCTCTCAGTTGGTGATTCGTAATTTGTAATTTGTAATTCACGCGTTATTGAAAATAAAATGCTTTAGCTAGGTGTTTGGCTGTCGAATAATCCGAAGGGTACTAAGACCTTGGATGACTTCAAGAATGATTTGTCAGTAGAGGATCAAGTTATTGCTCGTTCTCGAGACCACAAGCTTATTGTCTCTTCTGTTGTGGCTGGTGTCTAGCCCCGCTTCTTCTGTCCTTGGTGAGACCTTCTGACATTTCGAGGCTGATGTGCAGAACAGTGCTAGCAATATTATTGGCGGCTATCACGGGCGGTTGTCTAACAAAACTCCTATGCTTGTGCGTCAACCACGTCTTCATATTGACGATGGCATCCAACATCTTATGGAAGGGATGACACATCTTACTTATGCAACCGTCATGGGGTCAGATTGTAATGCGTCTCGTGAACAGGCTGCGCATGTCAAGCGAAAGCTTTCAGGACGCATTTTGGTCATTTCCCATGTTCTCCATTGACTGGATTTGTTGAAGGTGCATTGCACCGAACATGAGAGAGTTGCGAACTCTATGCGGGAGTTGTTGAGGGAATTGGGCAGGTTGCGTTCCCATCTAGATGTTGCCGGGAAAGAACTGTCTGACCGAAAGGCCAAACATGATTAGGTTGTTCGTTCTGCCAAAGAGTATTTTGCCAAGCTTAAGGCTGCTACTATTAGCATCGTTGAGCTGAATTCTGAGTTTGTAGAGACCAAATCAGCGGTCGCTGCTAAACTTGTCGATGTCGACAAAGAGTTAGCGTCAACCCAAGCCTAGCTGTCGACTATTACAGAGAAGTTGAAGGCAGCGGAGGCCACGGACTTTGAGAGAGTGGTCGAGGGTCGCCATGAGTTTTTGGACTTTTTGAAAATGCAAGGTTTGAACATGTCTCCATACCGTAGCTTTGTTGAGCAGGAGTTCCATGATGTCGAGGAAGTTGTTCCGGATTGATGGGTGATTCGAATGTCAAGGAGTTTGCTGACCCTATGCTTCTTGAAGATGTTGTGCACGACACTGATTCTTCTTAGTTGTTGTTTTCTTCTTTTTGTAATCTCCTTTTTTAGAAGATAAATGGAAAATTTACTATTTCACATTTTTGTGTCCCGTATGTTTAGCTTGTTTAGCTTTTACTTATGACATTTCTGGGAGGTTTTCGACTTTGGTTGTCCGGATTTTCATGGGTGGCTTTGATACTTAACATTCTAGTCATATGGAAGTTGTGGTTTACAAAATCCTATTTCTCATTCGGATTACGATGTCGTGCATTCCAGTCGACGTAAAAGTTTGGCTCTTATGTCCTGGTACTTTATTACTTCGTAGTTAATCAGGCTAGAAGTTTTTATGTCTGACTCGTACGTCCAACATATGTATTTGTTTGCTCGATACTCTAGCCATGCTGAGTGTTTTCCCGAGTCGATTTTAATCTGACTTTTTGTCCTGATTAGATTTTGGTTGTTTCGAAATTGAGAGCAAAAGACTTTATTGATAATATCTTTTCAAGTGCTCAACTTTTCATGGTCGAGGTATCATTTTGCCCTCTTTGTCTTTCAACCAGTATGTTCCTGATATGTTGATTTTTGTTACCCGGTATGGTCCTTCCCAGTTTGGGTTAAGCTTGCCAGCGTCGAGCTCTTTCATGTTTAGTTGGACTTTTCGTAACACCCAGTCTCCGACATTAAAGGTTCGGATTGGCACCTTCTTGTTGTAGTACTCTGTCATGCGTTGTTGGTAGGCTATTGTTTTAATCAAAGTTGTTTCTTGTTTTTCTTTGAGGAGATCCAGCCCGACTCTTAACACTTCGACGTTGTCCTCGATGCGAAATTCCTCGGTTCGAAATGTTGGCATTCCGATTTCTCCGGGTATCATCACTTATCACCCGTAAGTGAGTGCAAAAGGTGTTAATCTTGTCGGAGTTCGTTTTGTTGTTCTGTATGCCCAAAGGACACTGGGTAATTCGGACGTCCATAGTCCTTTCACTGCCTCGAGTCTTCTTTTGATTGCCTCTAAAATTGTCCTGTTAGTGACTTCGGCTTACCCTTTTGCTTGCGGATGAACTGGCGCGGAGAAGTGTTGTTGGCTATTCATGCTCTTACATAACTCTCTGACCTTTTTGCCTTCAAACTGCCTCCCATTGTCCGTGACGATTACTCTTGGGATCCCGAATCTGCATATGATGTCTCTCCAGATAAATTTCTTGACTCGTGCTTCCCCTATCTTTGTGAGGGGATCTACTTCTACCCAATTGGTGAAGTAGTTTACTACTACGAGGAGAAATTTCTTTTTATCGGACGCTGAGAGTGGTCCTACGATGTCCATTCCCCATTGTGAGAATGACCAGGGGCTGCTCATTGGGATCAAATTTTGTCCCAGCATGTGAGTGTGTGGGGCAAATCTTTGGCACTTGTCGCATTTACGTACTAGCTTCTGAGAGTCCGTTTGCATCGTTTGCCAATAATAACCTAATGTGAGAGCTTTGTGGGCCAATGTTCTTCCCCCGGGTGATTTCTGTATGTGTCGTGGTGTATTTCTTGTAGGACGTATTCGGCATTTCCTGGTGCGAGGCATCTTAGTAATGGGTTTGTGGCAGACCTCCTGTACAATTTGTCATTATCCATTGTATATCTTACTGCATGATTCCGTAGTTTCCAAGATTCCATCTTATCTGTTGGGAGTTCCCCATTTAAAATATACGTCGGGATTGGAGTCGTCCAATTGGCTCATTGGTTTACGATGCAAGCTTCTTCAGATTGATTTTCCAGTATGGAGCTTCTTTGTGTCATGACAATGGGTTGTCATTATCCTTCGTTGTTGAGTCTTCTTTAACTAGCTCAACTGCTCTTTTGTTTTTTGTTCGTGCACATTTTCGAATGGTAGCATTTCGGAAGCCTTCAATCAGTTGTGGTTTTCTGGTGGTAGACTTTCATTCGAGCGTATTTCACTTGGAACTCGCCGCTCAGTTGATTGACCACCAGCCCGGAGTCTGTAAAGACATTAATGTCGTTTATTACCAGGTGTTTTGCTAACTGCAACCCTGCTATCTCAGCTTCGTACTCAGTTTCATTATTGAAGGCTTCAAAACTGAATTTTATCGCTTTTTCTAATGCAATGCCTTTCGAGTTGTATAGGACTATTTCGACTCCACTTTCTGCCTCATTGGACGTCCCATCACAGCGGAGGATCCATCCTTCAAGGATCGATTTGGGTTGTTTTGTTCTTCTTTCCTTATCCCCGGGTTGGTTGTTGTTTCCTATGAACTCAACGACGAAATCCGCTAATGCCTGAGCTTTGATAGCAGTTCTAGGGGCATAGATAATGTCAAATTGTCCAAGTTCTATCACCCATTTTACCATTCTTCCCGACAGGTTCGATTTGTGTAATACCGACCGAATCAGCTATTCGGTCATAACCGTGATTAGGTGTGCCTGAAGTATGATCACAATTTCCTTGATGACATAATCAGAGCGAGCGCCAGTTTTTCTAGTGTCGGAAAGTAGATTTATGCATCTGCGAGTGTTTTGCTGATGTAGTACACTGGTTTTTGCACCCCATTTTCTTCTCTTATTAGTGTTGAACTCACCGCGTGATTGGACACAGATCGGTACTGATACAGTGTTTCTCCTGTGTTTGGTCTTGTTAGCAGTATGTGCTTCCCATGTAAGTCTTAAGGCTTTGAAAGACTCTCTCGCATTCGTCATTCAACTTGAATGTCTTGTTCCTCTTCAAGATTTTGAAGAAGGGTAAACACCTGTTTGTTGATTTGGAGATATATCTGTTCAGAGCTGTTATTATCCCGTTAAGACTTTGAACACATTTTATGTTTTTCAGTGATTGCATGTTGAGAAGTGTTTGTATCTACTTTGGATCGAATTCAATCCCTCTCTGATTGACCATGTACCCGAGGAACTTCCCTGACTCCACTCCAAAGGTGCATTTTTATTGGTTTGGCTTCATCTTGTATTTTCAAAGCTAGGAAAAAGCATGTTTGAGTCCCATAACATGGTTTGTTCTGCCTGAGCTTTTGACGAGCATATGTCGATGTAAACTTCCATCATTTTGCCGATATTATTTCTAAACATCATGTTTACTAGTCGTTGATACGTTGCTCTGCATTTTTCAATTCGAACGACATTACTCGATAATAGTACGTCCCCTTTTTCGTTATGAAATATGTTTTTTCTTGGTTGTATTTGATTATACCTGGAATACGCGTCCATGAAGCTCAACATCTTGTGCCCGACAGTTGCATCCACTATTTGGTCTATTCGTGGAAGCCGGAAGCTGCTTTTGGAACAGGCTTTGTTAAGGTCGGTGTAATCTGCGCATACCCTCCATTTCTCATTCTTCTTATTTACTAGTACCATGTACTCCAACCAATCCAGATAATGAGCTTCTCTTATCATTCCTGCATTGAGCAGTCGGTGCATTTCTTTGTTTATCACCTGATTACGTTTCAGGGCCACCGGTCTTCTTTTTTGTCAAACCGATTTCTTATCTAGATTCACTTGCAATTTGTGGGCGAAGATTGATGAATCTATTCCCACCATATCCTTCATTGTCCATGCAAAAGTATCTTGGTTCTCTTTTAGCAGTTGGATCAGTTTTTTGGCAAGTTCAGGTTTGATTTTTGTGCCGATTTGGACTGCCTTTTATGCTTCATTGTCTAAGTAGACCTCGACTGCTTCTTCTTCCAGTTGCCCGGTGTTGGGTCGATCTCGCGGACTGGTTGGAGCCATATTGTCATTCGGAGAATCCGAGCTTGTTTCGTTGGATTGCTGTGAAGATTCTTCCAGTCGTTGCGGTAATTGTTATTTCTAGGGAGTCTTTATAGCAACAAAATGAAACTCCCGAGCTGCTAGTTAGTCCCCTTTTATTCTTTCAATGCCATTGTCGGTATGGTATTTCACACATTGGTGCAAAGTGGAGGATACTGCACTCATCTTGTGTATCCATTGTCCTCCAAGTAGCATGTTGTACGCAACAAGAGCGTCAATGACGAGAAAATCTGTCATTAACACTCGTTGCTTCCCTGGTTCTCCCGCTTCAACTGGTAGTCAGACAATTCCTAGTGGGTTACATTGCTCCCCACTGAATCCTACCATAGACTGATCGCTTGGTGAGAGCAACTCAGTAGTGAACTTCATACTTCAGAAAGTTGTTAGATATAATTGGTTTGTCGAGCTGCCGGTGTTGATCAATACCCTTTTGATTTCCCATTTAGCTATCATGAACGAAATCACTAAAGCATCATTGTGTGGGAAATTAACCCCATCAACATCTTCGTTTGAGAAGTTTAGAGTCCTTTGCATTGTCTTTGCACGTTGCGCGGATGGTTCTTGGAATCTGATTTTTGTGCGTAAGTCTCTGACTATACACTTTTTTGATAAATTGGATTACTCATTTTCTCCGCCTGTGCCATGCAAGAAGTAGATTGTTTCATTTGCTTGCTCCTTTGAAATGATTGTTTCGCCCTCGAGTTCGACAAACTCTCTGAGTCGTCCTTTTTTGATATGGTGTTCAAGTTCATCTCCTAGGCTGTGACATTCTTTGGTAGCGTTGTCGTAGTCGTTATGGAAGAGACAATGTATGCCCTTATTTTGCTTCCCGGGATCTCCTCTCATCTTCGGCGGTCATTTGACATCTTCTCTTCTCATCATCGCTTCAAGAACCTCACTTCAACTTGCTGTCAGAGTCGAGAATGTTCTTTCATATTTGGACTTCTTTAGTTGTACACTTTTGGATGTTCCCTGATTGCACTTAGAGCTATTGTTAGCCCAGTGCCTCTTAAGCTGGGTGATTTCTTCTCGAAAGTTGTTGTCCTGTAAGTTTCGGATGATCATGTTTGTCGTTTCGATCATGCTGTCAATCTAAGCCATAAGCATCTCCACTAAGGGATTCGAGGGGATTCCCCATGATGTCAGAGATGTCTGACCTGTTACCTGGTGAAGTTCTCTTCCAGTAGGTATGGTTGTTTTGATGGTTGTCTTTGGATCAGTACTGGCAGCATGTCGTATCTATTATTGTCAGATTGAAAATTTGTGGAGTATTCCATTGATCTTCTACGAGGTTGCGTGAGTTTTGTCACTGTGAATCTTATTTTTAGAAAAGAAAATTGTCGTTCCCCATGGACAGTGCCAAACTGATGCGTCAAAAAATTGTCCTCCTGTGAGTTTGACCTGCAAAACAACTGTTAGACTGCCAAGGACCAACGTTTTGATGGCCAAAGGCACTCCGATGTTTAAGTCAGTAACTTTGTTGGAAGAATGATGTAAATCTGGACAAAACTCAGTTAAAGTTGCATACATTTGTCCAATGTTCCCTTTACCTTTTATAAAGGTGAAAGTTAACTCTCTGCGTGCATGTGAGGCGCAACGGAAGGAGATGTTTCTTGTATCAATCTCCTCCTTAATTGAGATGTGTTCATGAAGGCACTCCCTCCATGGCTCTTTCTTGGTGCAACGTTCTCAGGGGCGTCCCTGGGCATGGTCAACTTGGGCAGCCGCCAAGGCCCCATTTCCCAGGGGCCCCATATTTAAAAAAAAATTATACATATATATTACCTCAAAATTAATTATGGGTTGGGATTCGGAGACACAAATTCATTATCCAAATCCACGCCCAATTTATAGGCCTTTAGATCTAAATCTATCTAATGGTTGAGATTTTCTAATAACTTTGCTTGAGATATTTTCCTAAATAGATTGATTCAAAATTTCAAATTTAAATACAATCTTCCCACTAAAATACATAGTGAGTTGACTTCAGATATTTTTCTAAATAGATTGATTCAAAACTAGATATGGTTTCTCAACTAAAATAGGAATTAAATCTTAGTAATCTTTTAGAAAAATATCTCAAGTCAACTCACTACGTAATCTCAACCATTAAATAGATTTAGATCTAAAGGCCTATAAATTTGGTGTAGATTTGGGTCATATTTACGTAAACAACTAAATGCCATAGAAGACAAGCTCATTAATAATTGTGACTCCTCTACTTCTTCTCCATGCCATCCGCTTCTCCTCTTCCATATCTAATTAATTTTTTTCTTTATTCTTTCTAATTCTAAACGACTAAACCTTATTCTGATTCGATAAATCCAACTTCATCTTCTATTATGTGATTCATAAAGAAAGTCATTTGTCTTTGGATTTAAATAAAGTTGACGTGAGAAGAAAGAAAATGTCACTGGCTAAAGAAAGAGAAAGGGTAAGTTACAGCGATTATATAGTAAATTTTTAATAGTTTTTTAACATAAATTAGATAGTACTAGTGGTTTTTTAATAGATTTTAATTATATTTATATGTATTGTTTTGTTTGGATCTTTGCAGATGACAAAACTTGTGGAATCCAGTATAGTGAGTCCAAAATTGATTTGTGGAATTACGGTCTCTTATTAGGTGATTTTGTCTTAATTCATAAACTATTTGTTGTTGTATTTTGTGTTTCTTTCTTGATGTAAGTTGGGTTTGTTTGATTTGTTTGTTGCTTTTGGTCACAACGATGCCTAGAAAATATAAGTCAGGTTTTGAAAAAATAAAATAAGAACTTTTAGGTCTTTAACAGGATCTCTTGATAAATTTATGCCTAGTAAAATAGGGGGCTCAACATCAAATGTTGAAGAAGAAATAAATCTACCACCGGTGGTTAATGATATAATTGAAATGAACAAAAAAATGTAGAAACAAATGAACCAATAGGAGAAACAAGGTAGGAAATGGCTTGTATATTTTGTTGTTAAGGATAAAGTATTTTGTTTTTGTTGTAAGTTATTCAAGCAAGACCAAAAAAGTCCCAATTGACAACGGATGGATATAATGATTGGAAACATCTTAGTGTTAAAACGAATAATTGCCCTTGTAAAAACTCTTGCAAGAAATAATTTAGTAATCTGTGGTCATAGGGAGAGGCTTCATGAAGGGAGGAACGGGAAATTTTTTACGCTTTATTGAAATGATTGTTGAATTTGATCCAATCATGCAAGAACAAATTCAACAAGTAAAAAATAAATCAATTCATTACCATTATCTTAGTCCAAAAATACAAAATGAGTTGATCTTATTCTTAGCAAATGAGATTAGAAGTACAATTATAGGAAGAATAAAGTCGGCAAAATATTTTTCTGCTATACTTGATTGTACCCCTGACAATAGTCATGAAGAATAAATGTCTCTTATATTGCGATGTGTTGATGTTTCAGTCAAACCAATATAGTTGATCTTAGATATTTTGCAATTTTTTATACAATTTTTAAAGATAGACGATACATCAGGGCTAGGGCTTTTTAATGTGCTCATAGATATTTTGCAAACACTTGATCTTGATATTGGTGATATAAGAAGGCGAGGATATGATAATAGATCAAATATGAAAGGGAGACACACAGGTGTTCAAAATAGGTTGCTTAAGGAGAATCGTAGAGCATTTTATACACCCTGTGGTTGTCATAGCCTTAATCTTGTACTCTGTGACATAGGCAGCTCTTGTGAAAAAACAATATCTTTCTTTGGAGTTGTACAACACATATATTCATTGTTTGCATCATCTACAAAACGTTGGAAAAGTCGGGTTGAAAGTGTTAAAGCAATACACGACCAAACTCCACAAATTATGGATGTTTTACTTGACTTGGTTAAAACTAGTGAAGATCCAAAGACAGAGAGTGAAACTTAATCCTTAGCAACCAATGAAATCAAAAGTTTTGAGTTTTTTGTTAGCTTGATAATATGACACAATTTATTATTTGTTGTCAATATCGTTAGTAAAACACTTCAAGCTGAAGATATGGATATTAAGATTGTCATAGAGAAACTAAGTGGATTCATCTCATTTTTTGAACAATATAGGGAGACTGTATTTGTGGATGTCATGATTGAAACTAAAGAAATAGCTAGGGCAGTGGATATTGAACCTATTTTTAAAACAAAAATAATCATTAGAATAAAAAGACAATTTGATGAGATTAATAATGGATAGTTAATACATTCAGTTGATGAATCCTTTAGAGTTGACTATTTTTTATACATAGTGGATAAATCTATTTCTTCTTTTAGAACTAGGTTTGAACAACTTCAATTATATGGAGAGACTTTTGCGTTTTTGCTTGACTTGAAGAAGTTGCAATCCGTTGATAATGAAAGTGAGACCTCATATTGCACTAAGCTTGAAAGCTTTTTGAAGCATAACAATCTTTAGAATATTGATACAAGAAATTTAGCTTTAGAATAAAAGTTTTGTGTAGCATCTTACCTGAAGAAGTAAAAAAAAAAAAAAAAACATATTGAAGTGTTAAATCTTTTGCAAACAATGGATGGTGATTTTCCAAATGTTTGGATCGCATAAAGAATATTGTTGACCATTCTAGTAATGGTAGCCTCCGAATAGGTAAGTGTTTGAAAATTGAAGTTGATAAAAACGTATATTTGGTCCACCATGTCAAAAAAAAATTTAAATGGGTTAGCTATGATGTCTATTGAGAGTGATTTTATAACAATATAATTAGTGATTTTGCATCTCAAAATACTAGAAGAGTCGTATTTAAGAAAAACAAGGCATTAAATTTTTTCTAAAGAGGGCCTCATTTTTAGAGTTTGCTCAGGCCCCTGTAGACTCAGGATCGCAATTGAACGTTATCTTCCTTTATGAGAGAACGCATATTGGTCCTGGACTCGGGCTTTGATTTGTCTGGGCCTGAGTTCGGGCCATGTTTACGCCTTCTTAGTGGTGGGCCTAGTCTGGGCCACTCTAATTGGCCTCATTCTTCCTGGGCTTTATGAGTTAGCCCAATAGATCGGACATTGTATTCTCGTGATGGGTCTTTATGCCACGTGTACGGTCGTGATGAACGGTCTATTTTAATATATCATCAATAATAATAATAATAATAATAATAATAATAATTATTATTATTATTATTATTATTATTATTATTATTATTATTAAACAAAACCCAGTGTTCTAAAAAATGACCTAGGAGGCCGCCTAGGCGCTAGGCGTTAGAGAAACGCCCAGATTAATAGTTGGGCGGTCTAGGTGGGGTCTGGGCGGGGTTTGGGCATTTTAGGCGGGGTTTAGGCGGTCTGGGCGAGTTTTTTTTTAATAAGGCTGATTGTGTTCTTATTTTATTTTTCTTTCCCTTTTTTTGGAAATAAACAATTTAATTATTTTTTATTCAGTATATGTCTGAATGTAGCAAATGATGATTACTTAATGGAATTCTCAAAGGATTTGCCGATACCAATTTTAGTAATGTAGATTTTATCAAACATGACTGGAGTCATTTATGAAATTTGAAAAAAAATAATAGAGTAGGTTTGGATATTTGTCCACAAATTCAACTTTATATAAAGTATCCATCATGACCAACTTCAGTATTTGAGTTTTAATAAATTTTGTTCATGATTGTTAATTTTTCATGTTTTTAAATTTTGCATATGTATCTTGGCATTAAATTGGATGTAATTGATAAGGTATTATGCTTAACTTTTGTAAATTATTAAAGTTATAATACAAAACCTAAAACCGCCTAGGCGAGCATGTTTTTAAATTTTGCATATATATCTTGACATTAAATTGAATGTAATTGATAAGGTATTATACTTAACTTTTGTAAATTATTACAGTTATAATACAAAACCGCCTAGACGCCCGCCTAGGCCCTTGAGAGCTAAACACTTGCTCACCGCCCGCCCACCGCCTAACGCTTTTTAGAACACTGACAAAACCTAACATTCCTTATTATGTCCTTGATCCATCAATTTAAACCCAACCAAACCTTTGTATTATTGTCCCTTCAAGGACATTAAAATCAACAAATCAACTTTACCATGTTTTCCTATATCATGCATTCAAAAATAACTACCATGTTTTCCTAATGTGAAAACTTATCATCAAAACCAGAAGTTATAGCCATATGTGCCGAGAAGAAATTTCACCGCAATGTATAGCATAACATTGATAAAATTGTGCCCCAATTATTATGACATCACCGCAAATGTGCTTATACTTGTTCAAAGCTTAAAACAGATAAATAGGCTAAAGGGAAGAAAAGATAGGGATGCCTGGTAGGGTGACCCCAGCATCGACAATGAACGTGTTGCCCGACACATATTCTGATGAATCATGGATCAAGTATCGTACCACTGATGTCATTGCAGGATCTGTTGTGCCGAATGTACGTAAAGGAACGGTCCTCAAAGCAATATTGTTGAGCCATTCTTTCGTTATAAGACCCTCAGTGATCTCAGACTTGAACAGACCAGGGGAAATGGAGTTTACTCGGATGTTATTCTCACCCAACTCTAAAGCCATCATCTGTCATTGAAAAAAAAATCACATCGTTTTAGTCATTCTTTCAAATAAATAGTTAAAAGCTGAAAAGGCTCCAACCTAGATAGAAGCAATAACAATACGAGGAAAAAGAGCTATGTTCCACAAAAACAAGAGCAAAATTTGAGGCTCTTTCATTGAAACCTTTATGTGCAAACCGTAAGAGTTTATTTTGTACGCAATCAAAGTCATTACAATTTTTAACACTGGCTAGGGTTATCATCAAGGTGGGAAAACCATTTACCCTTGCATAAAAATGAATTTCTCACAGAGATAAGAACAAGATATGCTCATGAGTCATTTTAACAAATAAAACGAGTTCCATATAGATTTGCATGTGTAATTAGTTAACATGCAAAAGTCACATCGACGAGTTAGAGAAAATATCAAAGAGAAAGCAAGAGACAAAGAAAATCAATCACAAGAACATGAGATTAACAAGGGAAAAACTCCACCAACAAAGTGATGAAATTTTTATTCATTCATTCAATGAGAACCTGAAATGCTCGAGAGGCCCCAATTCAATGCCCTCATTCTGTGTATGTCTAGAGATCATGCTTGGAGAACAAAACTATACATCCTAAAAAGTTAAAAACTCCCCACAAGTAATTAGGACCCAAATAAAAGACAAAAGCCCCCCCCAAGCCTGTCGATTCAAACCACTCTTTACATGGTACAAACCTCGCAGAGGGTAGTTCGAACACCAACAGGATACATACATCCAACCAAGGATTGTGATTTCATATTTTGAAGTAGTTCGGTCTTCGTTGTATGTAGAAAAAAAACGTAAAATTTCGAGAATATGTTGAACATATATTAAAAATATGTGGAAAAGTAAGATACAAGTAAATTAACCTAATAAGCAAATTAAATGAATTAAATGAAGCCTAAGTCTCCCTATACATGCTATTTTCTTCATAACTTTTTGGGTTTTACATGAAAATATCAAAATCTACAAAAAATTACGAAATATTTCGGCCAAAAAAATGTAAGTTGCTTCATAACTTTTAGGTTTTACACCGAAATGCCGAAATTTATGAAAAAAACATGAAATATTTCGAAATAACTCATTGAACTAATGTATTTTTTTATTTTGGTACTTTAATTTCAAGATCTAAAAAGACGAAATATTTCGCGAAATTTCACAAAATCTCATTCAGAGGGTGGGTTAAACCACTTTCCAGATTTTATCTTTTTTGTTTTTCTGGAATATTGAATCAAAACTCATTTAAGGCATTCAAAAAGATTCATGCCTAAAATATTAATCATAAATAGACATAAAATAAATGGAATATATTAACAAAAGCAAAATATAAAAGCCTTAAGTGATCACCACAGCAGCGAGGAGTACAAACCCTAACCATAGCTACTGTATTAAGGTAATCTTACTTCCATAATGGCTGTCATGGAAAGATTTTTGTTGTAGATCAATTTATTTCTTTTTTTTTTAGTCATTAAATATTCCACAATCGACTCTTGGACATCAGTAAGAATTGCAACTAGATTTCTTCTTCACCTTTGGTTAATCCTACTTCGTTGGGATTCTGAGTCTGGTCTCCACCCCAGCTGCATATGGGAGCTTATAGTCAGATCAGGTAGGCAGGTGCAAAGCCTTCTCCTAGGTCTATCCCGCCAGGGACACGATCTTTATGATCAGCATCGCCTGACCCATCATATCACTTATCGGAAACAAGGAATTCTCTCCAGGTCATGTTCATGGGACTTGAAGTTCTCTTAACCCAGTTCCTAACTTGTGGAGGATTTACTTTGGGGTGCCTAATATAAACTATCTTGAGCTGTTGGACTCCAAATCATTGTTAGCTTTGCTCGGAGGAGATCTACTATTGAAAATTGATACCTTACTTGATAAATTCCCTGATCCTTTGATAAATCCTCATTGGAATCAGCTCAACTAACTACCTAAAGATGTGTTTACTAGGTAGCCCTGACAAAAGGGGAATTCTGTTGTAGGGGTATCATGGAACAGGTGTGGAAGCACTATTACCAAAAATAGGCCAGACCCGAAAAAAGTTGGACCCAAGGCTGAATGTTGTCTGAGCCCTCCATGGTTATTGGTTGTGTTCTTAAAAAAACACTTATATACAGGTTATTTTGACACCCCCCTGAAAAAGTTGGACCCATGTCCTTCCCTATACAACTGCAGATCCATAAGGTAATACATGCTATGGCCCATCAGTCACTAGTTGGACCCATGCCTATGCAAGTGTTGATTTTCCTTATAATGAAATCAAATATATACTCAAGAAAAATGTCTCCAACAATTTTGTTTTGGATTTTTTTTTTTTTTTTCAAAGAAAGAAAATTCTATCTTTTTTAAAAAATGAAAATTATGTGAAGCATCACAAAATGAAGTTATCACATTTTAAGGTACACTAGTTTCAGAAGATACAAGCAAGCTCACAATACAGCGTACCTATGTCAAACTTCTTATCCCATCATTACCAGCAACACATGATATTTCTAAGAGAAGAATCAACATAGAACTTTATCATTGGTGGAACATATTACCTTAGTCATGGCGTTCATAGCTGCTTTTGATGCAGAATAGACGAGACCCCCAGGTAAGTGCCCTCGATTTAGACCAGCAATAGATGAAATGTTGATAATTGATCCTTTGCATTTAGCATCACGCATGTGAATGCAAACATATTTGGAGACTAACCAGGCTCCTTTGAAATTTGTCTTCATAATGCTATCAAATTCTTCCTCGGTCAAATCTAGTGAGTGACTCACAGTACCTAAGACGAAATTGCATGCAAGTCAGAAACTGCACGTATATATACATGTGTGTGTGTGTGTGTAGGCGGGGGTTACAGTCTCATGGTACCCACATGGCATAAGAGTTGAATTCTTGTGGGTGATGATCTTGATGTTCTGAACACGTCAATAATAATATAAAAATTGAAGCAATGTAACCATTTTCAAGCATCCTTTTATTCGAATTTCAGTAGAACGGCCAATATAGGCAACATGTTAAAGAAAACTGATTTTTGTGAGGACAATAATCTTACTCCAGTTCATGTGGGAACCCAAGGAAGTATCAAGTATGTAAAGGGAAGTGTCAAGATAACCTGTATATCTCAATTTAACATGGACGAAACTTATAACTTCATTTTCAACCTTAAAAACACTTATGTGCCTTACGGGTGATGCCACTTACAAGTGGGCTCCCTGAAACAATTTTGTTTGTTTAAGTAGCAAGCACTTAACAACTATTAACTGGCATTACATAGTAAGCTCCAAATAGTTGAGGGTGCATGTGTTAATTAACCATATAACTATAGCCCCTAAGTTTTTATAAGTGACAATTACACTTTAGCCACATACAAACACTCCCTAAGTTCTTCAAATGATACATGCTTTGCATTTTACCTTAGAAGCCACCTTTTGAATTTTTTAACCAAATAAAATACAAACCTTTAAAAAATGGCCTGGATGCATTGATTTTTTGAACAGTACGACCAAAAAGTCCACTTTTAAACTCAAAAAAATTCAAGTCAATTTTACTTCTAGATTGATATAATTGCCCTTAATATTTCAGTTTTTCATTTCATTTTGTTGGAACATTTAAATAAAATATTACCTAAAGGTAGTTAACACCTTCACATTATTTTCTACTAAAATGATTTTCTGCCTCACTTTTTATTTTGAACATTTACAATAAACATAAAATTTATGATCTATAAAAGTAGGTATATACATATGCATTTTCTATTTCATAAACATTTAACATATAAGTTTTGAATCAAATCACATAGTTGCTTTATTATGTCATTTTCTACAATTTTAGTAACTAACATGCTTTAGATTTTACATGTGACGATGGTTGGAAATGCATAAGTCTCTTCTTGACCAAGGAAACTCAACAATACAGTAGACTTTATTTTTTCTACAGGTACGTTAGACGTTTCAGGTAGACCATATTTACAAAGTGGAAAAGCGGGCGTCAAAGTCATAAAAATATACAATGTAATTTAAATCAATTACTCAATAATTTTGGTATCACAAGTGGCCAAAATTTTTCAAAAATGTAGGGTAGAAGTTATTTTCCCAGACTTCTATAATGGTGTGTTTATCATTAAAGAATGCCAAGTTGATATTTTGAGAACATCTCCAATGTGTCACCCTCAAAGGTAAAATTGAGAGAAGAAGGAGGTCCAACTTTCTTCAATAGCCATCTCAAGGCTCATTGTCTTCCCTGAAAAATCCTCCAACATCAACAAGAATGAACAATTCTCCACAGTCGGTCAATCTAGACTAGCGCAATAGTGTGCAAGACATATCTACGCAGGTACTGCATTTGAACTTACAAATATGATTCCACCATTGGAGAATCACCTATACATTCTCAACCTCAAATAGTGTTCAGATTTGAGGAAAGACAACTCCAATAGGATGCTCTAAGAAACACTGTTTGCAAATACAGTGAATACTTGCATGGTTGAATTCTTCTCTATAAATTATCGAATTATTTTGGATTATTTTGGATTATTGTCATCTTTTGAAGAATCTATCAATACCCTTTGATTGCAATTGTCGTATTCTCCCTCTTTCCTACGTTAATTGAATGAAAAAATGATTTTTTTTTCTACCCTTTTAGATAACAATCCTGATTGCTCATTGGGTTTTCACAAATATCTAATTACAGTTATCTATCAAAAACACAACCAATAAACTCAATAACAATTTCCTTATGCGAAATTACCTCTAGCACCAGCGTTGTTAATCAACGCATCGATCCGGCCAAACGCCTCCCAAGCCTTCTTGACAGACGCTTCAACAGCAGGACCATCGGCACTGACATCAAGCGCCACTGGAACCGCTCGAGATTCTGAGCTGGATCCATTGATCTCATCACAAAGAGCCTTGAGTCGATCAATTCGTCGAGCAGCTGGTAGGACCTTGCAACCTGCTTGGGCAAGATTGACACAGAGATCATACCCAATCCCCGATGATGCCCCCGTCACCATTACCACCTTCCCCTCCAAGCTTTGCCATGGTTCCAAAGAATTCGCCATGGGGTTTATCAATAACTTTTTCTTCGATCGATTAATTGATTGCTCGATTGGTATAAAAGCAGAGACAGATTCAACTACCGGGTCACAAGGGGTCAAAAGAGTTTGGTGGGTTTGGTCTTGGTTGGCTGGAAAATGTGTAACACCCCTACTTTTTCTTTTTCAATGACAATAAATATTTATGTGCCGAAAATTCTATTGAAATTTGTATTTTTAAAATCTTCTTTCGTTTGACAAGTTGTATTTTTCGAAATTCGCTTAACTTTTCTTACCTTCCGAATCTCGGGACAAGATTCCATTTAACGTGTGTATAATGTAACACCCCTAAATTTCATAAAACTAATTAATTTTATTTTGAATTAAATAAAATATGGTTACATTTAATTGAATTTAAATATCAAATTTTTAGTGAGTTTAGAAGGTGGGAGCTTTCAGAAGTTCAGTGGGGGCGAATAGCCACCCACCCTATAAAGAAAAAATAAACTCTTTTTCCTTCTTTTTTCCTTCTTCCTGTTTTTTTTTTTCTTTCCTTCTCCACGTTCTCTTATCCTTTTCGGCGGCGACGTCGGCAAGGAAGAGGTGTTCTGGGCGATCGATGGTGTGGAGATCACAGGCGAGAGGTCATGCTTTCTGTGCCGCGGGTGAGTTTTCTTCGTACTATTTCATATTTCTTCTGTGTTCTTCGTTGATTTTTTGTCAGCTTGAGCTTTGTGAGTTCTCTTTTACCCCCACCATCCCCTTTTCAACCATAAATCATGTTCTTCTTCTTCTCTTTTTTTTCTTTTTGTTTCTTTGTTTGTTGTTTTGTTTAATAATCTGAAACTAGAGAGCTCTCTGGATGTTGTATTAGTGTTGAATTGTTGCTTTGGAGCTCCGGTTGTGTTGATAGAGAGATTTTATGACAGGAAGAGAAAAGGGGTAATGGATTAGAAAACAAGTCATATGAAATTTGCAGGTTGGAGAAAATCCCAAACACCAAAGTACAAAATTTTGTTAGCGTTAGTCTCATCTTTTTATAAGTATTGCTGGAATTGGGGCTAATCAGTGTTGGGTTTTATTTCATTGTGGAAAATTTTCATCGGCTGAGCTGTGAAGTAGTACAATGAGGTCCTCGAAAGAATAGTCATATGTAGTTGAGTAGATTTTTCATCATGGGTTGGATGATTTTGGGTTTGGTAATTAGGATATGAGCTATATATGATTTAGTACAGTGAGTTCCTATAGTTGAAACATTAGGGGTTTGTTGATTTTGACATTGGGTTATCTTGTTAATATTTTAGTTAGGTAATATCTTAGAATTGTCTAAATAGAAGGGCTTGGGATTGCTTAGTAAATTGGGTTTGTTGTTGTTTATGTAAGGAGAGAAATTGTTATTAAGAGAGTTGTGGAGGATGAAGATGAGAGGTGTGTTAGGGATTACTCTCTTTCTGTTACTTCTAGAGGTGATATATTGTTCACACAGTCATGGAGTCCATCACCAGTTGAAATCAAACAAGTTCCCTTACTTTTATTCATTGATGTGGTTGTTGTGTGTTGTTCTTTCCATTGAATTTTGGTATGGGTGCTTATGGATGTAGTCTGAAATGGATGGTTAACTTTGCTTAGTTACACATTGGTCGATTGACATGCTTGTATTGTCCTAATATATCAAGTTGTACTCCCATAATCACAACTTCATTAATTAAGTCCGTTGCAATGTGGTTGAGGTCTTGTCGCCTGGACCAATTAGTCATTAAACCCATGCTTATGCTTGTAGATGTGTATTCAAGTTGTCCAAGTACTGTAATGGCTATTTGGTTTGTGAGACCAAATTAGCCAGGGGCAGATGCTACAATGATGTAATCACCACCTAACCAATGGTACCAAGTATAGCATATATTGATACTTGTCCTAGATCCTAAACTATCTTCCAACCAAGAATATTCACATAGTGTTGTCAATGTTTTGTCTCCATGGAACACTGTGATGGAACTCCCACTGCCTATGTTGTGATTATGCTGGAGCACAATCAAGTCTTACGCAAGATAGTCAGTCTACTTTGAGTGAGTAAGAGAAGCGTGATGACACATTGCTAATCCACAACATGTATAAATCCCTTTTGCTGACGAGATGTTATGTTTGGTTTGTTGGACTTGTTTAGATTTGTCTAGTTTTCATGTAGTTTGTGTGCATTTTGTTGTTTTGTAAATATGTAGCTAATAGTGAAATGTGGAGGGATACTATAAATATGAATACTTTATTGAATCATGTTGGAGTGGTGCTTACCACTGTCTTGTTTAAAATTACTATTGAACATCCATCCTAATATATTATTTTGCTAAGTCATACTAATCTATTGGCTAATATTTTAGTTATGATTTAGAGGATGGTGAGTGTGTGGCTCATGTTGTTGCCAACACTGAATGTATGCATCTGAAATGATTATATTTCCCCAAAAATAATGGGTGGATTGATTTACTTATGAATGACAAAATGTCATCGTGGAGGAATTTTGAAATATCCAAAAATATAGGATATTGGTAAACTTTTACTCCTGAGAATTTAAATCACCTGGAATTGTATCACTTAAAACTACCACACCTCTTTTGTTTGTTATTTCTCCTCTCTTATAGAGAAACTAAATAACCTGCGGATTGTCTTGTGGAGGTGGGGCGCCTATTTCTTATAGAGAAACTAAAATAACCTTTGGGTTAGTCTTGCGGAAATGAGGTGAATTTTTATGCCTAATACAGGCTTTGA
The DNA here is from genome assembly GCA_963556465.1 of Berberis vulgaris. NCBI lineage: Eukaryota > Viridiplantae > Streptophyta > Magnoliopsida > Ranunculales > Berberidaceae > Berberis > Berberis vulgaris. The sequence continues at coordinate 65,647,017 of OY747133.1, read as the reverse complement.
AATTTATCCGTAAAAAATGTGATGTGAGTTTATGCGCATTGATAGCCCAAGAGTGGCTTTTGGTACTCATATAGTTAGGAGTATCCGGTGATGCATGCATGTATGTGATGTGTCCCCACTTGGGCATGGATGACGGAGAAGTCCTCCTTTATATGAGAGAGGCATGCGGGCATGTATGTTCGGCACAGAGGTGGTGCGAATGTGGAATCGTCTAAGTGATCAATCCGTTAAAAGATGAATCAAATTCAAATAAAAATGAATAAATCACGTTTACATTATTTATAACCCTTTTCATGCAGGATGGCAAGTCCACTAATCTTTCTGCAGGCCAGACTTGCCAAAGTCAACTTCTACAGTGTAAGTACAAGTAAGTGCATATTTACTTATTAGGGTGATGACATGATTGCCTCGTCGAGGAACTAAATTATGTGAATTGTGTTTTTCTTGCATGACACATTTGCCTCATTGAGGAACTACCTATTGGTGTGATGGTTTGTTGTTTGTGTTTAGTTTGATGTTATCGCGTGCAAATTTATTAATTTTGGGATGAAGATTTACTCACACCAGCTTTATTGCTAACCCAAGTGAGCTTTTGTTTCTTGGTTACATTCCTTTGGGAATGTAGCCAATTAGCCTTTCAGGTTTAGAGACTTTTGAGCAGCGTTTCTGGAGTTCCGCTAGTGGGGCTAGCGACGCCAGTTTTTCCTGGTTAGAGTTTTATTTATTTATTTCAGTAATTAAATCATGTTTAAGTTGTTGTTGCTGCTAAATGTTCCTGTTGTTATTGAATTTCACGTCCCGAGTTTTGGGGAAACGGATAATCCTACGTGGATTTTTTGGGATTTTCATTTTCTTCGAAAATCGGGGCGTGACAAAATGTAATGTGGTCATCCTTCTAATTTTTTTTTTTCTTATATCCCATAATAAAAGCCTACCAGTTGATCTAAGTACATAAAAAATAAAAAATAAACAACACCCTACATCATCCTTTTGTCCAATCACTCTCAAATATTGTTAGTTATACCTAAGCTCCTAATTATTTATAAACTATATATAGGTTCTTAAATGTTTAGAATTTCAGTAATATTTTTTATTTCGCCCTCCCAAACTCATGCTATTTACATTTAAACTTAGCCCATTTAAACATTTGTGATTTACATCCATGGCCCTAACATAATTTATTTAAAGCTCTCCAATTATATATATAATAAATAAATAAATAAATAAGCGCTATCTAGAGTGGGATCGGATCGGGAATGAGATTTTCAATCCCGTCCCGTCTTGAATTTATTTATTTAGTAATTATTGTTTTTACTTTTGATCAAACTACTCTTCTAAATGAAAGTTTAGGATGTGTTGAGATTAGATCAAAACATCTATTACTTGAAATTTACTTGTTTGATTTGGTATTCTTTGTTTAGGTAAAAATTTCAATTTAGGTATTTCATGTCAATCTACTTTTTCACATATTAGAATGATTATAGGACAATTATTCTTGTAAAAAATAAAGACAAATAATAGCTTGGGTTATTTTTGCACTATGAGTTATGTAGTTGGAAAATATTGCTCCTAATTGTATCTTGTATAGATGATATTTCAACTCTTGCGTAAATATGCAAGACAGATCTATGGAGCGGCTTCTTCCATCTCCCATCATTCGTTTGACAAACATAACTCCATTTTAAGGTAACCCTCCACAAATTTTATAAGACATTTAATATTGTCAAGAAGAAAATTATATATACATAAATTTGACATTATTGGTGTGTAAGCCAGTTTGGGATGGGATGAGGTCTATCTCGTCTTGATCCCGAATGAACAGGATGTGATAGGGATGGGGTCCATCACATTCCATCCCATCCCATGCCACCCCTAACTCGGGCAGGTTGGATGGGTTAGGGAGCAGATCGAATCCAAAGGTGAGTCTAGGAGTTGGTTCAAGATCTGTTCCAATAATTCATTTACATTTCTATAAATTTGGAATCCAACCGTTTGAAGGTGTTAAAAGTAAGGTTGGGCCGATCCGGGTAACTGGCCCAAAAAAACTAAACTGAAGCCCAGATGAATATTTGAAAACTTGGATTTTGATGACCGAGACCAGATTGAGTGAGGTCGGTTAACCGGGGTTCCAGGTAACAGAAATTTCTGGACGAGCCAATCTGATCTCGGTCTCTAGACCTTTTCAGCCCAGTTTTGGTCTTCTTCTTCCATCCTATTCAAACCATTATCTCTCAAAACCCGCGATTCTTGAAGTTGCCTAACTAGAGCTGGGACTGCATCGACATTGACGACGAGGGCTTGTTGTGTTTTTTGGAGAATAGAGACTGAGATCTCGTTCTTCTTCGTCCTCTTCTTCCAACTCTTCTTCCATATTCCTCCTTTTTCCCTTTATTCTCTAAATAAATGGTGAAAAAAAATACATAACTTATTGGTGAAAGTGACATTACTTTGTTGGTGAAAATGACACAATTGGATAGAAAATGACACAATTGGATTGTTTACTTTATTGGTGAAAGTGACATTACTTTTGAATTTCTCTTTTACTAAAATGTGAAATCCTGGAAAAATTTTAGTTTTTTTAAACCCAGGTCGGTGGGTTCTGGGAAGTGGAACCAAGGAACGAACTGAAAACTTTAGTTCGGGTCGATTTTTAGGACTGAAAATTAAAATTAGATAAAAAGACCAGCCCGAACCAACCCGATCGATCTGGTTCCTGGTTCGGTTCGGGTTTTCGATTTGAAATGCCCAACCCTAGTTAAAAGGTTTAGTTATCCAATTGACAATTGTTAAAATGTGAATGTGTCCACTGAAAAGAAGACAGACCTTTTCAGGGCACCCGACCTATTTGTTTTTAAATAATTACTAAAACATTGAAGTACAAGTTCTTTATTTTAGTGGTTGAAGAAAACAATAGTTTGTATTAACCCAACTAGAAGTGGAAGCGCATTACGTGTGCGAAAATAGTGAATGTGAAGATTGCAAAGAGGGAGGATGAATGGGCGAGGTGGTTGCGAAATAGAGAAATAGGAAGAAGGGGTGGGGTGGGGTGGTTGCAAAACAGATAGAGGAATAAGAAGGCAGCGGTGGTTGCGCAATAGAGATAGATGAAAGCGGGGGAGGAAAAATAAGAGGGTCCGCGATGGTGGAGAAAAGGAGGAGAACAGAGAGAGTGAGAAGACGAGGATATGGTCAACATTGTTTAATTTGGGCAAGGGCAAAATTGAAAACTGAAAAAAAAATTAGGTTGATTTTTACTGTTCATTAATCAATGTTTGAATGGGTTGTTTTGATTGTAAAATATAAATATGGAAGGCAAAATTGAAAATTAAAAAATTAGATGTAAATGTCTTTTTATAATTTATAAATAATTGGAAGACTTGAAATAAATTACTTTAAAGACTTAGGTATTAATGAATGTTTACATGGGCTGGCTTTGATGAAAATGAAAAAGTTAGATGTGAGGGTTTTTTTTATAATTTATATATAAATTGGAGGAATTTAAATAAATTGTGTTATGGCCTTGGCTGTAATTAATGGATATTTAAAGGGGGAAAACCTAAAAAGTTAGATGTGAGAGTATGTTTACAATTTATATATAAATTAGAGGGCTTCAAATAAATTATATTAGGGTCTTGAGTGTAATTAATGAATGTTTAAAGGGATCAGATTTAAATGTAAATAACAATAGTTTGGAAGGGCAAATTGGCAACCCAAATATCAGGACGAATACACGCATTTTTATTGTTCCTAAGGGGAGTGTGAGTTATGTAGTTTAGATATACAATTTTTCAATTTTGTAAATCTATTGAAAATCGTGTTTTTTTTTTTTAATTTTACTTTTGATATCATTGCTAGTTGGATACATAACACTGTAACTCTATAAGTTAAAAATCAAACTTACAATATTTTAACTCGCATGACTTTTTACCAAAAAAAAAAAACAACTCTAATGCAAGAATTCAATGGGGTCAAGCTGCAAACTCCTCACATGTGTACAAAAAAAAAAGAGTAATTCTATTGTGCCTCTTTTGTGTTTGTTTGGGGTTTTTTTAAACATTTTTTACCCATTTTCTTTAAAACACAACCACAAACACCATTCATAGAAGGGTATGTCCAAATACCCCAAATAAACACAAAAGAGGCACAAAAAATAAGCATCATAGAATTACTCTAACAAAAAAGATAACCCTCACCAAATAGCTAGATTTGTTGGGTGACGTCTTTATATCCTTCTAGCCAACATCTCTTGGTATCTCCTATAAGAATCTTGTTTTTCTAACCTGAACTTCTCATGGAAACTAACACAAAACTTCTCAGCTAGTTGATCAATCTCATCATCGTTTCCATCACAACCCCTGCAACTTACTGGAAGTTCATCTTCAAGTTGCTTACCATGTGGAGATGATTTTGTGTGCAAAACATCATGGATTGTGTCAATCATATTGTTATAAGGCTTCCATTGTAAGCCATCAGAACATATAAACTTCTTCTTCCTCTTTTTGACAATGTCAGTACTATAGTAGTTTTTGCCCGTTGTTCATCATTTCTATGAGCAAGGATGTGGGAGCCAAAAATAATCCTTGACCCAACAGGATAAGGAAATCCAAAGATTTTGGTTGTTCTCGAGAAACTCAAATATTACCCAAGAAAGTTACAAATAGAGAAAGCTCAAGTTTGGGCCCAATGCAGCCCAAGTCTGGTCCCAGTACAGCTCAACAAAACACTCTTTTCTCAGCAGAGGAGTAGAGTTTGGGCCCAATGCAGTCCAAGTCTGGTCCCATTAATCTACCACGTGTCTCACTCATCTTCCACGTGTTTTACTCATCTGCCAGCAGATTTTTCATTCTGCCTCTATAAATAGTCAAACACAAAGCCATCTGAAGGTATTGTTCTAACTTTCCTAAAGGCACTTTTCTATAAATAGTCATACTTTCCTAAAGGCATTGTTCTAACTTTGGCATTAGAGTCCCCGTGGCAGGCACAACACCGGTGTCAAGAATTAATCTTCATTTTATGCAGATTGCTCTGCGTGATCAACACGTGATCCGGTGAAATTTCGCATCCACAAATTGGTGTTTTCAATGAGAGCTTGAATCAAACTCATTGCATGCTCTCTTCTGTTCATAAAAAAAATTATGTTCATTCAATTTGAATTTTCCTTCACAAACATTTTTTTAGAGTTCTTTTTCAACGCAATGGTGGGAACTCGAAACCTAACTAGCAAAAATAAAGTTGAACAATATTCTGCCCGAACCAAACCGCCATCATCGTCATGGGTTCAGCCACTTCTGACCACTATAGTAGGTCTATCACCACCGGCTGATCATCAATTGCAATTTTCTGCCCAACAACTGAGCCCAATGGAAATGAAACAACAAGAAAAATCTTGTATGTCAAGTTACCAATTTGCATAAATGGGTGTGATGACCAATTGCATCCTTAGCTTTCAAGAAGGGTTTGCCTGCAGATTACCGATTGTATGGCGAATTGTCCATAAAATCGACTAAAACTCTTTCTGAAATCTTCGTCATGGCAGAACGCTATGCATTGTGGGATGACAAAAAAATAGTGTTAAGGTACCAGATGTACCCAAGAAAGATAGTCAACTTGTAATAATAAATGCAGATCAAAAAAAGGATAACAAAATAAGGGTGACAAGCGTAGAAAATGTTCCCCAACAAGAGACTCCTCAGCCAGTAGAACATACACAGAGTTCACCGTTCCAATCAATCAAACTCTCTAGCACAGAAGAATATGATGATTGTGGGAACCGACCATTTCACAAAGTGGATTGGAGTTGAGTCGTCCTAGCTTTTTTATTTTTTGTTTTTTGGAAGAAAAAAAATGCAATATACATATAAGAAAAACTTGATTGTATTTTATCTCTTCAACAAGAGACTCCTCGTCTGATAGAACATTCACAGAGTTCTCCGTTCCGATCAATCAAATTCTCCACAAGAAGAACCAACCTTGGTTGAAAAGACTGCTACCAATGTAAGGAGATCCAACAAAAAAATTCGAACAAATATTTAAATATACCTCAGTAGAGGATATGTTATTTTGCTTCTCAGTAGAGAACACACATTCTTTAATTGAAATAGTGAAATAGAAGAATTCATTCTACATGTCCTTCAGCAGAAGACATTAAGAAATACAAGCATTAATGTACACCTCAGTAGAGGATGACACTCTCAGTGAATGGGTAATTTAATGCATAAAAGCATCTTACTCAAGACTACTTAAATCCGTTTAAGTTTAGTCAAGTGGTCAGTAGACCACACAAGCAAAATGCCTCAGTAAAGAATCACACCTCAATAAAGGATGACACTCTTAGTGAGTGGATAATTCAATGCATAAAAGCAACTTACTTAAGACTACTTAAATCCATTTAAGTTTAGTCAAGTGGTCAGCAGACCACACAAGCAAAATGCCTCAGTAGAGGATGACATTGTTAGTGAGTGGGTAATCCAATACATAAAAGCATCTTACTCGAGACTACTTAAATTCGTTTAAGTTTAGTCAAGTGATCGGCAGACCACACAAGCCAAATGCCTCAGTAGAGGATCACACCTCAGTAGAGGATGTCACACTCCGTGAGTGGGTAATTCAATTAATCAATCATTGAGCATAGAAGCATCTTACTCAATACTACTTAAATATATTTAAGTTTTGTCAAATGGTCAGCAGATCACATAATATTTCCATGCAATTTCCAAGATAAATAGATTTGAATCCATGATTAATTTTCTCAAGTTATGTTTAAATTCCGACATAAGCATATTGGAAACTCAAGAAAGAGGCCAATCAAGATTTTGTGCCTGATGCAGTCTTTTTTCGCTCCCTGCTTTGACCTAATCCTACTGACATACACAGTTAACGCACATGAGCCACAGACCACCGTGGGGTGGCTGATGGCACTCCGATGCTAAAGTCAGACAGAGCTCTAGGGAAGGTGTAATGTTGTTACAAGGAATTTGTTGTGTCCCTTAGCTTACCAACCTCATGTCTTATTTATAGTGCAACCTGGTCCTACCAGGCCATCGTAGGCATAGTTTAGGAACGAGATCTTTGTGGAGATCCCTCCCTAATTAGGAGTCGTGTTGTAAGAGGGAAATTCCCTGTTAGCTCTGGTCTCCTAGATACGCGGAAAATAGTTTCCAATCCAAGAGCAATCTATAAAAGGGAGTTTCCCTGTGTGGAAGATACTATGGTGTTTGTTTCCTAGTTGGAAGCAGAGAGCAACTATAGTTGCTCGTCCGAAGTTGATCCTCGAGATACTTACTTGAAGAGGGCTTACGGGTATTGAGGATAGTTGTAAGACGTGTGGGGCTAGCATGTTGTGAGAGTTCGGGTCCGCCTGGCAGATTGCAGTTGGGTGGGCTAAGAACTGCTTGGGTCGGATCAGTGTTAGGCTGACATTTGAGGTCGTAATTCCTCGAGATCATCATGACACGTGTACAGCTCCGGGATGTGACTGTTGTTATGTATCATCAGCTACTCCCCCCGAGTTCGTAGGTCGTCACATCGGTTCGCTAAGTCATTTCTTGAAGGGATGCGCCTCTCATGATTATTGAGTTTGAATCGTTGTTTGAGCCACGAGCTGCATTAATTGAGCGTGCGTTGGTTCAGCGAACCTTTATTTAGGTCATCCGCTGTGTAGAGTATGATTCTTCTACTTTCCTTGTTTTCAAAGCTATTGTTCTGATTAGAAAAGATTGTTTATTTTCTTCATGACTCAAGAAAACCTTCTTGATGACGTTGTTTTGGTCGAGGGCCTGGAGTTTTTCAAAGACAGGTTGTTGTCTGAACCTGGTCTTGCTAAAATCCGTACGAAGTTTGGGGTCTCTTAGGACCTGTCGTTTATTTCCTGATGAGCGACCAAACGCCAATGTCGCCTCCATCTAGTTTTATCTGTTTGCACCACGGGATGCTTCAAATTGGAGTGTGTTTTCTGGTTCTGGATGTGATCTTAGAGTTCTTGGACTTCTTAGGGATTCCTAAGGCTTAGTTGGGGCCCAATGGATATAGGATCATCCTCATGATTCTGCTCGGTTCTAAGGAGGTCAATGTTAGCGTGACTCCGCGGGTGATTCAGTTGCTGACCTCTCATTGGCTAAAAGGTAATGTTGTCTGTAAAATGAAGTCGCCGAATTGTTTCATTAAGCTGTCTGATGATTTCAACTTCATGGCAGAAGTACTGCTTCCTGACCCCTGTGGATTTGAAGTATTTTCAATGCAAGGGTCGTCCCCTTGAGTGATAGTTCTAGCCGCTTCGTAAGTTCATCTTTTTTTTTTGTGATTTTGATATGCTTGATATTGGGCCGATTAACAATCGCATGCGTTTTTCTGCAGAAAGGTTTCCTACTACTCCTCTTACCTTAGAGGAGCAAAACACCATGGAGAAGTTCTAGGTCCCATCGAAAAGAAAAGTGGTCGATGTCATAAGGGTTTCCAACTTCATTCGTAGTGGGTTGTGGGACAACTGACACGTCGCCCCCACTCTATGTCAAGAGCTGCGTATTAAGTTGGAAGATGTGGCCCTTTCAGGAAGAGGAAGGCTACTGGGGCCAAGTGAATGAGCCGTCTCTTGCAATCTGCATTGCTCATTGTCTAGCTCTAGGCCTCAGCTAGAGGTGTTGGAGGGTCCTTTGGATACTTCACTGCCTTCTCTCCCTCCAGATCCCATTGAGCCGTCTCGAATGAAAGGGGTTGCTGCCTTTGACAAGGAAAAGGCCACTGAGGAGAGCCTGAGGATGGTGGCGACCGTGAAGGTCGATGCCAGCATAGTTCCCGATCAAGGAAAACTTCATCCAGATGCACGGATAAGCTTGTTTGCACCGGATTTGGTGAAGCTGAGTTCACAGGTCTAGCACCAAGAGGTGGACGTAAAGTATGCTTTGAGGAAGCATATAAGTAGGCGTCACAGCTGACTGATGGATCACGCTCCAAAATTTGAGGAGGATTCGTTGGATGGGTGTAAGGATAAAGGCTTGAAGTACCTTATGATGGGTATGTCTCATTTGAGCCATGCGGCCGTTGTTGGGATGGAAGTTGAGACCGCTCGTGAAGAGTATACACCTTGGAGCGTGTCTTCTCGCATATGCAGACGTTGTATTCTGATGCGCTCCATGAAATTGAGCGACTTAAGAAGCAGACCGAAGAGAAGCGATTGGATCGGTCAATCATGGCCGCTGAGGCTCAGAGGGCTCGTCTGGAAGGCCTTGAGTGTAATCTGACAGAGACGGTGTCCAAAAGAAATGAACTTAGGCAGGAGTTGAGCCATATCCACCGAGAAGTCGAGTTTGCGCAAGAAGTCACGGCTAAGGCGAGTTTTGAACTGTTGTCTTTCGCTGAAAAGAGTGCTTCAAATGAAGCCGACTGGGCTGCTGAGAAGCAACAATTGGAATCCGATGTGGAGTTCTATGCTCGAGAAGCGAGGATGGCCGAGGACCAACTCGAATTAGGGTGGCATGAACTTAGTGTCGTGAAGAGCATTCTAGCCACAGAGCAGTATCAGGTTGATGAAATGAGTGGCAAGTTGGAGCTACTGGAGCCTGAACTTGTTGATGCAAAGGTGCGGGAGGAATAGCTTCTCCAGGAACAAGGTAAATGTGAGTTCCACTGGGTTGTACATGGACGGTTGGAGTTGCTGGCACTGACGAATGAAGAGCAACCAGAGTGGGATCTCAACCGTTATAAGAAGATGTCGTATGTAGACATGTCTGTTACCTCGATGTCATTGAGCGAGGAAGACAGTTTGAGCCCTGATGTCCAGGCTGCAGCATGTGTGGACGCAATTTCTGCTCCTTCTTCCACTAGGCTTAATTCTTCCATTTTTGTACTTTCTCCTTTTAAGGAGTGAACTTTGTATGCTTGTACTCTTTTTGTCTTTGACCATTAATGAAAATAGTTTTATCCGTTTTGCACTTGTTGTCTATGTTGCATGTTTTTCGTTTTGCCTTGTCCTCTTGCTTTGGCATAGGCTGGTTGAATCAATAGGACGTTGACTGGTCTATCTGCGATAGAGAGTTTGACCATTTTGTGTTGTGAATGACTTGGGGTCATCACGTTGTAGTCATGTTCAATAGTGGGCACGTTACAAACAGTTTAGCTGGGGGTTGAATCATCTGAGTTGTGCCTTGTCCCCAAGGTAAGCTGCTTAAGGGTTACCTTGCTTGTCTGACTAATCGGTTGTAGTTGCTGCTGTGAACGAGTTGTGATGGCCGAGCATGTGTGTCAAAGTGTTTGTGCTGAGTCAAGCGTCATAAGCTCGAGTTGGCATCCTAAGTAGCTTTTATCTGGGCACTGACCGTATGATCTTTAATTGTATCGGCTAGATTAGAATGTCATTCCATTTGAGCATGAAGACACTAACTCAACTAGATTCATGTTCGCGTCCGTGGTTTTGAAGGGAAGCGAAAGTCGTGTGGCGGGCTGCTTAAGGTCCCCACCTTCCGAATTGTTTATGTCTGATCCATGTGAACAACAGATTCGGGGAGTAAAGGTTTTGCGATCAGGCTGAAGAGCAATGGTCTCGTGGCAAGCCGGCGAAATCAGTTCAGGACTGACTAGGCTCCCACCTTTCAAATCATTTATGTCCGAGCAAAGTGGACTAAAGATTTAGGGAGTAAAGGTTTGGCGACGAGGCTGGAAAGCAATAGCCCTGTGGTAAGCCGTCGGAATCAGTTCAGGATTGACTAGACTCCCACCTTTCAAACCATCTACATTCTCCTCGCGTGGTGGGGGCTACGAATTCGAGAGGGGTTTGGCGACCAGGCTGAAAAGTAGTGGTCCCATGGCAAGCCATTAGAATCAGTTCAGGACTGACTAGGCTCTCACCATCCAAATTATCTACACCTGAGCGCACCAAGCTACAAATTTGGGAGTATTCGACGACCATGCTAAAGGGCAGTGGTCCCGTGCCAAACCATTGAAATCAGGTCGTGGCTGACTGGGCTCCCACCTTCTAGACTATCTCTACGCTCACAGAGCGGGCTACAAGTCCAGGTTTGGTGATTTGGCGGCCACGCTGAAAAGCAGTGGTCCCATGGCGAGCCATTGGATTCAAGTCGGAACTAATATGCTGCCACCTTTTAAACTATCTACACCCTCGCAGTGGGGCTACAAGTCCAGGTTTTGATCAGAAGCTTCCGTTGCTACTCGTCATCAGCTAGGCTTACCTGATTAGGTTCGGCGATCATTAACCACGAAGGGGGCAATGATCCTTAGCGAGTCGTCGTCACCAAACATGATAGCGCTGATTAGACTCCCACTTCCTAAACCTTTGATGCCCGTGCTAAACGGATTAGGTATCGGGTTGAATCAGAAGCTGTTGCCACCAGGTAGGCTTACCTGATTAGGTTCGATAATCATTGACCATGAAGGGGGCAATGATCCCTGGTGAGTCGTCGTCACCAGCAAGTGATAGTGCTTGATGATACATAAAAACGGTCACACTCCTGAGCCGAACACGTGTCATGATGATCTTGAGGAACTACGAGCCCAATTATCGGCCCAACATAGATCCAGCCCAAGCGGATCTAAGCCCCGCTCAACTTCAGTCCGCCAAGCAGACCCGGACTCTCACATCATGCTAGGCCCACATGTCTCACAGCTATCCATGATACCCATAAGCCCTCTTCAGGCAAGTATGCCGAGGATCGACTTCAGACGGGCAACTACAACTGCTCTCTGCTTTCAACTAGGAAGCAAATTCCAAAGTATCTTCCACATAGGGAAACTCCTTTCTACGGATTGCTCTTGGGTTGGGAACTATCTCCCGTGTATCTAGGAGTGCAGAGCTAACAGGAAACTTCCCTCTTACATCACGACTCTTAATTAAAGAGGGATTTCCACGAAAGATCTCCTTCCTAAACTACGCCTACGATGGCCTGGTTGAACCAGGACTTTTTACACTATAAATAAGACATGAGGTTGGTAAGCTAAGGTACGCTACAAATTCTCTGTTACAACATTACACCTTCCTGAGATACCTGTCTGACTTTAGCATCGGAGTGCCATCGGCCACCCCATGGTGGTCTGTAGCTCACGTGCGTTACTTGTGTAGGTCAGCAGGAACAAGGTCAAAGCAAGGAACGAAAATCGACTGCATCAATTTGGAGTCGTCCGTGGGGACGACATAGTTATTAACTTTACACTAAGCGTCGTCTCCTACCAAATCGTAGAAAGTTGGTGAACACCAGGTCACACAACAACAAACCAGGGGACACATCCAACGCTCCGACTATCCCTATACCAGTTCTTGCCATGCATGGGCAGCTTACTCACGCCCTTGCACCAACGACAGACCCCAAAATCGAGGTGCTAACGTCTCAAATATAGTAGGTCATCAAGGCAGTGGATGAGCTCACACGGCAGAATCCACCCGCTGCTAATGGAGACCAGGAACAACACGAATCTCAACCTCCAGTGAATGATAGGGAGCAAGTGCAGGAAAGCTAAGCCCCCGCTCGTTCCCATTGGACTAAGGGAGGCTGCGCAGTTAAAGTCGATCCCGCTGGTAGGACGTAAAGGCTCAGTCTCGGGAATCCTCTCCGCAGAGAAGCGCACGACCCAGACATACTATATCGCCTCGCTATCCCACCTTTGTGGACTAGATCATGAGTGAAGCATTTTCGAGAAAGTTAACTCCCCCGAAGCTTGATTCCTATAACGGGACCACCAATCCTTTCGATCATCTACACCATTACCAACACGTAATGGCATTCAAGAAAGGATCTGAATCCGTCACGTGCAGAACCTTTCCCACCAGTCTTAAATGCCTTACATTGACGTGGTTCCACAACCTTCCACCGAAGTCAATCGACTCCTTCAAAACATTGGCAAATGAATTCTTGACACTTTTCGTCGGAAGCCAGTGTTTCAGAAAAATCTCGCAATACATACTCTCTCTAAGGCAGAGGTCCGGTGAGACGATCCGAGAGTATGTCACACGCGTCAACAATGAGTCGACCGTCATCAACGGGTGCAACGACGATACAACTGTGATGGCATTCACCCTAGGCCTCAAAGAGGGAAAGCTCTTCGAGGACCTCACCTTGGAGCCCCCTCTAGACATGGCAGAGCTTCTCAAGAGCGTCCAAAGACACATCACCCTGGAGTAGTCAAGGACCACCAAGAGGGAGACCGAAAGCAATAGAAATCCCTCAGCTTCTAGGGACAAGAAAGAGGGAAAAAGACACGTGGATGAGGAGCGGAGCAAGAGGAAGCGCACTTACAACAGATTGGATCTTGATCGTCCCAAGCCAGAGAAATCATCCAACTACGTTGGATCCAGAGCCGTGACACCTCTAAATGCTAGTCTGTCGGATGTACTCAACTCCATGAAAAATTGGGAGGAATTGAAGTGGCCCCTAAAGACACCCGGAGACCCCTCCAAGTGCGACAATGGCAAGTATTGTGTGTACCACAAGAAAGGCGGCCACAACACCATTGACTGCAAAAGTCTGAGGTATGAAGTAGAGTACTGGATCCGTAAGCGCAAATTGAAAGACTTCTTGAAGTCTGAAAAGCAGTCAGAATAAACCAGGAAAATGGGGAGTCAGTCAAAGAGATGGAGAAGGAGACTCCTAGGATAATATACATAATTTATGGAGTCGAACCGAATGAAGACCAGTCGCACAGGTCCCGCAAGCAGACTCTGCTGGATATGCGGATATGATCCGTGGATGAAGACATACACATTTTCTATTCCAAAATTCAGAACCTCGTTCCCACTTTGACTTTCACGGACAAAGACTTCGATGGAGTCCGAGCGCCGCACAACAATACCTTGATCATCTTCGTTTCCATCGCACAGTGGGAAGTGAAAAAAACTCTCGTCGACACAAGAAGTTCACTCAACGTTTTGTTCTACAATGCTTTTCGTAGCATGGACCTCAAGGAGGAAAACCTAGTGCCATAAGAGCACCAGCTGATCGGATTCAGCGGGGAGAAATGTTTTCCCATCAGAATGATAAGATTAGCCACGGTAGTTGGAGAACCGCAGCTTAAAAATGTCCTGATTCTGGACTTCATGGTGGTAGACGCACCATCATCCTACAACCTCATCCTGAGAAGACCGTTGCTACACCAAATGGAAGCAGTGGCTTCTACCCTCCATTAGTGTGTTAAGTATACTGCTAACCACTCCGAAGGGACAATACGTGGAGACCAACATGCGGCACGAGGCTGCCACTACGAGGCACTGAAACAGATAGAGTGTTCCCAGATTCATCAACATCTTGCAAAGCAATCTAAACCGGTGTCAGGCCAAACGACGGCGGCTACATTACTTTCAGGCGGAACAGGAGCAATAAACTTTTTCGCTCTGTGATATTAGAAGGCCAAGGCTAGCAAAGGCGCATACTCCCGATGCCATGTGAGTATGAAAATTTGCCCCTCTGCCTGGTATACTCTTCAGTAGCCTGTATGACGCCCAACAGTCCGCCAAAAGATCCGCGAAAGCTATCCGAATTCACTTCGAGGCCAAGATCAGTTTATCTCCATCAACAGTTAGTTTACTTTAAGTTGTTTGTTTCCCTTTCCGTAGTCAATATTGAGTTTAGAGTTCTTAAGAGACTTATGTGATTTGCAATAATTTAAGAAATAAAACAAGAATTTTAGAGTTTGATTATTAGAAAGATGTAACAACAATCACCTTGAGGTGGATACAAAATGCTACAAGTTGCGGACTGCCTGCAAGTGATAACAAAGATAAAAAAATATCTCGACCCCTTCTGAAGACAAGGACGAAGTGTGAGAGGGGATTGAAAGGACTGGGCAGTCAGATTGCTCCATCGAATCACCCTAGGAAAATGCTCTCATTATAGCGTTGTAGACCTTGCAACGGGCTGTTGATTTCCTCAAGAAACGTCTGACCCCCCTTCTAACTTCCTCAAATAGGTTAGAAGCAGGCAGATGAGGATGGCCACAAGCAGCGACGCAGCTACGATCTCACAGCGTTGTCAAGAGAAACCACTTTTCACATATGCGATGGCAAGTGTGACTGAGAACTACAACACCTGGAAACACGACACATCAACCAACTCTTCGATCAACCACCGGTCAGCAACGGGATCCGAGCACATGAAGACACAAGTGGTACGGTGTAATACCAATGTATCTCCCTTGGTAGGAAATCCGTACCACTTCTCCGCAATATGAGAAGAAATTACGATACCTAAGCGGATTAACTACGTGCACACCCATATCAGGTGCCACGCATAACAACAACTATCTTTATGCCTGATCGGCGCAAATGTCAGAACATTCAGAGACTCTAGAGACGGATAATCAACTTTAGCCTTTGGAAAACCCAAAACATCTTCTTCAAGCAAGAACATTACAAAAGATAAGCACTATGAAAGATAGTGCCTACAATGATTGGAAAACGCCATTATATAAACATAATGGTTTACCAAACGAGCACTCAAGCATTAACTGCCAAGCATTGAATACCATACGAAAAAATGGAAGACGACGGTTCCCAAGGGAACAACAAATACGACGTCAATCAATTGATGGAGCTGCACACAACCCCATCAATTGAGGGGGAGTAGCCAATACTCAACCATCACACAGCCTACACCATACACGTGTCACCGCGCGATCCACACTGTACACGCAACGCACCACGCAGGAAACCCTCGCCCATCCTCTGCGAGCCTATGGACTCAGCCTATTATTCGATCAACACCCTGTCGCATGCTTGGCACAAGCACTCGGGGATCCTATTAAACTTTGAAGTGCAGACTTCACCACTCGCCGATTTAAGGTAACTTCGTCCACACCATGAACCACTAGGTTCGCACGCCCCTCAGCATGCGAAATCTCTTGTCAAATCGGGCAAGCTTAGTCAGCAAACACTGATGACGATAGCTTCTGGTTCACCCCAACATCTAGTCTGCTTAGCGCATGCATCGAGGGTTTAGGAAGTGGGAGTCTAATCAACGTTTTCATAGTTAGTGACGATGACTCGCCAGGGATCATTGCCCCTCTTTCGCAGAGCTTATCTCCTGTAATGTTCTTGCTTGAAGAGAACGCTTTGGATTTTCCAAAGGCTGAAGAAAATGCTTTTGGTTTTCCTAAGGCTGAAGGCGGATCTCCGTTTATGGAGTCTGCGGACATTATGACATTTTCACCGATCAGGCATAGTGATAGTTGTTGTTATGTTCGGTCACCTGTTATGGGTGAGCATGTAGTTGATTTGCTGAGGTTTTGTAATTTCTTTCCATAATGTGGAGAAGTAGTACGGATTTCTTACTAAGGGAGATGCCTTCGTGTCACACCGTACCACTTTTGCTTTCGTGTGCTCGAATCCCGCTGCTAACCAATGGTTGATCGAAGTGTTAGTCGGTGTGCGATGTCTCTAGGTGTGGTATATCTCAGTTACACTTGATATCGCATATGGGAAAAGTGGTATCTCTTAATAGCATTTTCAGACCGTAACTACGTTGTTGCTTATAGCCATCCACATCTGCCGTCTTCTAATCTATTTGAGGAAGTTAGAAGGGGATGGGATGTCTCTTGAGGAAATTAGCAGCTCGTTGTGAGGTCTACAATGTTGTAGTACAAGACTTTTCTGAGGTGATATGACGGAGCAATCTAACTGCTTAGTCTTTCAATCTCTTTTGCCACTTCGTCTTTATCTTAAGAAGGCGTTGAGCGTATCCCATTATCTTATCTTTGTCGTCACTTGCAGATTGCTCGCATCGGAGGGTTTGCAAGTTTTCGTCGGATGCTGTTGTTGCGGGTTTAACCGGCCTAAATAAACAGGCCAATTTGACCCACTTGTAATAATCGCAAGTGCACGGTGTCTAACTGGTAGACAACGGCAAGTACGGGTCGATCCCACGAGGAAAGTGGATGCAATTGAATTTTAGAATTTATTTAAACTAATTTACAGAAAAATGGGATTACAGTGTTTTTAAAACTAAACTAAAAATAAGAAAAATAAAATAAAAGGAAAAGATGGATGAGATGGATTTTTTTTGGGTTTGGACTCACCGATGAGTTAGCAAATATATTTAAATCTAAATTACTGAAATTATAAATGAGAAGTTTTAGGGATGATGATCCCTTGCTTACACTGAAAGATGTGATCATTAAGATCCAATTCCAATCATATCAAGTTTCTGTCAAACATGAACAATTTATCTCAAGCTAATAAACTCTTACCAAGCATTAAGTGTATTTTTAGGGCACACTTAATCAAAGTTCAAGCTCAATATTTGTTAGCACATGCTTTGAATATTGATAAAATGTGAATCTAACTACCAAACATATCAAGTTTTAATCGAACATGAAAGGTGAAAGCAATTAATCGAATTTCTGAAATAAAATTGTAATTAACAATTGAGCATTTAAGTCAGTAAAATAAATTATACAACCCTTTTGGTTTGTTGTCGCCTCGGTGAGGTGGTACTCAGCAGATCAACAGGTTGCAAACAGTGCCAGGTCAAGTGGGTGGTACATCAGATTTCCAGGATGTCAATAAGAACGGGCCATGCCCAGCCGGGGTGCTTTTATGCTTCACTGGGTGCCAGTAGCATTCATATTCTTTAAACAGTGGTGGTATAGGATTAAAAGGTGGGGTGCAGATAGCACCCCAACCTTTCTTCTTCGATTTGAACAAAGAAAGAGCGCGGGAAAATTCCACCGCACAATCAGGAGCAGCAGGAGCGCTGTTGAGAGAGAGACCGAAGGATCCGGTGATGCTCAGGGCACCCGACCGAGATTGGAGGATGGAGGAAATCCTCCAGTTCTGGTTTGTGGCGTTGTGACTGCCCCGCGAGAGAGAGAGGCCGGCAGGATGTCGTTGATGCAGGAGGACTGTTGGACATGTTGGGCTGTCCGGTGACGATGGTTGGGCTCTGGTAGGGTTGGTGATGACAGAGTGGTTGCTCCGGAGGTGTTCTGGATGGTGCTGGTGGAACGTTTATGAAACGAGAGATACGTTGATGACAGAGTGGTTGCTGCTGCGCGTGCTATCTATGTGTGTTGGCACATGAACTGTACAGAGGTGGTGGTGGTTATGGCGTTGACAGGGAAGGTGGCGGAGGGACAGATGGTGGATGATGGTGGTGCTCGGTGGCGAGGTGAAGATTTGATGTGAAACAAGGTTGTCACGTCCCTGTTTCGTGGTGGGTAGTGGCGGTGGGAGGTGGCTCTGGTGGCAGTGATGGCGGAGTGATCTGGACAGAGAGGGAGTGAGAGATGGATGGTGATGAGATGGGTGTGATGAAAATCACTTTGTGAAGGAAAGATGATTTGTTTTTGGCTATTGAGGCTTGATTCCCTTCTCCTCCTCCCCTCTTTCTCATTTATTTCGCTTGTATTTATAGATAACTAGAAAAATGAATATGGACAACTTAAAGGGATGATTCATGGAGTGAATCAAGGTAAAATCAATACTGAATATGGGATAATTAGGAGAATATTCTTTGGGTTTGAGTGGGCTTGGCAATGGGTTTGGGTTGATGGATTTGGTTTTGGGTTTAAAACAAGGGCTCAGGTTATTTTCACCTCCACTTTCTCTGAAGTCACCATCTGGGATTGTTCATTGCATTTTTCTCTGATTTCTTCATTATTGCTCCAAATTCTACAAAAACACAAAAATTTAATAATTAATCTAAAATAAGATAAAACAAGGATTAACAAAATTATAATAAGAGGTAATAATGTTATAATTATGTGATTATCAGTTGTCCGTAACAGAACTGTCTAAGTAAGTTTTTTTTACCTCAGTTTGCGCTGTATTCAGACGCTTATAGTACTCAATCTTTGTATTCGCGTCAGGGAGTTTGTAATATGTAGCCTTTTGTATCTGCCTCAAGGTGCTTGTTGTTACATCTTTTCAATAATCAATAAAGTTTGTTTTACGTAATTCTACCTTTATTTCTTAAATGATTGAAAATCACACAAGTCTTTTAAGAACTAAAACTCAATATTGACTATGGAAAGGGAAATAAATAACTTAAAGCAAACTAATTGTTGATGGAGAGAAATTGATCCTGACCTTGAAGTGAATTTGGATTGCTCTCGCGAATCATTCGGAAGACTGTCAAGGTGTTACATAGGTTACTGAAGAGTAAACCTTGCAAAAGGGCGAATCTTCGCGCCGACGGAATGTCAGGTAGATGTGTTCCCGCTTGCCAAGGCCTTTTCGACTCACTGGGCGGAAGAGCTCATTGCTCCTATATCGTTGGAAAAAGATGTCTCTACCGTCTTTGGCCTTGCACTGGGTCAGCCTGCTCTGCATGATGTAGCTGAATCTTGGAGTGCTTTATATGTTTCAGTGCGGCGTAGTAGCAGCCTCGTGTCGTAGATTGCCATTGATTCTGTTGGAAGAAGATCTGCAGGAGAGAGAATTGTTTTTGTTGATTAAATAAAATAAGCTTTTGTTGTTTCTTTATTGACTCGGCTCGCTTCCAGCGCATTCTCCACGCATTGTTCCTTTGAAGTGGTTGGCAGTATACTTAACACACCGGTGAAGAGAGGAGACCACTGCTGAAATCTGGTGGAGCCAAGGTCTTCCCAGGATGAGATTGTAGGATGACAGTGCGTCTACCACCATGAAGTTCAAAAATAGGACTTTCCTGAGCCGCAGCTCTCCTGTTACCGTAGCCAACCTTATCTTTCCGATGCGAAAACACTTCTCCCCGCTGAATTTGATCATCAGGTGTTCTGAAGACGTCAGGTTTTCTTCCTTGAAGTCCATACTGTGGAACACATTGTAGAACATAACGTTAAGCGAACTTCCTGTATCCACCAGAGATCTCTTCACTTCCCACTTTGCAATGGAAACAGAGATGACCAAGGCGTCGTTGTGCAGCGCTCAGACTCCATCAAGGTCCCTAGCCGTAAAAGTCAAGGTGAGAATGGGGTTCTGAATTCTTGAATAGCAAACGCGTCTGTCCTGATCCGCGGGTTGTGTCCTCATATCCAGCAGAGTACGCTTGCAGGACTTGTACGACTGGTCTCCATTCGACCTGACTCCATGAAGGACGTAGATTATCCCTGGAGTCTCTTTCTCTATTTCTTTAACTGGCTCCCCCTGTCCTTGGTATGTTCTGACTGCTTATCAAATTTCATGAATTCTTTCAGTTTGCCTTTAAGGATTTAGTACTCAACTTCATACCTCAGACTCTTGCAGTCGTTGGTGTTGTGGCCACTATCTTTGTGGTATGCGCAATATTTGTCGTTGTTGCGTTTGGACTGGTCTCCGCATGTCTTTGGGGGCCACTTTAGTTCCTCCAAGCTTTTCATGGAGTTAAGTACGTTTGACAGGCTAGCGTTTAGGGGTGTCACGATTTTGGATCCAACGTAGTTCGATGATTTCTCCGGCCTGGGCCGACCAAGGTCTGGCCTGTTGTCACTACGCTTTTTTTTGCTCTGTTCCTTGTCCCCGCGTTTCTTTTCCTCCTTGTCCCTAAGATAGAAAGGCTTCCTATTGCCTTCGATTTTCCTTTTAGCGCTCCTTGACTCCTCCAGGGTGATGTGTCTCTGGACGCTCTTGAGGAGCTCCGCCATGTCCAGAGAGGGCTCCAAGGTGAGGCCCTCGAAAAATTTTCCTTCTCTAAGGCCTGTAGTGAAGGTCGTCAGGGTTGTATCATCGTTGCACCTGTCAATGAAGACCAACTCATTGTTAAAGCACGTGACATACTCTTGGATTGTCTCGTCGGACCTTTGCCTTAGAAAGAGTATGTAGTGCAAGCGTTTTCTGTAATGCTGGCTTCCGACGAAACGTGTCAGGAATTCCTTCGCTAGTGTTTTGAAGTAGTCGATTGACTTCGATGGAAGGCTGTGGAACCATGTCAGCGTAGAACTTTTTAGACTAGTGGGAAAGGTTTTACACATGACGGACTCAGATCCTTCTTTGAAGGCCATTACGTGTTGGTAATGGCACAGATGATCGAAAGGATCGGTGGTCCCGTCGTAGGAATCAAGCATCGAGAAAGTGAACTTCCTCGGAAAGGCTTCGTTCATTATCTGATCCACAAATTGTGGGACGGATAGGCGATATAGTACATCTGGATCATGTACCCCTCTGCGAAGGGGGTTCCCAGGATCGAGCCTCTCTGTTCTGACGGTGAGCACACCGTTAGCCGCGTAGCCTCCCTTAGTCCAATGAGAACTAGCGGGGGCCTAGCTCTCATGTGCTTGCTCCCTATCATCTTCTGGAAGCGGATGTCCTTGCTGCTCCTGCTCTCCGTTAGCAGGTGGTGAAATTTTTGCGTACGAGTTTCCACCGCCTTGGCGATATGTTGTATCTGAGATGCCAGCACATTGATTCCGGGGTCCATCGTTACTGCCATTGGCGCGGGAGCGTGAGTTGACTGTCCGTGCATGATAGTAATTGTTGAATGAGGCAATATAGGGACAATGTGAGCGTTGGATATGTCCCTTGGTTCTCCGTTGTTGCGTGACCTGGTAGTCACCATCTCTATGGGTTTAGATAGAAGATGACGATTAGTGTAAAGTTAAGAACTATGTCGTTCCCACAGACGGCGCCAAACTGATGCAGTCTTTTTTTCGCTCCCTGCTTTGACCTAGTCCAGCTGACTTGCACAAGTAACACACGTGAGCCACAGACCACCGTGGGGTGGTCGATGACACTTCGTTGCTAAAGTCAGATAGGGCTCTGAGGATGGTGTAATGTTGTAACATGGAATTTGTAGCGTCCTTTAGCTTACCAACCTCATATCTTATTTATAATGCAAGGAGTTTTGATTATACCAGGTCATCATAGGCGTAGTTTAGGAAGGAGGTCTTCGTGGAGATCCCTCCTAATTAGGAGTCATGTTGTAAGAGGGAAGTTTCATGTTAGCTCTGTGCTCCTAGATACGCGGGAGATACTTCCCAATCCAAGAGCAATCCGTAGAAGGGAGTTTCCCTGTGTAGAAGATACTCTGGTGTTTGCTTCCTAGTTGGAAGCAGAGAGCAGGTGTAGTTGTCCATCCGAAGCTGTTCCTCGATATACTTCCCTGAAGAGGGCTTATGAGTATTGAGGATAGATGTGAGACGTGTGGGCCTAACATGATGTGAGAGTTCGGGTTCGCCTGGCGGACTACAGTTGGGCGGGCTTAGAATCGCTTGGGCTGACGCTTTAGGTCGTAATTCCTCGAGATCATCATGACACGTGTACGGCTCCGGGGTGTGACCATTTTTTATGTATCATCAGTGCCCTTAATGCAAATATTTCTAAGTCAGTAGACAAATAAACATACACAAAGTTTGGGGATCATAAAAGCAAAGAAGACCACTACTCGACATGAAGTCACTATCAACTCCAAAAGAAATTCAAAGTCTCACTAGTAAAACAGCAACTTTGGGTCGATTATTGAGTAGATCAGCAGAAAAATCTAGGAAAGAACCTATATATCTACTTGGCAGTTTTAAATGTAGATGTTAGCTCAGTTCTTAGCAAAGAATTGGGGGCCAATTTTCTCCCGGATGCTTGTAAAAAACTCATGAAATGGTCGATAGAGTTGAGCCAATACGACTTGATCTATCGGCCGATGACAACTTAAAGGCTTAAGCTTTAGTAGAATTCATTTTCTCCTCAACTGGAAAAAAAGAGTCAACTAGCAGATCAGTGTCGCGTCCTTCAACAAAATCTACCAGCCGATGACAACTATAAAGGCTCAAGCCTTAGCAAATTTCATAGTATAATTCACTCCCTTCTCAATCGGGAAAACAAAGTCAGCCAGCATATCAGTGTCGTGTCCTTCAATAAATGAAGACTCCTCAACTCATGTTGAAACAAGGGCAATTCAGCCTAAACATATGTGGCATTTATAGGTGGATGGGTCGTCAAATCACTAAGATGTCGGAGCATGACTTATTTTATTCACTTAAGAATGATCATCTATTTGGACAAAGTCCAAGAGCCCATGAAATGACTATGTATGAATCATCCGGTAGATCACCTCATCCGCAGCAAAAGCTTCTACATGTAGATCATTTTGTCTTCAGCATACTACATTTCAACAACAACAAAAGCCTCTACATCCAGATCATTTACTTGTATCAATAGAGACAGATAGGTCAGCAAGATCAGGGGCATTCTACTTCTATTTTTGGCGGGGCTCCTCAGTAAAAATACATCTCCTCTGCTTTTAAATAAGAAGGAAAATAAAAATTGTCAGCTCAAAAGCAAAGGAGATGGGGGGCATTTGTGGGAGCCAAAAATAATCCTTGATCCAACAGGATAAAGAACCTAAAGATTTGGGTTGTTCCCGAGAAATCCGAATATTATCCAAGAAAGTTACAAATAAAGAAAGCCCAAGTCTGGGCCTAATACAGCTCAGCAAAATACTCTTTTCTCGGCAGAGGAGTAGAGTTCAGTGTTGACCACCATGTTCAGCTGACGCACAAGCTTGCAGGAGAGGTGTCTCCAAACAGGAAGTTATAATCGCCAACGGAAGGTTACAACTATCTACGGAAGTTACAACTACCTGAGAGAAGTTACAACTATCTAAGAGAAGTTACAACCGTCTGCAAGTAGATGACTCACTCATCTGCCACGTGTCTCACTAATCTTCCAGCAGATTTCTCATTCTGCCTCTATAAATAGCCAAACACAAAGCCATCTGGAGGTAATTTTTTCTTGATTTACAATTTTGTCTACAAATACAAATAAATAAATATTTTTCTAAAGGCATTGTTCTAACTTTGGCATCGGAGTCTCCGTCGCAAAAACCACACCGATGTTAATAATTAATCTTCATCTTATGTAGATTGCTCTGCGTGATTAACACGTGATCCTATGAACAAAGGACTTGGCTTTTCCCCGAACAACATTGCATACATGGTGTAATGCATAATAATAGATTAAGGTTTTGATTTTCATGATACTTGGACAAATGGGGTAGAAATATGCATCATAAAGGGTTTTGGATGGAATGAATCTGCCATTTTAGTTGAGGTATGAGTAGCAAGTAGATGCAAAAGCTATTCCCTTATAAAGGGAACAATTTCATAAATTATCATTGCATCGAGATAAATAACTTTATTGCCATTAACTGAGAAAATCTTTGTAAGTGAGTCCAGGTGATTTTTTTTGTTTGGAGATATTGAGCATAAAAACTAGGGAAATTTTAAATTGCGAGGGAACCAGCGAGGGAGGGGGGTGAAGTCGTTCATCCCCTTGAGATGTGTGAAAGTGCGTATCTCGAGGTGCTTCACGCATCTCGAGAGGGTGAACGACTTCACCCCCTCCCTCGCTGGTTTCCTCACCCCTTCCCTCGCTATTTAGACAAACCCTAAAAACTATGCAAAAAACCAAGAAAACGCATGTGCACTGATTCTTATGGACTAACTATTGTGGCGAGTACGAAGGATACCAATTGTGAAGCATTGTTTGCTTTCTTCAACTGGAACGTCTATCATTTAGTTTGTATATCAAAATTTTATTTTACACATTTAAAACAAAACATACATGAATAAAACAAGATGCTAATGAACTTGCAATAATTTCATTACATCAAAGTCTATTCACTATGGTCAAACTTTATTCACCATGTTAACTAATGGTTTTATTTAAGTATAAGTTGAATAGACATAAATCTAAGAGTTTTTTTTTTTAAATTTGCCCTTCGTTTTTTATTTTAATTGGTCTAACACTCATTTAATTTTTAGATGAAAATGTTAAGTCAATGAGGTTACGCACTTAAAATTTGATATTATACAAAAATAAACCAAACATGCACATACAAGGCATGTGCTAGTTTCACAAAATACAACCAAACACATTCAACGGCCTGGATTTTGGATGTTTATCACAAGAAAAATCTCATGGCTTGTACGGATAAACTCAACCCTTCTTCTCCATCTTTTCCATCTTCTCTATGCTATCCATCACCTTTACCAATCGGTTCACTACTTCTCCCTGCTCTCTCATAGCATCTGATCGACTTAATATTTCCTTGTCTACTAAGCAAAGCAAAGACAAGCAATCTCCCCACTCCATCCCTGTAATGCACCTCTCTCTTATTCTCTCTATCTAGAACCAAATCATCCTATTGAAATAGGGAAATGCCCTCCAGGTCACATACCAGTGTTTACCTTCCATGGCCAAAGCCACATTTTTGCTTCTATTGAACTATGCAAATACCCCCACTATCACATTCATGATCGGCTTCGTAAAATAATGAATTTTGCAGATGCATATGCATTAATTTGCAATGTGTTACTTTACGGGCGTTTAGTAGTATTAAGGAAAACCTATGCAAATTAGACAAGTGATTGTAGGTGGTATTGATGATGGTAGTAGTTGTAATTTTTGCAGGGTCATGGTGGTGGTGATTGTGGTTGTGATGATGGTAATTGTGAATGTAGGCGATGATGGTGGTGGCAATGGTTGTTAAAATGGTGGTGGTGATGATGGTTGCAGTGGCTATGGTTGTTGTGGCGGTGGTAGTAGTGAAGGTGGTGGTGGTTGTGGTGATTATTCTATAGTAGTGGTGGTGGTGGTTATGCTATGGTAGTTATGGGGGTAGTATTGGTGGTTGGGGTGAGTATGTTATGGTAGCGGTGATCGTGGAGTTGGTGGTGATGGTGATGGTAGTAGTAGCGGTTGTATCGGCTATGGTGGTGGTGGTTGTGATGGTTTTGTTATGGTGGTGGTAGTAGTGGTGACTATGGTGGTTGTAATGGCAATGGCAATGGCGGAAGCAGTGGTGGTGGTGGCACGCGACGACATGGGTTTCGATGGTAATAGTGAGGTGGTGTTGGTTGTAGTAATTATGCTATGATAGTGGTGGTGGAGGTGGCGACAGTGGTGATAGTGACGTGGTGTTAGTGGTGGTTGTGATGGTTATAGGTGGTCGTGGTACTGGCGACGATGGCAGTTGTCGAGGTGGTGGAGGTTGAGGTGTTTATGAAGAAGTTGAGAGTACTCAAGAAGATGATGAAAGTTATGCAAAGTAATGCAGAAGATTTTGTTCCGTAAAGTTTTGCAAAATTTTATACTAGGAAATGCGGAGGTTTTGAATTCAAATTCCAATAACTGTTTTCCGCAAAGTCAACCAAGTACTCAAGTTTATGTAACCGCCGTAAACTTTTGCAAATACATTCTTTTACAGTATACCAAGCGGAGCATCAATTACAAAACTACGCAAAGCATTTTATGCCATATGTTATACCTCCTCATCATCCATTGTTATCTCTCTTTCTTGCTCACACATACCACTATATCTCTTTTGGTGAAAAAATAGGGAAATAAGACAGGGAGAAGGGTTGATTTAAGGTTTTTTTTTATTCACCAACAGTGGGATTTTCTTGTGATAAACATCAAAATCCAAGGCACTGGATGTATTTTGGTTTTTTATGAAACTAACACATGCAATTCTATAGGGGTATTTTGGTTTACTAAAAATTTTAACCAGTCAACGTGGTTGACTTAATATTTTCATCAAAAAATGAGTGTTAGACCCAATTAAAATGAAAAAAATGAGGACCAAACTTTATTATACATAAACTAATGAGACCAAACTAAAAAAAAAAAAATACCTAAATGTAATATCTTACAAGTTTTGAAAACACGTGGGCAAAGCTCAAATTCGATTAAATTTGTGTAGTCAAAGTATTATAAGAAAACTTTTCAAGCTTGACATAGATGTTTGACATAGTAGTCAAAGTATTATAAGAAAACTTTTCAAGCTTGACATAGATGTTTGACATAGATGGGGATATATACATCATTTACTTTAGCACACAAGGTTAATGTAAAGAGAATATGTTTTGTTTTATTAAAAAAAAAAAAAAAAAAACTGACAACCCAAGTATGCATAACTCATGGTATGTGCTAAAAGGTTGATGTTTCGGCCAATTTTCAGAAGACAAGGCTTTCTATTCTCCCAGTGCACTTCTAACCACTAATTTTACTTCATGTTTTTTTCCATGTATGCTTGAAGCACAAAAGATGTTGACAAGTCAGGTTTGCATCCATTAGTTATGACCATTTTGTTACCTTGGATTAGACGATCTAGCCAAAGCATGTTAACATAATACTAATTGATGATATACCAAACTGTGGTTTAATCTGCGTCGTACGCATGTCACGATGATCTTGTCAGCAGTGTAAAGCGAGACCAATTGCCACCAAATAGCAAGGCTCAGACAACAGTAAGCCCAAATTGGAAAATCCAGAGAGTCGATTTAAGTTGCAACCCCTACTAAGCCCACACATCACATAGTAAAACTCAATACCCATAAGGCCTGATCAGGCAAGTATCTGGGGATCTCCTAAGACGGGCAGGCTAGCAACACATTGGTTTTGACAAGGAAACATATGCCAGAGTATAAGTTATGCATGAAAACTTCCTTGCATGGACAACACTCCAAAAAGGAAACCTCTCCCGCAAATCTAGGAGCAGAAGACGTATAGAAAAACTCTCTTACATGGACGACTCTCAACCAGGAAAGCATTGCCAGCAAGATTTCTTTCCTTAAACTACGACACCAAAGGCCTAGTTGAACGAGGACTCGCATTATAAATAAGACACAAATTTGACAAAGAAATGTATGCTACAGAACCCAATTTACAATTTTAAGCATTTCTCAAACATTTTCTGACTTTAGCATCGGAATGCCATTGGCCACTCTACGATGGTCCTTGGCTCGCGTGTGTTCCCTTTGCACATCAAGGTCAAGGAAAACAGGATTCGACTACATCAGTTTGGCACCGTCCATGGGAAAGACGAAGTTCTTTGAAAAAACAGTGATACCACCCTACCTCACAGTACAGAGATATGGTAACCACGAGATCTCGCAACAATGGAAATAGCGTTGAGCCCTCGAATGCTCGTATTGAAATAACGCCACCAGTTCCAACTAATCCAGCCCCGTGGGAGGAACAAAATCAGACACTACAACACAAATGCTCATTAATATTATAGGATATCATAGCATTTTAGAAAACGTTGTGTCTGCCGGAGCTATAATAGATACAGGGTTATTTATAGTGTTTTAGAAACGCTATTGTAAGTAGACCATTTATAGCGTTTTTGAAACGCTATAGTAATTGTACAATAGAGTTTCTGAAACACTATTGGTAACTATACAATAGCGTTTCAGAAACGTTATTGTTTAGCTTGTGACAACACTTAAAAAACGTTATTGTATAGTTACCAATAGCATTTCAGAAACGTTATTGTCTTCCGTCACGTAGCATTTAACAAATGCTATTGTATTAGTTTCTATAGCGTTTCTCAATGCCCTTTTTTTCTATAGCACTCATCAAGTGCTATCAAATGACTTTTTATAACATCTTGTAAGTTTTATTTTTAGAAAATAAAAACCTAAATGTGCCAAACACTTAAACATTTCCATGAACGGAGGCACAATAATGTAATTAATAAGATAATGTATTACATTGAGTCACAAAATCTATCAAATAATAAAGATCAGACTACATTTATTTCTGTTGAAGCATGGTCACACCATACCAAACATCGACCCAAAAGCCTGTACAAACTCTGCCCAAGACGCCATACCAATCAGCGCTCAGCAACAATTTCAGCACTACACCCTCAGCGCAGCAGCCAACGCCGCCCATTCCATAGTGAGTCAATACACCAACGCCGAGAAGTAGAGCGGAGTAGTGAGTAGAGCGACAGGAGTGAGGGAGAACAGATCCGAGAGCAGTTTGGAAAGGGAAAGCAGAGCGGAGCGGAGAGGGAGACCACAACACCGAGAAGTAGACCAGGCGGTGAGCAGAGCGAGAGGAGTGAGGGAGAACAGATCGGAGAGCGCGAGTGAGACCCGAGCGAGAGTGGTGAGCAGAGCTTCCTTTTTTTCTTTCCTTCCTTCCTTTTTTTCTTTCTTTTCTTTCCTTCTTTCTTTTCAATCGAGAGGGAAATTTGGCGCTTTGTGAAATTTTAACTCCCGCCCATTTGATAGCATTTTAGCATTGTCAAGAGATCTGAAATGGGACAAACCTTGGGCTTTCCATAGCACTAAGTGAAAAAGTGTTATTGTCATATGCTATTAATGGGTAGTTGTCGTGTAGTGAGACCCCGCACCGGTGGTAGAGAGACAGGCCCAAGGGTGGATCTATTGTCAACTTAGATGTAGAAGATTGCACGATCGCTGGAGATTCTCATCCAGCAGAACCCTCCACCCTTTGAAGGAGAACGGGAGCAGCAAAGAGCCCCGTCCCTAGAAAACTCAAGGGATCACAACCCCTGCAGGTTTCTAGTGCACCAAAGGCGGAGACCCATTGTCTAGGGTTGACAGACATGTCTCCCAGAACCCCATCAGACTGAGTGCCACCAATCCTGACATGATGTTCAACCTCGCTATCCCTTCGTTCATGGATCATACCATGAACGATCCTTTGTCGAAGAAATTCACTCGCCGAAGCTAGAGTTCTATGACCGGATGACAAACCCGATCGATCACTTGCGCCACTTTCAGCACGTAATGGCATTCAAAGAAGGATCCAAAACAATGCTGGTCATTCCCTACCAGCCTGAAAAAGTCAGCGCTGACCTGGTTCCACAGCCTGCCTCCGAGGTCCATCGACTCATTCCGGACATTGGCAAAAACATTCCTTAAACGCTTTGTCGGCAGCCAGCGAATCAAGAAGGGCCCACATTATCTGCTCACCCTTAGGCAAAAGCCTAGCGAAACGTTACAGGAATATGTAACACGCTTTAATGACGAGTTGACTCTCATCAACGGCTGCAGTAGCGACACCGCGGTCACAGCCTTCTCCTCAGTCTGAGGAGAGGCAAGTTCTATGATTTCCTCATTCAGAGTGAATCCTCCAACCGATATGTCGGATTTACTAAAAAATGCCCAGAGGTACATCACTCTTGATGAGATGTTGGCCACTAACAGGGAGGTGGAGTCCCAAAAAACTCGCTGCATCTAGAGACAAATGAGGGGGAGAAACAAGATGATGACGACAGGAAGAGGAAACACAATGATAGCAAGCCTGACTCTAGCCGTGCAAGGCAAGATAAGGCCTCCAACTACATCAATGCCAAATCCATCACTCTTTTCAACTCCAGTCTGTCCGACTTCCTCAACTCTATCAAGAATTAGGAAGAGCTCAAGTGGCTCGCAAAACTGCAAGGAGACACCTCCCGACGTGATAACAACACATACCGCTCCTTTCACAAGGAGGGCGGCCATGACGCTGAAAATTCCAAGAGTCTCAAGAGAAAATGGAATATTCTTTTAAGGAGATAGAGAAAGAAACTTCTGGCATCATATATGTGCTTCATGGAGTCGGCTTCGAGGGCGAGCAATCAAACAGGTCATGCAAGAGGACATTTCTAGAAATGCGGATGCAACCCACCTGCAAAGATAGACAAGTGCAATATGCACATATTCAGAGTCCCATCCCACCGCTGACGTTCACGGACCGGGACCTTCAGGGCGTTCATTATCCTCACAATGATGCCCTGGTCATCTCAGTCATCGTTTCAAAGTGGGAAGATAAAAAGGGCCTTGATGGACATAGGAAGCTTTTTAAACGTCATGTTTCTCAATGTTGTCTGCAACATGCAACTCAATGAGGAAGACTTAACACCCGCCAACCATTCCATGGTAGGGTTCAACGGAGAGAAATGATTCCCTATCGGGAGGATCAACTTAATGTTAGTGGCAAGAGAACCACAATTATGAAATTACCTTGTCCAATAGTTCATGGTGGTTGATGTTTTGTCTGCCTACAACATCATCCTGGGGAGGCCTTGGCTTCACCATAAGGAAACAATAGTTTCTACTCTGCAATAATGCATCAAGTACACAACGAACTAGGCCCAAGGAACCATTCATGAAAATCAACCTTTAGCGAGGGACTGCCACAACGCAACGCTGAAGCAGCTGGATTGATACATCAAACACCGAGCCCAGAAGTAGGGGGAGGAACGCACCGTGCAGACAATGACAAAGCTCCAACAACTAAGGCTCAACTAGCTTTCGAGCTGGAATTCAGTACTGGAAACACCATCCAGCCTAGCACAAAGCTAAGTAATAATACTTCAGCAAACAAGAGCCTCATCAGAATGTTGAAAACCAGCGAGGAATGGCCTGCCAGTGCGAAGTTCACTCTACAGTAACTTCGCCAATATTGGCGACACCTGACGGTCCGCCAAAAGAGCTACACAGTCTAAGCCAGGATTGTGTGCATCTCTTTCAGGGCTAGATTATCTTAGTTTCTGTTTAAAATGAAACTATTTTTTTGCTTTAATTCCTTTTGTTTGTTTTTCTTTTTCAGTTTAGAAGAATTGTGCGCACAAGACATATTCAAGGAATAAAACAGACTTAGTTGATTGCAATGAAAGTTATTACAAAGCTTGCCCTACTGACTAGTACAACAATTTATACACAAGTACCTAAGTCTGATGCAAGTATTTATCTGCTCAAATGCGAGTCAAAAATTTGTTCTGCCAATCTGTATTCGAAAAAGAAGTGAAAGTAAAGTACTTGAAGAAGGTTGCAAGTACGGGCTTGTTTCTTTTCTCCACCAATTTGCCTTGTGAAAAGGAGCATAAGGAAGCAAAAAAAAAAAAAGCAGATGAGAATGGCCCTTGAATGAGGAATGATCGGGGTAATACATAATTATCACCCCAAGTCATGACTGTCAAAGCTCTGTTCTGCCTATCTGTCTTCTAGCTGTGGCGTCACGCGTGAAACCCAGTAAAGACAGTAGGAACAAGCCACCCAGGGTTGGTTGCAGGTGTTATCTCTGAGATCGAATGGCGCGAGATGCCATCGAAGCACCGAAAGATGGAAGACAAACTTAACCTAGAGAAGGAGTGCATACTTCTTCCCAATGTAAAAAGAAATTGCAAGGTGTCATGGAACCAATTAGATGCTCACCCAGACACATAAAAGTAGGTTTTGTCAAGATTCATCGCTGCCAATGTTAGAACATTCAAAGACTCCAATAACGAAGATCTTCCTTTAGCATTTTGAGAACCCAAAACATATTTTCTGAAGAGATGCATTTCAGGAATATTATCTAGAACATTCATGGCAATGCTTGAGATGGTAAACTCCAGCCTATATATAGGCATGACGACTCATGAAACGAGATCAATCAACAATTATGTTAGCATTAAATGTCGTACGGGGAATAGGGAGACAACAATTCCAATTGCATCTGTATGAGTCCACATTACGATTTAATGGCCCTGCACGCAGCCCCATTAGCAGAGGGAGTAACCAGCGCTGAACTGGCTTGTAACATACACCGTACATCTAACACACAGATTTTTACAACACGACCCACCAACTAATGGGCCCAAGCGAGTACCCTGCCAGATCCAACCTAGTACAGTATGAAGGCCTTAAGTGCCCATGCAAAGAGGAACACACCTGTAGCTATATTATTAATAAAATCCAAGGTATCTGCTTTATTCTCTGTTGTTCATTGAACCTGGATAAACTCAGTCCGATCAATTTTTATGGCGATCCGACTCCAGAATCAGATTTATTGGTCTGACCTTCATATCAGATTACTAGGCGAATTGAGTAAATCAGGACGCCCAAATCAGACTTGCACGCCCAAAGCCGAGCGAATGCCTAGCCCGATCAAAGCTTAGTCAATTTTGACTAATGGCGATGGCTTCTGATCCGCTC
Organism: Berberis vulgaris; assembly: GCA_963556465.1. NCBI lineage: Eukaryota > Viridiplantae > Streptophyta > Magnoliopsida > Ranunculales > Berberidaceae > Berberis > Berberis vulgaris. The sequence goes on along the minus strand of OY747133.1, from coordinate 65,614,416 downwards.
TAATCCTAGTCCGCCAAAAGCGGATGACAATGGCTTAGAGTGGGAGCTTAGTCAGCGTTCTAACGCTTGATCACGATGGCTTGCTAGGGACCGTTGTCCAACTACAGATAATGATCGCCTAACTTAACTAAACCTTAGTTGGTTTCGACCAATGATGATAGCTTCTGGTATGCTCTAACGCCTAGTCCACCAAAAGCGGATAACGACGACTTAGAAAGTAGGGGCTTAGTTAGCGCTCTAATGCCTGGTCGAGACAACCCGTCAGGGACTATTATCCAATTATGGATAATTGTCACTGAACCTGACCAAAGCTTAGTAAGTGACGGTTGACTACGATAACTTCTGGTTCGCTCTAATCCTAGTCCACTGATAGCGGATGATGATGACTTAGAAAGTGAGAGTTTAGTTAGCGCTCTCAACAGCTGATTACGATGACTTGCCAGGGGTCACCGTCCTTCCATAGACGATGATCACTAAACCCGACCAAACTTTAGCCAATAGACAGCTGATGACGATAGCTTCTGGTCCGCTCTGATCCTAGTCCGCCGAGCACAGATTACGATGGCTTAGAAAGTCGGTGTCTAGTCAGCAATATGCAACCTGATGAATATGGCTTGCCAGAGATCATCGTCCAATTGCAGACAATGATCGCCAAACCCTATTGCTCTAATCCTAGTCCGTCGAGCATGGATTACGATGGCTTAGAAAGTGGGAGTCTCGTCAGTGCTCATGTAGCTTGATGACGATGGCTTGCCAGGTATCATCATCCAATTGCAAACAATGATTGCCGAACCCTATCGCTCTAACACTTAATCCATCAAGTGCGAATGACGATGGGTTAGAAAGTGGGAGTCTAGTTAGTTCTCATGCAGCCAGATGACGATGGTTTGCAAGGAATCATTGCCACACTACAGACAATAATCGCCAAACCCGACCAAAGTTTGGTCATTTATAACTGATGACAACAACTTCTGGTCTCCCTTACAGCCTAGTCTGCCAGCAGCGGTCATAAACAATTTGAAATGACAGGGACCATTGTATGATTAAAAGCACACGCATGACCACAGTCTGACCAGTTTGCTTATAGTAGCAACGACAACTGCTGGCCTAATCGACGGCCTGGCCCGCATATGATGGATTACAACGGCATATTTCAAATACGGAACTCCCATCAGTGGATCAACTATACGACTTCCTGACTTAGCACAACCTCTTGTCTAAAAGCTAGCAGCGCGATAAGACAACACAGATAAAATCTAACAGGGAAAGTCAAAGAATGCACAAGTACATAATGTTGTTTAATATGCTATCTCTTATTGATAAGTCAAAGGTACAAAGTTCACTCCTCATCAGGAGGAGGTTTAGATACAACAAGGCTTGATTTCAAAGGAGGGGAGAAAGAGGACGCGTCTGCACGTGCCGTCACTCGAACGCAATGTTCTAAAATCGACCTAGGCAGTAGAAAAACGCCCAGATTAATGGCTGGGCGGGTTCTGGGCGGTCTAGGCGGGTCTGGGCGGGATGGGCGAGTTTTTTTTTAATAAGGCTAATTGTGTTCTTATTTTATTTTTCTTTCCTCTTTTTTAGAAATAAACAATTTTATTATTTTTTATTCAGTATATGTCTAAATGTAGCAAATGATGATTACTTAATGGAATTCTCAAAGGATTTGTCGTTACCAATTTTGGTAATGTAGATTTTATCAAACATGACTGAGGTTATTCATGCAATTTAAAGAAAAATAAAAGAGTAGGTTTGGATATTTGTCCACAAATTCAACTTTGTATAAAGTACCAATCATAACCAACTTCAGTCATTTGAGTTTTAATAAATTTTGTTAATGATTGTTAATTTTTCATGTTTTTAAATTTTGCATATGTATCTTGGCATTAAATTTGATATAATTGATAAGGTATTATGTTTAACTTTTGTAAATTATTGAAGTTATAATACAAAACCTAAGACCGCCTAGGCCCCTGGGCGCTAGGCACCTGCTCGCCGCTCGCCCACTGCCTAGCGCTTTTTAGAACACTACTCGAACGTCCTGGTTTTCACTACCTTTTTCTTTTGGGTGATCACCTTCTTTTTCTTCTGATTGGTCGGAGGTTTCGCCAAACTCCGCGCAAGGTAACTCTTTATAGTGAGAGAGGTCCCATTCGGGGTATTCCTCCTTCATCAACTGCAAGGGCACCATAGCTCCAGGCGCCCTTGCACAACTCTGTTGAAATCGAACATGCTCTGGCTCTTCAAAAGCTTTCCCTCGTGCACCCTCGATTCAACAAGCTCTTGCTTCAACCGCTCCCACTCGCCCGACAGCGTGTTAGCCTTGGATTGCTCGACACTCAAGCTGTCCTTCGTGGCACTTATTTCATGATGCGCCAGAAGAAGCTGCTATTCCACTTTTCGCACACTCTTGACATTAGCTGTTGACATCAGACAACCCACTCGGATGCCTTTTTGGCCTTCTCAGCATTCAGATCTTGCAACTCTGCCTACAACTTGGCTGCAGCCTCTTGAGTAGAACGTAAGTCACGACGGACAAGGTTCAACTTCTTCCTGAACCCGTCCCTCACAAAAATTGTCTCAACCAACTCGGACTCAAGCGTTTCCAAGTGAATCCTCTGAGCCTTCGACCTTGTCTTCCATACCTCCGGATCAACAGACGACTAGGCATGCCTCCCTTCCTTAAGCTGTTTTTTTAGTGTTTTCACAAAGAGCGTCGGAGTATGACTTTTGCAAACGTGCAAACACTTGCTCCATGGTATACACCATCTCACAAACAGCTTCAACCTCCGTCCCAGCGATGACAACTTGGTTCGTATATGACATCCCAATAACAAGATATTCCAGCCTCATGTCTATACACTCCCCAACGTATCGCATGTTGGCATCAGAGTACGATTCGCAAGCCAATCATTCCACCTACTGATATGCTTCCTCGAGGCATAAGAAATGTCAAGCTCCTGGTGTCAGACTTGGTTGCTCATCTTTACTACATTTGGAGCGAACAAACTGATCCGCGCATCCGAATGGAGGTTTTCAAGGACTGGAATCACTCCAGCACCACCCTTCACTGTCTTCACCGCATCAGGGCCCTCGTTCACCGCCTTCCCCTTGCTCTCAACAATCCGCTATCTCTCACGAGCCAACTCAAAAACAATGGACAGGGAAGAAGGAAGTGAGTTATCTCTTGGACCCATCGCCACCACGATATGGGGTCGAGATGGGGATGGAGGACAGTACAGGCGACGCAAAGGAGACTTCTCACCGTAGGGGTGACTATCAGACGATCTCTCACCCAATTGGGGATACTCGCAATCCAAAGAATGGTCGCACTCGAAGTCTTTCAGTGAAAAAGACGAGTCAAACCCGCATCAAACGAAACTTCCATGCTCGCCTGCAGCAACATGTTCTTCAAGATCTTCACCTGCTCAGTACTTAGCTTTGTTACATTTTCAACCCCCACTATTTGCAGAAATTCCTTCTCCAAATCGAAAAGGTAAATAGGAGCCCTTACCAGCGCATCCGGCCCCTCGAACCCAACAACTTTCGCTCCAGTGGACGAATTAGGAGACTGTCTCCCAACTTGGCATCCCTAGGATGGGGCTGAATACTCACTAGAGGGCTTGGTGGCAGCACGAGGTTTCTTGGAGTGCGTATTAATAGTTTCGCCCTCCTTGACGGGCTCAAAATCTTAACTTTCGGGAGCTTCCTCTCCTTTGAAGAGGGCTCCCCTTTGGACTTCGACTTGGAACTCTGAAAAGAATGAGAGCCACATGTCAACGGGCCCACAGTTCGCTACGCTTGATGTTAGAAGACTGGACAACATCCTTTACCCGCACTCGGGGCATGTCACAAAATTTATTTAAAACTACTTAGTCCTCAGAAGAAAGAAACGTAGTCGAGAACCTCCCTTAAGAAATCACAAACAACATTTCAATATGTAATTAGCACTGGCAGAATCGAGAACGAAACTAAAACTTACTCAGTTGCCGAAACTCTCGCTCGATCGGACGACCAGCAAGCTCAAAATACTTCCAGTCTACAGAGGCCAGGAAGCAATATTTCTGCCAGAACTTCAAGTCATCGAGCAAATTGCCAAAATAATCCGGCGACATCAACACGCGCACAACATGCTTGTTTATCGAAATAAGCAGTTGAATCACCTTGGGAGACACCAACATCCTTCGCCCTATTCAGAATGGCAATCATCGTTTTATACCCGTTCAACACCAGTTGAGCGAGCGCAATGCCGAGGTAGGCCAAGAAGCTCTAAATTTCCTTGATAACAGGAAGACGAGCGCCTGATTGGAGCATACCTCGATGCAAACAGATAAATCCTTCAGGGGAGACACCGACATCCAATGTGTAAAGAACCAGATCGCCAGGGATCCCATAATTCTCAAAGAGACTTTCCAGATTCAACTCAAAGAGTGACCTCTCTTCCTCAAAGAACTTACGACCCTTAGCAAACAGTTCATCAGAAAATCTGATTTTTGCACGCCATTGACGAATGTACAAACTTTCGATCACAAAAGTTGGGTACAGTCAAAAGCACGAAAAGTGAAACGACAAAACAGAGTCTCCAATATCGAAGAGTAAAGAAAATAAACTTTACAGACGAGGGGATCTATATAGAGAACTAAATTCTCGCTTTTTGTCAAGCAGACTCACACCCATTTAATGAAGCACGCCACTTGATGAAACGATTCAGACTCAACCAATCATGACCGCTAAGGTCCTCTACAACATGACTTGATGGACCGATGATCCGACCCACTAACTCGGGGGAGTAGCTGATGATAACCAAACCCTCATTTAATCCACGCCGTACGCGTGTCATGATGATCTCTCCAGCAGTGCAAAGTGGACCCAATTGCCCACCAAATCTGGCAAGGCCCAGAAAATAGTAAGCCCAAATCGGCAGAATTGAGAGAGTCGATCCAAGTTGCAACACCCTACTGAGCCCACACGTCACATGGAAAAGCCCAATACCCGTAAGGCCTAATCAAGCAAGCATCTGGGGGATTTCCTAAGATGGGCAGACTAGTAACACATTGGTTTTGACTATGAAACATATAAGTCGTGCATGGAAACTTCATTACATGGACAACATTCCAAAAGGGAAACCTCTTTCGCAGATCTAGGAGCACAAGTCGTGTAGGGAAATTCTCATACATGAACGACTCCCAATTAGGAAAAGATCTTTAGCAAAATATATTTCCCTAAACTACGCCACCAAATGCCTAAGCGAACAAAGACTCGCATTATAAATAAGACATATGTTTGACGAAGAAAGGCACTCTACAAAACCCATTTACAACTTTAAGCATTTCTCAAGCCTTGTCTGACTTTAGCACCAGAGTGTCATCGGCCACCACAACAGTGGTCTTTGGCTCACGTGCGTTCCCTGTGCATGTTCAGGTCAAGGTCAATGAAAGCAGGATTCGACTACATTACTAATATTAAACCGCACACATGCTTATCTTAAGAGCATTTGAAGATTAAATGAATTAATAATTAATAAGGTTTTAAGTAAAAAATTTATGCGCATATGCAAAGTTCTCTCATGTTGATCTTTTGTTTTATTTTTGTGCGATAAAATCAGTTTAAGGTCAAAGTGTTTTGGTTGCATTAACTAATGGATGTGTTAATTGAATGCACGATAATTTGGTATTTTACATTTTCTTAAAAACAAGTGTGGTTGAACTCAAATTTCAGTCAAAACTATATGGTCAAAAAGTTTTTATTTAGGAAAAAAACACCACATGTTCATGCTCATGAATACGTCGAAAGTCGAAGTTCCAACCAGTTCCAAAGACAAAGTTTTCAATTCTCCACTACATTTGTATTTTTAATTCTCCACTATACTTGTATCATCTCTTTTACACGAAGTTTTTCATTTTTTGAGACACTAATTAAAATTAACAAGTTAAGTTTAGATTCATTAGTTACACTAGACCAAGCTAGCTGGTCAAGATTTAACTTGACCAACTGGTGAACCCATCGCTAACCCATTGATATACCTTGGAGGAGATGAAAAATGGTAACTTGCATCATAGATCATCTTCAATAGGCACCCACAAACTTTACATATGAAATATGAAGAATTCATTATTTATTTAACAAAACAGTAAAATGCAACCTAAAAATAAATGTGGGCGAAATTAGTAGGTAACCTACACCATTGAATAGAAAATGATTATGAACAATAAAAAAATTACTTTGTGCATGTCTACCATTAGAGGGTAAAACTCAAAATCACAAACAACCTTATTGGATACGAATACATTTTCTATTAAAAAATATATCATGAAATTTCCGTCTCATCCTTAAGTGGATCCACCTCTTTGAGTTGGAAGTCTAGAAGACGATAACATTTTTGGGATTGGACTTATACTGTATCCTCTAGTTTGATTGATGCCAAATGTTTCATTTGTTGCTTAAAAGAATCAAACTCCTAAAAATTGATGCTTGCATTATGAAGACATCACAAATATCACAACTTTTTTCACTTGAAATAGGCAAAATCGGGGATGTATCCTCATGTTTGAACCATGACCTTAATCATCATGGACCCGGAATGAGAATTGAAGCGAGAGCATCAAAGCACTTAAGTTGAAATTCGTTAATGTTCAGAACATTTGACAGTGAATATACACATATAGCTACTTGTATAGTTTCCTTTTTACTTTTCAAGTATTCACTTGGATTATGATTTTTTTTTTTTTTTTAATAAATCTATAAACAAGTTGCAGGAAAATATATTTTTCGAACTAAACTTGGACCTAGCTAGGTGATGTATTGGGTCCGGTAATTAAAATTTTGTTGTATCGTAATTAAATTTCAAGTTTAATATATATTCCATCTTATCACAATAGAATTCTAAATGTATCAACATATGATAATTGTTAAAAAAAATTCTAAAAATGAAGGAAGTGTAATTCCGTAAATCACGAAACAAAATGTCGAGAAAGAATGAACTTCTAAATCGTTAGAGCAAGATCTAAAATTTCATGATAAGAATGATCTACTCCAAAACCTCTCGAATGAGCGGGTGTCACTCCTGACAAGGTTCAGGTGACCAAGACCATGATATGCCCAAGATTCGTACGATGACATAATTTATGGCGACATCGAGATTCACATTATTCTTGAACTAGGGAGTCGTCGCGCCCTACGTACACGGATATTTAGTATTTTTTATTTTATTATAACAATTCAACAATAAGAAAATTAAAAAATAAATTATTGGGCCTAAGTGTAATTAATAAATGTTTATAGGTGTTGATCTTAATGGAAAATAAAAAAAATTAGACGTGAGAGATTTTTTTTATAATTTATAGGTAATTGAAGGGCTTTAAATAAATTATGCTAGGAGTTTAACTATAATTAACAATATTTGATAGGGTGTGGTTTTAATTGTAAATAATCTAAATTTGAGAAGGTAAAATAGTATATAAATTTTTTTTAATTTAAATTACAAACATATCCCTAGTCTCTATTCACCTACTAATTGATTTTAATTGTAAATATTAGAACCTGTGGAGGGCATGTGGAACACAAATATCAGGACAAACATACATTTTTACTGTTTTTTTTTTGAAAGGCAAGCGTGCCGCCGGTGGGTATAGAGAACCCAAGACGTGGGTGTTAAACCACCACAGCCTTAACCATCCAACCAGGCTACCATTAGCCATTAGTACTGATACTAGAGGCAGAGAAGAAGAGATATGGACAACATCGAGATGTGTGTCATCGATGCCATCCAACGGTCAAGAGACCATTTGCGATGTATCTGGCCCACTTAATCGCGAGATACACGGACCCTTATTTCTTTGTCAAGGCAATCAACCAGTTAAGTTCACCCTTCTCTCTCTCTCTCTCGGTCTTTTCTCTCCTCTCTCTGATTTGGTTCACACTTGAATTGGCTCTCTCCATTAAACCTCAGATGGCTGGCTGAGATTCAACCATCCACACCTCAAACTCCCTGCTGAACCCCTACTCATTTTCAAGTTTCTGATCTGGGTTCTCTGTTTCTTTCACCCCACACCGCCAACTTCACCATTAAATCTCTCTTTCTCTGTTTCTTCTACAATTCTCTAATTCTAACACAAAACAATTCAAACTTTTGGGAGCTTCTTTGCTGTCTTGGATTGAGTCAAACAAATGGGGTGTATGTTGTTTGACATGCACAAGAGGCAAGCTTCATTTCTCACTCTCACTCCCTTTGTTTTTTGCTTTGATTAGCCATACAAGATTGGGTTTTGTATGTTGTTAATAATTTGGGGCTCTATGTGTTTCTTTTGCTCGTAAAGTTTGGTGGTAGAAGTTGTTATGGATTTGTAATTGTGGTGTTGATTAGATCGATCAGTAATCTGGTTGTTTTGGATTTCTGTTAGTGGTGAAAAAACTGAGTTTTGGGATCTGATTGTTAGTTTGTATGGGTTCAATTTCTTTTTCAAGCTCTTTTATGTGACGGGGTTTGTGTTTTCTGGTAGTAGTGATGAAAAATTAATAGTTTTGATTTGTTTGTAGGGTTTTCTAGATTAGCAACTGACGCTTCATGATACATTACTCCTTGAGTTCTTGTTGTTTTGCAGGGTACTGTGTTAATCGTGGGAATACCTTTGGCGGATTGTGATTATGGGTAGAGGTAGAGGAAAGGGGAAGAAGTTAACTGTTGTAAGTCATGAGGACCCTGGAAGTGGTGGGGAGGAACCACTTCTGCTTACAAGAGAAGGGGAAGGCCACAGAAGCCTTTAAAGGATGACTTGGATGACGAAGAAGTTGAAAAGATAGAAGAGGGTGAAGCAGATAACCCAAAACCTAGTAACTTGAACAAAGAGAAGAAAGTGCCTGTAGTGGAGTATGGTAAAAAGAGGAAGAGGAACCTACAAGGCAAAGACAATACAGATTCAGTTAAAGAAGAAAATGGGGCGGGTACTAGATCGAACACTGATAATGTCAAGTCTAACGGATTTAGACCAAATGGAAGTAGGCGAAAGAGCACACCTAGGCGGGCAGCTGAAGCTGGCGTTGATTGCAAGTAAGATTTGAGTTAGTCTTCAGGATACATTTCTTGTTTGTGCATTGTATCATCCTGGGTTTTGAGCAAGACGGTTTTACCCCATCTCTGGTTTCATTTTGTTAATTTTCCCCTCTTCTTTTGCAATTCTTAGTCACTTACAATTTTATCTTGAAACATTTTATCTGGGAGGTGTGAATTATCTTATACTGCTTTCTTAAATATATGAGGAAGCTTTGTTGTTGGATATTTTTGATTAGTTGTTCCATATACATCATCCTCATTCACTATATTCATGTGAAAAGCACAATATCTACAGTGTCAAGTAACTACTTGTGCTTCTTATTGCCAACATTTTATGCCTAACTCATGAAAGCATGAACTATTCCCAGAATTTTTTCGTGCTACCAGCCTTTATCTCTTTCTATCTATATATTAGAAAATAAATGAGGTTACGTCTTAGAGTTTATTTGTTATTAGTTATGAGAGTCTGGGTTCAGTCTTCCACATTATTTTAGGTTACTTGCGTTTATTTTTATCTTTTTGGAATTAAACTGGAAATAATCCTTTTTTTGGGATGGGTGTTTTGGGGTGGGGGCTAAGTTATTAATGCGGTGAAAAATAACTGATTAATCGCAATTCGGGGTTTGATCGAACCGAATTGGGGTGAAATCGGTTGGAGTTTATCGGACATCGATTAATCGGCGAAAAATCAACGAGTCACCGATTAATTGGCCCAACTGACTCGCCGATTTATCGCTATGTATGAAAAAATAAAAAACTAAACTCAAGATTCTCATTTCATTCGTAAGCCGCAGCTTTCCCCAACTCAGATCCTACAGAGAAGAAGAAAAGCAAGAAGAAGAGAGAATGTGAAGATCTCTGGATGACGACGACGACTAGATCTCTGGCTTTGGACAACGACGACGATTTCTGTCTCTCTCAGTCTCTCTTTTCCTCCCTTCCTTCAAACCAAATCAAAAAGGTATGTACCACTTCAACCCTAATTTCCCTCTCATCTCAGTCTCCATCCCACTCGGCGTCCCATCTTTTCCTCCCTCATATGTAGAATTCATATGTATTAGGGGAGCTTGTTGATTGAGGTTATTTGTAGTGATATGGATTTTGGTGAAACAGTTGATTGTTGTCAGAACAAATTAGATTCAGCTTGCTGATGTTGAATTTTCATATTTCTGTGTATTTGACATTTTTGGCCTTCTGACTGAGAGCACTAATAATTGAACCTTCAATTTCTTTGGAAGTATGTGATTATGTGTACAAATTCACACAATTTTCACGCACTTCAGTCATGAATTCCTTTATTCTTTGGTCTAGAATATATTGGCATAATCCTCTGGATATGAAGTATTTTTGTTTGTACAAAGTGGCATTTCTAGAAATATCTTCGGGCAAAGTAATACAATTTACCTTCATGGGTTAGTGGGATAGATATGTTGGTTCTTCCTGTTAAGTCTGACATCTATTTTACTTCTGAATGTTTCTCTTAGTAGCTTGGTTAAAACAATCTCCAATTTTCTTTTAGTTTCTTTTTAAGTAGCTTAGCAGATAATTAGTAAAGTTATATAATTACAATTTTACACCATTTTGATTAATTATTTATTTTTGTAATCTACGACTATGACTAATTTTTAAAATATATACTTTGAAAAAATTGATCGATTAAATTCGATTAATTTTGCTTGATCGTAATTTGGTCCTGGACTGCGCTGCGACTACTTTTCGGTTTAACTGCATGGGGTGGGGGGAGAGGGGGTGTTGAGGAATGGAAAAACCAAATTAATAGGTGGATGTGTGAAGTGGTAAGAACTAGGAAGAAGGAGATGATGAGGACACTGTTGATTGTGATATTGTGAAATTAGATTAACTTGATTGCTTTTTTATGATGATGAAAATTTATTTATTTATTTTTATTTTCAAAATTAACGGATGGTGTGGAGAAGATGTTGATGTGCAAATTTTGGTCAACAATTTGGTGTGTGGAGTTGATTCTCTTCTAGCTATATTCTTGGTTTTCTGTTGGGGTCCCAAAATAGATCCAAAGAGTTGTAGTATTCATTGTTGGAAACTCTTGATCAATTGTGGAAATCAAAGTTACTTTCAAAAGGATGGTAGGCGCTGACTCCAAAATACCTATATACTTGTATTATTTCTCTAGTCTCATTATTGGCATCCATTGTTAAAAAGATAGGGCCTTTGGCTAAAAACATTTAATAAGAGGGGTTTGATGACCCCAAAATGTTCCATGGTTATCAATGGATCTTGTGTGCAAATATAGAACTGCGGGAGGATTGGGCTTAAAGTTCTACAAAGCTACGAATTTCACTCTCCTAGGAAAGTGGCCTAAGACACGTGAGAAGAAAACGGTATGGAGACGAGTCATAAAAACAAATTATGTCTGGGGGTAATGATTGGCTCCCAAGGCACCCAACTGGACAACTTCCCATACAAAGGAAGTTTTCAGAGGAGTACTTAAATATAAGGGTGGAATTTGGAAGGGTATCACCTTCTCCATTGGGAATGGTAGTTAAATCCTTTTTTGCATGACACATGGATTGATGAACTGACATTGAGCAATAGATTTGCTTGGGTATTTTGGGTTTGTCTAAATTGGGATAATATGGTGAATGAATTTACCTCCATAGTTGATGGTATTATGGTATGGGATTTGCAGCCAGTAACCAAGAAATGGGTGTTATGGAAGAACTTTTGGGTGTTTCGGAGCTTGTCTCACTTTGAGGGATAATGAATGGTGTAAAAAGTGGAACAAGGAAGGGATATGCATGGTATCATCTTTCTATGATCACTTTGCAGAAGCGTTAATTCCTAATGGGCTTATCACCACTTCCGGTTTGTCTGGCCCGAAGAAGAGAGAATGCCACCAAAAATCTCTTTCTTCACGTGGAATCTTCTGTCGAATAGGCTTGCTACTAGGTACATACTTACTAGGTGACACATGAACGTGGATCAAGGAGGTGTATCATGCAATGGTTGCATGTTAGATAGGAATCATCTTTTCCTTTGGTGTCTGTTCTCTTATGAGATGCACATTCACTTTTTGAATAGTGTTTTGTTTAGTGTGTGCTTTTGTTGCATGTCATTGATATGTTAAAGGGCCTGAAGATGTAAGGCCTTTCAAAGGAGTTTACACAAGTTGATTTGGACTCTTATTCCATATGCCATTTGTTGGGCAATTTGGTGAAAGGAAACAATTTTTTTTTTCAAGAATGAATTGAACAATGTGAGTTAGGTTGTCTTGGAGGTTCTAGTCCTTTGTGGGTCGATCTATCCTTCTTTCAAAAAAATTTCTTAGCAAACTTGCTATTAGACTTTGAAAATATCATATATTGACCCTAATAAACGGATTCCAATCCATGAGGGGGCTATGTTATAACTTCTCTTTTAATAAGTAGAATCTGAATTTTATTTCTTCTCGAAAAAAAAATGTAGACGGGATTCTGTTCTTTGTGGTTTAGACATTATAACAGTAGGAGTGGACCCAAAATATTTTCCTTTTTATTTATTTATTTATTTTAATTTTAATTTTTTTTTTCTTTTTTCTGTCTCATCGGGGGGGGGGGGGGGGGGGGGGGTGGGGGGGTTATTAGGGTCGAAAGCAATAAGATTCGAAGATGGTTAGGGACTTGGAAGGAACTAAGGCAGAATTGAACCTGCACTACATGAGGGTCCTTGATGAACCAAAAAATGGAGGCCCTCCTTCTATTTCCACCTGGCCTCTCCCACTATCTCCCCTCTTCCTTTCTGTTTCATCGATTATTCATTTCTCCATATCATGAGAGTATTTTAGGAAACATTCTCTTGAAAATAGCCTCGGATGGGTGGGCCTACACATGTTTAATTTGTACTTAGTCCTAGGCTTGCACATCTAAGAGAGTTCATAATTGTGTTCCAACTAGTGATCTTTCTCATTAGGCTTGCATACTATGAGTGTGCTCGAGTCAAATACTTTCATCCGAGCCTATGAATTTTTAAGTTAGTAGGTTAAGTACATCACTAGTTTTTAATTACTTTGATATATACATATTAAAGTTCAATATTTATTTGAGGTTTTACAATTTTTTTAACTGTGGACGCGTCATAGATTATGTAAGAACAACTAGTTCAATCTCTTTTTAGAGTGTATGGTTTGCATAGTTTGGTACGTGCAAACCAATTGCCTAGTTGTCTTTAGTTTTAGCTTTGTCAAATACCAATGTCCATATTGTTGTTGATTTTAGACTAACGTGGTTCATTCAGATAATTAAGAAAGACCAATACTCTCAAACTACAAAGACATAGAGCAACATGGAAATGCACATTCACTCAAACCTTTGAATTTTTATTTGTGGTGTGCTCGTAGTTATCAAAATGTTTATTATATTGTATATTGGAAGCTTAAATGGAAGATATATGTATCGTACACGTATCATGTATCGTAAAATACGGTGCAAAAAATAAAATATACATACGAATGTATCTACTATATATTTAAGCATATAAAAGACATTAATAAGACTTATTCTAGCAAGGACGTTCCCAAGACACTTCAATCAATATATGGCTTGTGTTACACATATTAACAAGTTATTGGTTGTCATCCATCCATTCATTTACATCACTGACATTACATACTTGAATCATCATATATCGATATATCGTAAGATATATGTACCATATCAATGAGGCTTAGATACGATGCATATCATGCATCGTATCATATTTATCGTAAGATATTGATAACAATGGGTGTCCTAGTTTTATATTTATCAAATTTTTTACATAAAATAAGGGTTGCGGTTTTATTGATAAAGGTTTTTAAATATATATACAACGGGCTTTGTTGAAAGTAGTGGAAAACTAAGCAAGAAGTTGGTAAACAATTAGGAGCCATGCCACTTTTATTAACAAAAATAAATGGTTAACAAAAAAAAATGTACGAGTTCTTAAACGCAAGAAATAGGTTGAATGTGTTTGATATTATATATTGATGTACTATACACTGATGTTCGTAGGATTTTTTTTTTTGGTGAGCTCTCTTATGTTTTTAGGATAAGAAATTGCGAAGTTGTGTAAGAGGGACATGAACAAAGTCTTGGGTCTGATGCAATGTTCTAAAAATGGGCCTAGGCGATTGGGAGCCACTTGGGTGGGTTTTTTTTTTTTTTTTTTCCTGAATTTTTGTTTTATAATATTTATTTCAAATTCTAAAAAAAATAAAAATTAAGGCTCTAATTTTTTTTAAATACATTTTGCATATGTATCTTGACATTGAATTGGAAGTAATTTATATGCTATTATGCTTAACTTTAATAAAAGTATAATTAAAAAAAAAATTTCCTAGGCCTCTGGACACTAGTCCCCTGTTCGCCACCAACCTATTGCTTAGTGATTTTTAGAACACTGGTTTGATGTTCCAGCGATTTTTAGAACACTGGTTTTGAGGTAAGAAGAATAGGAAAATTGACTGTTCTGATTAGGTTGTAACTTGGAAGAGATTGATGCGATAATTGAGTTGGTCAAAGGGAAGTAGAACACTGTAGAAGGGAGAATAGGGTTGAATGATATAACCGATCTTGTAACGTGTATTGAAGTGATTATAGCCAAAACTATTCATGTGCATTATCGAGTTTGTTGATGGCCTAGACACATTAAAAGATGGTAGGATCCACTCGACCACAAAAGATAGTAGGACCTGAGTTCAGAAAACTCAATAGGATTTGATGATCTCTGTATATGTGTTGTCATCAAGTAACTTCACATAAGGGAGTGGTTGTGGCATTGTATTACAGTAGTGTTGCTGTGTACTCATTGAAACTCTGTTTTTCCTTTAGTGCACTGCTTCTCAATTGTTGCATCGGTTCCATCTTAGAACCTAATTGGCTAACATTTTCCAGCACTAATCAATCCACCTGATCATCTCAAGCCACACATTCGATCCCATTTTTCCTACACAATTTCTTCTTTCGATCCTCAAAAGCATCAAAGAGATTATAGAGCTAGTTGGAATTTTTTTCTCTAAAGACAAATGTCTAGATGATTGTTGCTATGAATAATGTGGCAAGCCTGATTAGTATTTTTAGGATAGGTCTTAGGTTTGATATGTTCATCTTGCTGAGGTGCATAGGTAACCAAGCAAGCATAAATACCACATAAGTGGAGAATTTACATGTTCTTCGTTAAATCCGTTCATTATGATGACAAAGGTGGCATGTCTCATTTTCTCATTGTTTATTAACTTCAAGTTGAACTTTCTACCACAACCTATCTTTTATATAAACAACTTGATCAGTATAACACACAACAAAATATAAAATATATGCTTTTGAGGAACTTATACCTTTTGTTTTGGTCTTTACTATATTTATGGTGTTTTTGAGCGAGCAAAAAAAAAAAAAAAAAACCCTGTAACTATAAGATCAAAATTGATACAAATAGTGGTTAGTTTGTTTTGAGACATTATCGATCTCTGTCACAAATCTCTGATTTCTACCCAAGAATTCCTATTTTGTACTGTTGTATCAGTGGTACAGACGGGGGTAATGTTTCATCTATGAGGCCGTCCTCAATACATTTGCATCTCCTATTTGTGAGGACCTAACCTTCCCATGATATAAGAAAGGAACATTGGAGTGGAATTTCCAGCCATCCCCTGCCTTTGCTGAATTGAATTAGCATTTTTTTGAGCTGGGTTTTGTGTGGACAAACGAGATCTTAGCAAACATTCCACAGAGATAAACTTCTCAACACTTCCAGCCAAGGAGCACAGACTCATCGTAAAATTTGCCGTATCCGTGTCGGCACTTGCTGGACACGCTTCCGACACGCGTCGGACACATGGTCAACGTGTCGGACACGCCCCGATACACCCAGATGTTTATCAGAACACCTTCAAGACTCGACAAACGACTTCGTTTTATTTTTTACCTGTAGATGTGTGCAAATAATACCTAATTTAATGGTTACTGATCCATCTGAAGTGAATAACTCTTTCAAATGAGACTCAAGATAAATAGGGAAAAGAGCCACTAAAGCATAGAAATAGTATATGCTTCTTTTTCTTTCATTTGCTTCTCTCCTCTACTATACTTATTTCTCTGCTTTGTTTTTTGTAACAACAGAGTGTCGTCTTCTTCTCTACCTGTGCCTCTTCTTCTTCTCTACTTTTTTTTCTTTGTGCTTTTTCGACTTTTTTTTTTTAATTTGCAAGTTGCAACCAATATGAAGACACTCTAAGGAGATACTTTATTAGATTATTGTTTATGTTTATATGACTCATTAAAAAAAATAGTATGACGTGTCAACGTGTACCCGAGTCCTAGTTTTTTTTAAAATTGTCAAGTCGGCGTGTCGTGTCCGACACGCCGCGTGTATCAGTGTCCATGCATCCTTGCTTCCAGCTGAATGAAGACACGCCGCGCGTACCAGTGTCCATGCATCCTTGCTTCCAGCCAAATGATCCTTGTAATCAACCATTTTGGCCCAGACTCGGCATACTTGCAATTTCTCTACAATCCAGTCCAGCTTACTTCCTAGACAACACCAAGTGAATGGCATATCTCCTCCCTGGATTCAGACATTATTGGAAATACTTTTCACAAATTCAAACAGTTTGGCAGTATTTCTCAGCATTTTTCTTCCAACAGACCACGATAAATCTGGATACTATTGCAGGTAGAGGTTGAGTGGGGTTACAGGCTTTAAAGGAGGTCAAGGTTACTGAATGGTTATTGGTAGAGAGTGAACGAGGTTACTTGAAGGATGACTACTAGCTTTCATGGTGGTTATCATAGCAATTGCAGGTTTTTTTTTCCCTTATTTATGACTTTGTTTCTTCTTGTGCTTCATTGTTCTTTCCTGGGGGTTGCTTGCAAATAGCATCCTCACTGGCTGCATGGGCTGAACAATGGGCACATAGGAACTTCTCCATAACAGAGAATTGGGTATTGGACAGGCTACTTTTCAATCATAGAAGCTAACGAAGAGCGCACCACTTGAAAGCAAGTGTCCATGTATCATAGGGATGATATGGTGTTGGGGATGTCGTGGAGAATTCTAAACAACAGACCATTTAGTGATTGTTGGGGGAAACAGTGCATGGAGCAAGTGTCCGTGTATCAAAGGGATGATACGTTGTTGGGGGATGTCCTGGGGAATTCTGAACAACAAACCATTTAGTGATTGTATTTTCTTTTGGTCAAATCTTTATAGCTCCATTTAGATTGTAGCTCTTGTGACTTGGCAAGTGCCTTATTAATGAGTGCTTATTTTGTTTTGCTGATAAAAGAGTGTTTTCTTTTTTTCTCTCCTTTTATTGACTTGGCACTGCTTGTACTTGTGTCTACCTCTTGATAATGGACTACATGTGCTCTTGATTATGATAAAGATTCTTCTCTTAATTTTGTCTCCGTATGATTAATTGTTGTCGGGTAGAGAAGATGAGTTTGTAGACCATAGTAGTGCTAATTGCTTACTTGCAACATACTAGGCAGGGTTGGAGCTCAGATTAACTCCATCAGATCATTCAGGAGTTATACTCACAATTGGTCAAGGTGGTTATGTGCAAAGAAGTTAAATTGCAAAAATTGGTGATTCTGCATATGGGGTTGGCAAGGTTTAAGTAATGGTTTACTGGTATGTTCAATACTGATATGTTAGTATGCCACATTCAAATGTTTCATTGCTTCAAGATATTAGAGATGGTGTTTAGAAGCTTCTTAATGAGTAGTTTAATTAAGCTTGTGTTAAAGTTTGAAAATTTATCGAACTTTACTGCCGGTGCCCAGGTGTAGTGCGAGGAAACAATTCCAGGTTGTCTCACACCAGCCCAAGTCTCAACTGCAAAATACAGAGGAAATCTTGGAGAACTGAAGCCAATCCAGTGATTAATGTTTCCTAGAAACAATTTAGTTCTGCTGTATACAGCGAAGGGTTCTGTAGGGAAAAATAATTTGACGGTTATGGAGTTTTGAGGGAAAACTGACTTTCTGTAATCGTGTAAATTTTAGTGGTGGATACATGGTGGCTTAGGAATGACGTCTTTAGGATAGATTTAAGTTCTCAAAAAATGCCACCATCTATCGGCGTCTATCAGATTTGCCAGACTGGGTTTTCTATTGCAATACTAAGAACTGCCACCGATGATTGTGATATCTAGGAATCGCCTTTGAGGATTGCAACATCTAAGAAGTGATTTCCTGAGAAAAAGGGCCTTCATGTGACACCTGGTTAATCTATGTAGTCAAAGTTTGGATGGGAAGGTTTCCTCACCTATAGCTAGAAGGTGCAGTCGTAAGCAATTGCACACTTTTCTCTTACACCGCACACATTTGTCTTACACAAGGAGAACTTCTCCCTTACATGTCTTTTCACAATCTCTAAATAACAGTATATTTTGTCCATTACAAAGGATTATAACTCATAATGTTATCCACTACTATCTTAGATAGCAGTGGCCTTCGTGTACTACAATGCTTGAACCTAAACAAAGGCATAAAGCGCTCGTGAAAGAAGAATCATAATAGTAGAAAAACTCTTGAAGTATTTGTTGATACTCTTACACGTTCACATTGTCGTCATACCAGCACAAAAGGTCAATACTAGTGTAATTCTTGAGCCTGAATCCATTGTAGTGGGTGTTTCGAGCCATAATGTGTAGCAGTATTGGTATATACAGTTTATCTATACTCTCTTAATTTATGTAATGTCAAATTATAGATATAAGGAGTAAAGTTTATGTGTGTATGGTTGCTTTCAACTACTCTATGCAGGTGAGAAATCTGACCAGACATTGGATTTCTATGCTTAACCAGCTTCCACGTGGAGGCACATCAATGTATTTTTCTAGACGCCTCTTGTATTTTTCTCTGTGATTTCTTATTGTTCCATCCTGCCATGATTAGAGTTTGAATGCTTAGGTATTTCCCAGAGCAGCAGAACCAGCACCTTGACCTATTATATTGGGATGACCACCTTTTTCTAGATGCCTCTGGTTACATATGATCAACGTTTTCTGTTTTTCTGATCATGCTCCGAGATCTAAGAAACAATAATTGGCCTTTTTGCAGCTATGCTTCACAAGCACATAACTATAATGGAAGATGATGAAATTCATCAAAGAAGCAACCTTTTTTTTTTTTAAGTGTGTTGGGGGGGTGGGTGGGTGGATATATACATAAATTATGAAGTTAAATATTCTATTACAGCTTAGATGGCGATGATATAAATGATTTAACATGTATTATAAATCTCGTTGCCTGGAAGCTTGAAATTATTTCAATATGTTTGATGGTAGATATCCGATATGATTATTTTCTCAATGAATTTATGGTTGTGTAATATCACATTTTGAATAGTTTATGCAACTAAAACTTTTGATGAGTTTCTTGGAATTTATTATTTACTCTTTATGCAACTGGCTGATCTTTGTCATTATGTTTACTACTTGAGATTGATGATTGGGGAACCAAAGTAATTGAAGTGCTAATTGAATCCATTAAACTTTAGAAAAATAATTTCAATGTGAATAAACTATGCTATTAGTCTGAACCAGAAAAGAAGAAAAAGCATCTTCAAGAGCTAAAGCACAACAAAGAAAAGTGCGAATGCTATAAGCAATTAAGCTACTTTCACCTTCTGCTTTCATCAAAAGCCGGCCTTTTAAATTCCTTGATAATGGAACCTACCACATGAACACAGAGGTAAAGGCACATGTAAAACCCTAGGGAATTATTCCAAGAGTAAGCACTAAGCAAGCAACCTCCATTCTGAACTCTATATATACCATCCTTGTGTGTTCCTAATTGAAGACATCATTCCCATCCAAAGATAACAGATATAGTGATTGATAGAAGCTTGCTGCTATACTATGCTCCAGTCCCTGTGATTTGCTTGTACATAACTTGTGCGCGACAATGGTTGTTTTCTACTAATGCCCTGTGATGCCATAGGCTCAAAGACATCACTCGACATGAGTAGAAAACATACCAGTGTTGTTTGTGCTATGTATAAGCCAATGACAGGCATTGGAACAGAATAGTTATTCGCTCCGACGTTACATTTGTAAGCCTGAGTTTTTCCCTTCTTTCATGTTAAATGATTGTTTTGCAGGTTTGTGTCTTAATTGTGGTATTAGAATATACTTTTGAATCCCATGGTTTTGCTGTGAGCTTTCTGAATATGGATGGTGATGATGATTATAGTTGTGACACAGATACTTTTACATGTCTTGCCATTTCAAAAATTGATCTGGAACTATTTGGGTATATATGGACAGAAAGATCATTTTATGTGTGTAGAGGCAATAACCCTTTCTTGAGAGTTGACGGTGGTAATGGTTTAGATCTGCTCTTCAGGTCTATAGGGTATTCAGGGCTTTTATCCAACTTATTGTGTTTCAGATCCTAAATCTGAGATCTAGATTAATCAATTCAACAACTAAATAATCCTATCCATTTGTTTGATCTTCGAGAGGGCGTTTTGGGGGTCGATAACTGTTACATCTGATGCCATCATGTATTCAGGTATACCAGACTTTGGTAAAGGCTCCCCCAGCCCCCAAAATCTTCAGGTTGAAGCGGATTAGTTGATATTAATTGGTTCGTTTTGGCTCAATGGCGAAGGAAATTCAGGTCTGCGAAAGCATTTTGAGCAGGGAAGGACTGTTGTTCTTCTTCCCAAAATTGTGAAGGGGGGTGTTGAGTAGCCCATCTGACTAGGTATTGATCCCGCACTTGAGCTCCACTACTACATTTTTTTGTATGGGATGAACTTGGTTTCATGGTGGAGTTCAGAAAGTGGAGAGAATACACATCAATTGAAGGGCTTATGTATGCTTATTTAGATGCAACTTTTTATCAATCTGTTGCACATTTTTCTCATTGGACCCCAAATGTTTTTTGATGTTTTCCACATTAGTTGAAGTTGAAGGCCGCAATGGTTGCGAATAAATAATTGATCAAGTCTATTGAACATAACAACAAGGAACTAGAAATAAAATGGTTTGTGTTATGTACTTGTATGATGTTTTTTTAACATGCTGATTCCGTACAACAGTATCAATTATATTGTGCTCCTGTGAACGTCTTTACAGGTTGCTCGGCTACTCGCAAAGAAAATGTGACATGTTAAAAAGAAGGGAACTTCATTAACTAGATTGCTCTGGCTGGTTCAGGCCTTCCTCAACATTCTATGGATCCTTGTTCGTGATCTACAATTAAATGGTTGCTTAGGAAATGCAGTTGTGAAATTAAATAAGGAAAATGTAATTTCTTTCATACTTGAAGTAATTAGTTACCTTTGCATTTGGGACAGATGCGTGGGGTTTAATTATCATTCCTACGCATCTCGCCAAATTGGTTATCAATTAAGTATCATCTCCATGAAGTCCTCAAAGTGAGGAGGGAGAGATTTTATAATTTAAAAAGAAAAAAAAAAGAGAGCAAAATATACTCGGCAAGGAGGATTATATAATAAGGTTATGCATTCAGGGTGAAGTGGCATAATCCAGGAATGATGATGGAATCATCCAGATGTTTATGCATATCTCAAGTTATTAAAACATCATTTGATCATGTCACATAAATTAGTAATCAATATTTATTTATTGTACTTCGGTCATTACAAATTGCAACTAGTCAAGTTCTTTAGCTGGTAACTCTTAACTACTCAGACAATGGTTGGTAGGGTAATCCTCCACTTGGACCCATCATTAAACTTTTCTATTTTAGTGGTATTTTGTTTGTTTGTTTTTGTTTTTTTTTAATTTTTTTATAAAGCATTATGCATTATAGAACTAGAATTACATAGAGTATTGGCTGTTATATGTCACGGGTTTTCTTTTTTCAAGTACTTCTCATGCGGCACTAGCAAACTTTGCATTGACTTATCAAATAAAGCTAGTCAACCTTGACTACGAAAGACTTACTTAGACTATAGAAAGCTAAGTAAGGTCAAAACACATAAGAGAGCTTAAGAGAACTGAACTTGTATTGTTTGAATTCTCTGAGATGACTACAACAAATGAGGCCTTAGCCTATTTATACAACTCCACCTCCTCAATGAACGATGATGATCAATTTGATACAACGATCTACAATGATCTTCGACACACTTCCTTAGAAATATCTAACGACTAGAATCCTATGAAACTCTATGAAACTTTATGGAAGGTTCTAGAGAACTCTCTCGAACAATGTGGAGTACTCTACATTATTTACACTTGCTAACCTCACTTGGCTAGCAAGAAGATAGTTGTGACATTCTCCCCCACCTAATCAGGCAACATCCTCGTTGCCTTCAAATCCTCGTACGCTTGGATTTGCTCCTTGAATTGCCACAAATGTTAGATTGACTCCCAGCTAGCTTCACTTTCTGGCAATCCCTTCCACTTGACGAGTAGTTCATGTGTGGGAGGTTGGTTGGAATGGCGCACCACACGATCTGACAAGATAATTTCTACTTCCTTGTCATGTTGAATCCTCATGCCCATTGGTGCTATTTGTGAAACTCCTCTGCTTGGATCATCCTGATCTTCCTTATACGGCTTCAATAGACTCACATAGAAGACTGGATGGAACTTGATCCTCGGCGGCATGTAATGACCCGATCCGCACAGCTTTAAAACGCGTCTTACTATGGGGATCCAACATCGCACATAAGTAGCACATCCCCCTTCCGCACCCAGGCGATGTGGGACTATCTCCCCCCTTTGTAGCTTGCCAACCCTCTTGGGTCTGGGCCTATTGGGCTCCAACCCTCACCCTCCCCTTCAAGTCCGTCCACATAAGGGTCTCCACAGTCCACCCCTCTTAAGGCCCAATAGTCCACCCCACTTGGGGCCCAACGTCCACGTTGGCACACTTCCAGCTGGGTCAGGCTCTGATACCATTATGTGGCGACCCGATCCACAGAGTACTATATTGTTCGCTTTGGGCCCAAGGTCGCACGGCTTTAAAATGCGTAGTACTTTGTAGATCCAAACTCGTACATGTATAGCACATCCCCTTCCCTCACCTAGGCGATGTGGGACTATAATCTCCCCTTGGTAGCTAGCCCAACCCCTATTGGGATCCACGGGCCTATTGGGTTTCGTCATCATGGACCTCTCCCGCACCCTCCCCCTCAGGTCCGCCCACACAAGGGTATCACAATTCACCCCCCTAAGGGAGCCCAACGTCCTCGTTGGCACACTTCCGGCTAGGTCTGGCTCTGATACCATCCTGTCACGACCCGGTCCACAGAATACTATATTGTCCGCTTTGGGCCCAAGGCCTAAGAGGATTGGCAACCTACAAAGGTGGGAGATACTCCCACATCGCCTGGGTGCGGAAAGGGGATGTGCTATATATGTGCGAGGCTGGACCCCATAGTATCACGCGTTTTAAAGTTGTGTGGGCCTTGGGCCCAAAGCGGACAATATAGTACTCTGTGGATCGGGTCGCCACAGAATGATATCAGAGCCTGACCCAACCGAAAGTGTGCCAACGTGGATGTTGGGGCCCAAGGGGGGTGGACTGTGGAGACCCTTGTGTGGGCGAACCTGAGGGGGAGGGTGAGGGTTGAAGCCCAATAGGCCCAGACCCAATAGGCATGTCAAGCTACAAAGGGGGAGATAATCCCACATCGCCTGGGTGCAAAAGGGGGATGTGCTATATATGTGCGAGGTTGGATCCCCATAGTATCACTCGTTTTAAAGCAGTGCGGGCCGGTTGGGCCCAGAGCGGACAATATGATATTGTGCGGATCAGGTCGTTACACGGCAACTCGACTTTGTATGCTTGCTTTCCCACTTTCTTGACTATGGGGAAAGGACCCTCATATCTCCTGATAAGGCCACGATGCAGTCCTAAAAGCCTGGCATGAGCATGCATCTTCACAAACACAAGGTCCCCAACCTGGAACTCTCGAGGTCGTCTCTTTTTCTCGGCCCACTTCTTCATCCTCTTGGATGACTTCTCCAGGTAAGCTCGAGCCTCATCAGCTTGATCATTCCATCCTTTGGCAAACTTATAGGCTGATGGACTCATTCCAGTGTAGCCAGTGGCAATAAAACTCGGGGTCATAGGTTGTTGTCCCATGACAATCTCAAATGGGCTAACGACCCGTCGCTTCACTCTTCTGCAGGTTGAAAGAGAATTGGGCAACATCCAGCAACTTAGCCCAATCTTACTGGTTGGCACTCATATAGTGCCTAAGATATAACTCCAGCAAGGCATTCACTATTTCCGTCTGACCATCCGTTTGAGGATGAAAGCTAGTAGAGAAATTAAGGTCGGCTGTGCACTCATTGATTGTGGGAATGAAGGTGACATACTTCGAAAATCTGTACGCGACCACAAGTATCCAATTGCAACCTTCTGATGTGGGCAAACCAATTATAAAATCCAAGGAAACACTCTCCCAAGGTCACTCTGGGGTGGGGAGAGGTTCAAGTAAGCCGGCAGGTGAATGTTGCTCCACCTTATCTTGTTGGCATACAAGACAAGTCTTTACATATGCTTCGATATCATCCCTCATATGTGGCCAATAATAGGAATCTTCCACAAGAGCAAGAGTCCGATGTATACCTGGATGTCCCGCCGACTTGCTATCACGACATTTTTTCAAGACTTCCTTCCTTAGGTTGTGCATTCGTCTTGTCTTCCCATCTTTGACAAGAGATATGATGGTTTGAGTCATGGAATCATGTGTCAATCATTCCTTTATGCGTCCCTTCAAGTTGCTTTGAGGTTGACTTATGTTAGCAAAATCTCATTTTCTACTCAAAGCATCCGCAACAAGATTAGCCTCACCAGGCTTGTACTCCAAAGTGTAATCGAACTCTGCCAAGAAATCTTGCCATCTAGTTTGTTTTTGTGTGAGCTTCTTCTGTGTCTGGAAGTAGCTAGTGGCAACATTGTCGGTCTTGACCACAAATTTTCTCCCAAGCAAGTAATGACGCCATGTTCGCAAGCAATGCACAACCGCAGTCATTTCCTTCTCTTGCACTGTGTACCGCTTCTCAGTATCATTGAGCTTCCTACTTTCAAAGGTAATAGGATGTCCTTCTTGCATCAATACTCCACCAATAGAAAAATCGGAAGCATCCATATGTACCTCAAAAGACATAGAATGGTTGGGAAGTGCCAACACCGGTTCCTCCACAATTGCCTTCTTCAATCTTTCGAAAGCTTGTTAGCATTTTGAACTCCAATCCCAACTTCGTCCCTTCTTGAGAAAGTCCGTCAATGGAGCGGTTATGGAAGAGTAGTCTTTGATGAACCTTCTATAATAGTTCACCAAGCCAAGGAAAGATCTTAACTCGGTGACTTTGGTCGGTGGTTCCCACTCTTGGATGGCTTGTACCTTGGACTTGTCCATACGAAGCTTGCCCTTGCCAGTGATATGACCCAAGAATATCACCTCCTCTTAGGAAAATGAGCACTTCTCGATTTTGACATAGAGCTCGTTATCCTTCAAAGTTTGGAACACTTACCTCAAGTGATCCACATGTTCCTCCAATGTCTTACTATAGATCACAATGTCATCAAGGTACACAACTACGAACCGATCAAGGCAAGGAGCTAGTACCTTATTCATTAGAGTGCAAAATGTGGTCGGCGCATTAGTTAAACCAAATGGCATGACTAAGAATTCGTAAGACCCGTACCTTGTAACACATGCCATCTTTGGTTCATCTGCTTCGGCTATGCGAACTTGATAATATCCAGAGTGCAAGTCAAGCTTGGTAAAGTACCTTGCATCACCAAGTTGATCAAAGAGATTTGCAATAAGTGGAATCAGGTACTTGTTCTTGATAGTGACCTTGTTGAGTGCCCGATAGTTAATACAAAGCCGTAAGGATCTATCATGTTTCTTTTGAATTAAGACCAGCGCACCATATGGAGCTTTGGAGGGTTGGATATAACCAGCATCAAGTAAATCCTTCAATTGTCTTCTTAACTCCTCGAGCTCAGGAGGTGTCATACGATAAGGAGCAAATGCGGGTGGTTTTGCTCCAACTTCTAACTCAATAGCATGATCCACCTCTCTCCTTGGTGGAAGCTTCTTAGGCAACTCGACAGGCATAACATCCTTGTGCTCATTGAGAACATCTTGGACGGCCTTAGGTGCATTCACCCCTCCATCCATGGGACCTTCGTCTTCCTTAAGGGTAGCCAAGTAAGTAGGCTCATTCCTCTTTACTCCTTTAGAAAGTTGGAGAGCGGACACCATTCTCTCCTTACTTATCTCCCGTACCACGGGCACAACACAAGGTTGTCCCTTCTCCATGATGCACATGGTGTTGGCATATGGGACCAGGAAAGCCTTCACCATGTCTAAGAAATTTATACCCAAAGAAAACTTGCGATCATCAATTGGAGCAATAGTTATGTCGACTTTACCTCGCCATTGTCCAATTTGAATATCGGTGCCATGAGCTACTCCTTCAATTGTGAGACTTTTAGCATTGACTCCCTTGATATATCCTTTTTCCTTAGTATATGATAGCCAATTTCTTCAACAAGGTCTTTGGCCATGTAGACTGTGTCGGCTCCGGTATCCACCATGGCTTTCAAAGTCTTGTTCCCGATTTCGGTCTCCACGTACATCCTTCCACATGGTTGTTCCTCGACCTTAGCTTGAATGGCACTTAAGAGATTCATTGAGGCGATCCTCCTTTCCTCTTTTGTTTTTTCCTCCATGACAAGCGCGACAAGTTTCCCATGTTTTGGACACTCAAATGCCCGATAAGGTCCACCACATAAGAAGCAAAATATCTTCTTGGGTGATCCATCTCTTTTCTCCTTCCCCTTGTCATTGGAGTTCTTGTGTTCTTTGGAGGACTTATCTTTGTGTGAGACCCTAAGTGGGCGGACCTGAGGTGAGGGTGAGGGTGAGGGTTGGAGCCCAACATGCCCAATAGGCCGAGAGGGGTTGGACGAGCTACAAGGGAAATCATAGTTCCATATCGCCTGGGTAGGGGAGGAGGATGATCCTTATATGTGCGGGGTCAACTCCCCATTTTATCGAGGCCTTTTAAAGCCGTGAGGGCCGGATGGTAGCCTGAAGCGGACAATATCGGTACAATGCGGGAAGGGGGTTGTCACAGTTTGGTATCAGAGCCTGACCCAGCCGAAAGTATGCCACGTGGAGGTGGACCCTCGGGCAACGTGGACGTTGTGCCTGTGTGACCAATGAGGACGTTGGGCCTTAAGGGGGGTGGATTGTGAGACCCTGAGTGGGCGGACCTGAGGTGAGGGTGAGGGTGAGGGTTGGAGCCCAACAGGCCCAAGATGCCCAACAGGCCCAATTGGTCGAGAGGGGTTGGACGAGCTACAAGGGGAATCATAGTCTCATATCGCCTGGGTAGGGGAGGAGGATGATCCTTATATGTGCGGGGTCAGCTCCCCATTGTATCGACACGTTTTAAAGCCGTGAGGACCGGATGGTAGCCCAAAGCAAATAGTATTGATACAGTGCGGGAGGGGGTCATCACAGTTTGGTATCAGAGCCTGACCCAGCCGGAACTATGCCACGTAGAGGTGGGCCCTCGGGCAACGTGGACGTTGTGCCTGTGTGGCCAACAAGAATGTTGGGCCTTAAGGGGGGTGGATTGTGAGACCCTGAGTGGGCGGACCTGAGGTGAGGGTGAGGGTTGAAGCCCAACAGGCCCAAGATGCCCAACAGGCCCAATAGGCCGAGAGGGGTTGGACGAGCTACAAGGGGAATCATAGTCCCATATCTCCTGGGTAGGGGAGGAGGATGATCCTTATATGTGTGGGGTCAGCTCCCCATTGTATCGAGGCCTTTTAAAGTCGTGAGGGCCGGATGGTAGCCCGAAGCAGACAATATCGGTACAGTGCGGGAGGGGGATCGTCACACTTTGTCTCCCCCACCTTTGCCATCATTAATCGACTTTTTCCTTTGCCCCTTGGATGAGTCCTTTTTCTTGAACTCAATCAAGGACTCGGCTGCAGCCATAGCCGTTGCAAGGTCTTGCACACCTCGCCTCTTCAACTCCAACTTGGCCCAACCCGTTAGGCCATCAAGGAAGCTAAATAAAGCATCCTTTTCTCCCATGTCAGGAATCTCCAAGAGCAACTCCGAGAACTCATTCACATACTCACTTATGTGACCTTCCTTATGTTGAAGGCGGCGAAGCTTGGCCCTAGCTTCGTTTTCAGCATCCTCCGGGTAGAATTGTCTCTTGAGTTCCTTCTTGAATTCTTCCCAAGTGTTGATGGTGCACAATCCCTTCTTGACATCATCGGACCTTCTGCGCCACCAAACTGTAGCAACATCGTTCAAATATAAGGAGACACCACGTACCTTTGCTACTTCATCCCTTATGCCAACCGCATCAAAGTAGCGCTCCATGTTCCACAAGAAGTTGTCGATCTCCCTTGCACTCTTTGCCCCACCATAGGCCTTAGGTTTGGGAGCTTCGACTTTGTGAGTGATCGTCCCTTGTGTAGCCCTACAATTGGCTACCGCAGCCATGCACACATTGAGTTGAGTTTCAAGCTTCTCAACTTTTTCCTTGTAAGCCTCCATCTCCGCATATTTAGCAACAACTTGAGCCTCTAGGTACTCTAGGAACTCAATCTTTTTGGACACCATGTCCACTACCGCGTTTAAGGCACCTTGCATCTCTTCACGAAGCTCTTGGTCCTCCCCATTGGATGCTTGCCCCTCGATGCGTTGGTCCATGTCTTCGACTTTCTCCCTTCGAATTGTCCTTACGAACTTTCCCACCTTTGTCATTGTTGCCAATTGATGGGTTGTTGACCTCCGACGACATTCTCTTATGTAGAATGATTTCACCAACCTGGCCAAATCTGGCTCTGATACCAACTGTCACGGACTTTCTTTTCTCAAGTACTTCCCGTGCGACACTAGCAAACTTTTGCCCCGACTTATCAAAGAAAGCTAGTCAGCCTTTCCCACGAAATACTTACTTAGACTATGGAAAGCTAAGCAAACTAAGAACACACAAGAGAGCTTAAGAGAACTAGAACTTGTATTGTTTGAATTATCTGAGGTGACCACAACAAATGAGGCCTTAGCCTATTTATACAACTCCACCTCTTCAATGGACGGTGGTGATCAATTTGATCCAACGGTCTACAATGATCTTCTACACACTTCTTTAGAAATATCTAAGGACTAGAATCCTATGGAACTCTATGGAACTTTATGGAAGGTTTTAGAGAACTCTCTAGAACAATGTGAAGTACTCTACATTATTTACACTTGATAACCTCACTTGGTTAGGTAAGAAGATAGTTGTGACATATAGCGGCGAGTTCATGGGCCTCACAGTTGAGGTTCCTACCTATACACATATAGTGCCATTTGTTAAGTAACAAAATAAGGCGATTAGTGGTATTCTTTTGTTATATTTCTCCAAAATCATTGTTCTCACTCGGAACAAATAAGAAACTCTCATAAGAATTTTGCAAACATTTTGGTACCCTAGGTTTGCAAGTAAAAGGCTCTAATAGTAGCTATGGATTAATTCTAGGGAACCCAAAATCTTGGGATTTAATAAAATAAAAATAAACTAAACAATTCAGAGTGGTGTTTTACTATTAATTGTTGACTGAAACAAAGTCAAAGCTAAAGGATTACAAATAAAAGATGGTTAGGATTGAAAGTTGGGAAATGTATTGAATTTTGAGGGTTGAGATTAATTTCCTATGATGGCATATTTGTAATTTTAAAATATGTAGAAGGGCAAAAATAATGAAAAAATTTGGCGGAATGTGCATGTGAAGGAGCGAGAAAATATTGTGTTTTCCTTTTAGCAAAAAGAAAATTTATCATAACTATCTACATCGTTGTCGGATTTTGGTAAACTTAGTATCGTTGAAATGCATTTTTAAAGATATTTCCAACAAAATCATTAATCAATACAAGTGCTAAAATTTAAAAAAAATATATTTTATAATTAAAAAAAGCGTATAACGTACTTCACCTCTTTAATTTTTTCAAAGCAATGAGACGGGTCGATCATATAAAAAAAAATGAGTCAGGCATCTTAATGCACATTTAAACAAAAACGCTAAACATCATGTTTTGGCGAATTCAAAGATTGGGGGAGAACTTATTCTCGACGTTTAAATTTTTGCCCCAGCTCGTTCAATTTTGGCTAAGTCTAACCCTAAATTTTATAATATATATTTTTACCTTAGAATAGGCTTACACTTCAATACTTAGAACGAAAACTGAATAGTGATAATATTTAGTACAAAATATTTAGCAAAAATAAAATTATATGGAGTGCCAACGGCACGGACATACTCTAGTATATATATATATATAATGAAAAAAAAAGAGGAAGAACGTTGTTAGGCCAATTTGCTTACTTTCACATAGCAAAACACAACACACTATCTGTTGAAAATATGACTTTTTAAAAATAAAAAAAATGGGTATGAACCTGGTTTTGATCTCTGGAACTCTCTCTAATTTTAGTCCCACATCTTCTATACAACTCATTGTGGAAGAGTTTATAAGGAGAGTGTTTGGGACTTGGGTTTGGACCCCTTGGGGTACCACACTTTTGTGAGGAGGGGAGAAATAGACTCTCGCGCCGCCGTCCATTGGGTCGGGTTGGGTCGGGTCGGTCATTTAGAGAGTAACCCATTCTTTTTACTGAAAATTTATTTAAAAGAAAATATTTTTTTGAATGCAGAGAAGAGAGACTATGTCAGATGCACCTAGACAGAATTTTGTTCTCTCACACGTTTGCCATGCGTTGCGCCGGGATTTCCTCCACGTTTTCCATGTTTTTTTAATTGCATTCTCCACGCGATTTTTGTCAATGTATCTAGCCGTGTTTTTGTATTTCAGCAGTGCGGTTTTCTCCCTATAAATACAAACACAATTCAGAGTTTAGAGATATAAGAATAAAAAGAAAAACATTTTGCAAAATACTTTTAGCTTAGTATTTCAATCAGCGAAGGTACTCTTTCTCTTCGTATTTCAGAGTTTTCCTTTTTGTTTGAATTTTACACATTGTATTGGTGATTCCGAGCAAACAAGAGATTAAGGGTGGATAATATTCCGTTCATCAACAGTGCAATTGTTTGAACGAGACAGAGAAGATTCTGGGCTGTTTTATCCTGGGGACGGCGGGGCTACTAGACTGATTGCACACTTTTGGGCAGAGCCGCGAAATGTCTTAAAGAGAGCGACCTAGTCCGCGACTCAACCCAAGAACAATTGGTAACCTCGTTCCTGTCTTTTAATTTGAATTACTGCATTTACAACAATTTTAAGACGTGTTCTATTTCTGCCATGACCACGATTACTGAACTTGCTACAAAAGACCTTAACAGACCCTTTCGCTTTGAGGGCCAACGTTTTAAAAGATGGAGACAAAAGATGTTGTTTTTCTTAACAACACAAAATGTCGCATATATTTGTAATACTGAAAAACCAAAATTGCATGTTGAACCTGATGAAACCCACACCAAAGAATTAGATCGTTGGATTGAAGATGATTTTTTGTGTAAATTTTTTATCTTGAATGGTCTTTCTGGTGATCTATATGATTATTATTGTTCTGAAAAAACCGCTAAGGATATTTGGGAAGCCCTTAGGAAAAAATATGACACTGAGGAGGCTAACACAAAGAAATACGTTGTTAGTCGTTATTTGAAATTCCAAATGACTGATGATAAGTCTGTGGAAACCCAATCACACGAGCTTCAAAAAATTGCTCATGAAATTATATCAGAGGGAATGATCTTAAATGAGCAATTCCATAATATCGAGTGGAATGGGCTACCGGCTCAAAACTTTACTACATATTATATATGTTCAATTGAGGAGATGATTTTGTTGAAGCAATATTTATTTACATAGGGACTAAAAGAGAACTTTTTTCCTGTATATTTGAATCAGAGTATGCAAATGAATTATATGCATGTACGCTTTACATATGTTTTGGATTTTAAAGGCCTATTATTTTTATTTATTTATTTATTTTATATTTGACCTCAAAAGGTTTTGCTTTTATTTCTCGTAAGAACATACCATCTTCTCCGATGTATTGTGAATTAAACCCTTTCACTTAGCAAAAGTTTGCAACTACAAGGTCTTGTTTAATTCAACATCTAGATTGTTAATAATTAAATTGTGTAGCATATTTTAACCACACCAAATGGGTCAAATTTATGAGTGTGATCTAAATGACGAGTATAAATTTTTGAATTTTTGTTGGTGGTTGGCATTATCACTTGTGATCATGTTTAATTACATTTTTTTTTTTTTACATATATTCATTTGTTATAAACACCGAGGGTTATCAATAAGTATTTTTAAGTTTGTAATTAAGAAAATGAACTGCAAGGTCAAGAAATTATCCCAACTAAATAAAAGTTATTAAATTTCAATGATGGTTAATAAATTTGAGTAAAACAATTGAGTCAATGATCCCAACCCTACATTACATATTTACGTAATAATATAATTAAAGAATATCAAATAAATTATTGAAGTTGGTACAATGAAAAACAATCTATATTTTTCAATAGTAGAACGAGATTCTTGTGTAATTTTGGGTATCCACTTGTACATCTTAATTGGTTACTTCAAATTTTAGAATATACTTGGTGCGTCAAATGATCACATCATGTATTGTTAAACCATAATGTAGATTGATGTAGTCGATTCCCGCTTTTCTTTCTCGGTGCTTACCTAAACCTGCACAAGTAGCACACGCGAGTCAAGGACCATTGTGTGGCTGCCGTTGACACTCCTATGCTTAAGTTAGATAAGGCTTAGGATAAACTTAAAGCTGTAAATTGGGTTTCTGTAGCATACCTTAAGTTCGTCTACCTTATCTCCCTTTTATAGTATGAGAGTCCTTGTTCGGCTAGGCATTTGGTGACGTAGTTTAGGCCTAATTGGGAGCTGTTAATATGAGATAGTTTCCCTACACGACTCGTGCAACTAGATCTGCGGGAGAGGTTTCCTTTTCTGAGTGTTGTCCATGTAAGAAAGTTTCATTGCCCAACTTATATTCTAGTATTTGTTTCCTAGTCAGAACTGATGTACTGCTGGTCTGTCTGTTTTTGATCAATACCCCAAATACTTGCCTTATCAAGGTTTACAAGTATTGGGCTTGACCGCGTGACATGTGGGCTTAGTGGCACACTGCAATTCGGGTCCAACGTTCTGGAATCTGCCAATAGTGAGCTTCATGTTGTCTAAGCCTTGCTGAATTGAGTATGCAATCGGGTCTGCTTTGTTCAATTGATGAGATTATCATGACACATATATGATGCTGATCAGAGGATGGTTTGATGTATCATCATAGACTATTACATGCAAAAAACACTTTATACACACTAGATATTTCTTTCTTTCTCGCAAGTACATAACCACAACCACAACCACCACCACGACACCCACACTTCCTTACACTCTATCTCCTTATCTTTTTCAATATCTATTGCTAATATACTAGATAGTTTACTTTTAGTACCAAACCCGAGTATTGATAGTTGAATTCAAAAAAAAAATGTTCATCGGCTAGTTGACTCGAGCTTGGTGCTAAATGAAAATCAAAGCATCATTAAATTTGTGTTAAAAGTGACTTTAACGAGTGAAAGATAGCGGGAAAAATATCAATACATGGAAAGAAAGAAATACAAACTACAATATAACAACACAAAGAGATAATAAAATTGTGGGGAGACAAAGGGTGGCTGGTGCCTTGGTGGTACAATGTGTTTTGGGAGAAAAAAAGACTTGCTATGTGTATCCGACTATTTGGCTCGGTTGCATCGACTCTTAGTTGAACGGTCTTGTAGGATATTTCAACTTTGTTACACCAAGCTAACCTATGTAACACCGCCTTATCACTTTTTGTTAATAAAATCATTTGGTGGTAAAATTTTCTCATTTAAGAATAATACTCGACTCTTGAATGAATGAACAAAAGTAATCATTATAAAAAATTAAAATTCAGTTGCACATTCTTTAAACTTCAATGTGTTTATCAACCATAGAGGGGTTGAAAACCTGTACGTATTAAAAATAAATTAGTACATTAATTTTGAAATGCAACTATTATATCATAACCAAAACAATTACATTTAAAATCTAAAAAATAATCCTACATCCAAACTTGTTTATGGTTATTTTCCATTTGGCCCTATTAGTTTATGCCTATTCCTCTTTGACCCCATAATTTTTGTATTTCAGTTTTACATCCATGACTGTGTTCAACTACTAACAAATTTCATCCAATATTTTTGAGAGTCAAACATACCCCTACCTAACTTTCCAAACCGATCAATTTTTTTTTTAACTCCCAGTGAACCCACCCTCACAAACCCTGTCACTCTCTCTTAGTAATCTCTCCCCTCCTCTCACTAACCCTCTCATACTGTAATCACTATCCTCATCTTCTATTTTCTCACCCCCACAGACCTTTTCTCTTACAAATCATAGCAGAGTTCATATATATAATCTCAAATCTTGGTAATAATCTCATTGTAAGAACAACAAAACTCATCTACATAATAAAGACCTTAAGTTGTGTATCTTGAAAACAATAACAATGTTATATCAACTCCAAAACACAAACCAGATTTCATATCCAAACAGACACAAAAAGCAAACTCGCCAACTACATTGATGAACCCGACTTTGACTTCAGCAGTAATCTGACCATTGTTTCTAACTGAAAAAAAATACAGCCTCTTTCCACGGATGGCAATGGGATGGATATGGGAAAATTTAGGGGTGGGCATCCTATCTCGCGATTCCGATTCCGTTTTGGTCCTGTCCCATTTCGTCCTAATGTTTTTCAGATTTTTTTGGGATCAATCAAACCCCTCCCGATCTAGAGTGGGATGAGATCGAGATGAAGATTTTCAATCCCGCCCATCCCGTCTCGAACCTATTTAATATTAATTATTATTAATTTTTATATTTATTAACTCAATTTTGTTTGTCAAATTAAGTGTGGTACATGAAGTTTTGAGGAGTTGTGTGAACTTAACATCACAAATAATTGTATTATAGTTTTAAACAATAACACTTTCATAGATAACTCCTTAATATGCATAATGATAAAAAATACTATAATATTCTTGAATCGATGATGTAAATAGAAACATAAATAGAAACTTACAAAAATAAAACCTAGCATATTGTGGAACAAATAAGTAGACCTAGGGTATGTTTGGTTGCATGGAACCCTATGCCATGAAAATTCATGAGGGGACCATTTCATTTTAGGCTAAATTGATACATTACTCCACATCCACCATTTGTTTTTGTGATCAATGGTGGGAATGAAAGTCCCATTAACATGAGAATTCCACTCCTTGATCCCCAAGGCATGTGATACCCATGTTCATGAAATTTCTATTCCCACCATTGATCACAAAATCAAATGATGGATGTGGAGTGATACATCAATTTAGCCTAAAATGTAGGGGTCCCCTCATAGATTCCCATAGCATAGGATTCCATGCAATCAAACACACCCCTAATGAGAAGGTTGATAATATAATAATTATAAGAATATACGTTTAAATATGCACATCACAATAACTTAGTAATTGCACAAAAATCCAATCATGCTCATCTCGTCCCGAACTCATTTAGGATGAGATATATCCCGTCCCGAAGATATATCGAGGCCCCCCCCCCCCCCCCCCCCCCCCAAAAAAAAAAAAAAACCAAAAAAGAATCCTAACTTAACTTAGGGGTAGAGGAACAAACCATGAAGTTTTTCAAGCTTGGCTAAAGAATTCTTAAAGTGATTGAAGAGAGAAAATCAAAAAATTGGGATGTTCTATTCCAAATTAAGGCGGTTGTTGAGGATAGAATTCAATTTGCTCAGGGCAGGCCGCACCGTGCCACTTATATTCAGTTTTTAAAATGAGTTGTTGCTACATATGTTAGAGCACCCACAGTAAGCCAATTTGAGGAGGGATAACTTTGTTGGAATAAAGTTATCCACCTTCAAATGACCCATAGTAAGTCAAATTTTGGGGGGTTGGGGGAGGGGGCTAAAGTTGCAAGTTGGATAAGGGTGAACAGTGTTTGAAGTGGGACATTTCAAATGCCGCTCAAGTTTTGAATTTTCCCACAAAAGGACAAAAACAAATTGGCTTTTTCAACCAAATAGTAAGTTTGAGCGCCACTTGAAATGTCGTTAGTCTTGAGGCTTGAGTGGGACAAGTCCCTTATTTTCATAAAATAAAAAAATTGTCATCCCCCTCCGAAATCAATTGGAGTACTGGAGATGCTCTTATATATTGAAGGTGACAAGCCAATTCACACTGTCAAGAAATCAATCTCTGGTATCATCTCAATGAGCAGTTCTATGCTACCTGGTGGGCAGTGCCTGGATGGTACCAGGCACGTGCCTGATGATGAGGTGGAAACTTCATCAAAAGCAAAAAAAAAAAAAAAAAATTCTCTCATAAATAATTCTCTCTCTTACTTTTTTCCTTGTTTTATTTTCTAGACTAGACTAGACCAGAGACTTAAATTTTTTAATTTTAATGGAGACCACCACCACCACCGTACACCCTAAACCCATCGATCTTCGACATACTAGAGTGGGTTGGGTCGGAATTGGAGTTATTAGTTCGGCCATGGCTTCTCGAATCTTATCAGCCGGTTGTTTTTCTCTCACTGTCTTTGCTCGAACCCCTCACAAAGCTCTTTTTTTACAACAAGGTACCCATCTCGCCAATTCTCTCACTGATCTTGCTCGTTCAACCAATGTGGTGTTTACAATGGTGAGTCATCCTTCTGATGTTCGATCGGTGCTACTTGGAGACAACAAAGCTGGAGGGGTTATGGTCGATCACACAAGTAGATCTTGCTCGTGAAATTGTTTCAGAAGCTGAAAGGTTGTTGACGCCCCTGTATCAGGTGGAAATATATGTGGTAGAGATGGGAAATTGGCCATATTTGTTGGGGGAGACTCCCATGTGGTGGCATGGTTGACACCATTGTTCCCAATTCATGGGAAAGCCAAGCTACACTGGCAAATCTGGGTGTGGACAGAGTTGTAAGATTGCCAATCAAATCACTGCGGGTGCCAATTTGTTGGTTTTGAGTGAAGGATTGGTCTTTGCTAAACAAAAAGGATGGCTTGATTTGAAGAAATGGTTAGGGGAGGTGGGCAACAAGGTCAACTGGTGGTTTTTGTTTTTTGTTTTTTGTTTTTTGTTTTTTGTTTTTTGTTTTTTGTTTTGTTTTTGTTTTTTGTTTTTTGTTTTTTGTTTTTTGTTTTTTGTTTTTTGTTTTTTGTTTTTTGTTTTTTGTTTTTTGTTTTTTGTTTTTTGTTTTGTTTTGTTTTGTTTTTTTTTTTTTTTTTGTCAAGGGTTCCACGTGCTTGGTACCATCCAGGCATGGACCAGGCAACGTAGAGTTTTTGCATCTCAATATCGTCCAAAAGAGTGGGAGTGGATGGAACATTTTTTAAGAAGGCCAAGAGATTAGTTAAATCGACATGGTCTAATCTAGGTTTAAAATGAAAATTCCCTAAGGAAATCTCAATTGTATTTGTAGCAATACTGACTTTTCGAGTAACATTAATCAACCCCAAAGTCAAATATGATGTTTTTTTTTTTTTTTTTTTTCTCTTCCATGAAGCACACAGAAGATATGGAGTCTCTGAAAATATAGTACTACAAACAATACAATTCTCCAGAGCGCATCAACTTGAGCTTCCAATTCACAATTTGCATAATTTCGTAAGTAAATACCATATAAGATTTGAAATATCAATCAATCCGAAAACTCCATATATTTTTTAGAGCTTTCCAATATAAGCAAATTGCATATAATTTATGAAAGAACAAAATAAAACTTGAAGGTTTTTCGGGTTTTAAAATGTCAAATCAAGTTCCTCTGGCACCTTTCGGTGATTCTAAATGGTGAGGAAACGGGCGAGGGAGGGGGTGTGACCCTCCATCCCCCTCGAGATGCGCATCCAAGTGAATCTCGAGGGGGATGGGGGGTCACACCCCCTCCCTTGCCCGTTTCCTCGCCGCCTAGAAGGACTCGACACTTTTGGATGAGGTTCGCGAGTCTCATTTGCCCCACCAGAAAACCCACCATGGCCAACCCCATTGTTGAGTTCATTACCAGAACCTCCATATGTGGGGTTAGCACCATTGGTACGCGCATTTCTAGTATCATCACCAATTGAAGAATCTCCTGACATAGGTGTTTGATGATTGTTGCTGAACCTAGCAAGTCCCACAGCTAACAGACTTAAGCCAGACAGCGCAATGGTGTTGTAAGTGGCCGCACGCTAGTCGGTGGAGACTCAAGGCCTACCAAATACATAAATGGAAACTCAAGGCCTTTCAAACCACCCTTAGCAACTTTTGTTTTTAAATGGGAAATGTTGTAATTAGAATTTTTAAAATCCAAAATGAAACAACTTCCAAAAAACTCTATCCACCAAGGCCATTTTCGTTATAGAGGTAGAGATAAGTTCACAATATTAAAAACACCATAATTAGGTACCACTTAGTAGTGCCAAAAAATGGTTTTTACTAATTTTGGAGGAACTCCTTAAAATTAAGACCCTACATACACATGATTAAATGAAAATTATATCATTTGAGTTGAAATTTTGAGGAAAATTAAAGTCCAACAATCGAAACAATGTAACAAAGTTCTACTTCATTTCGACATGTGTGTCTCTAAATATGTTCTAATTGGGATAAAAGGAATTAGTTTATTAATATCACAAATCGAGAGTTCACCTTGAGTGCAACACAAGCCTGTCGATTAACCGGCTAGCGTCCATTGTCAAGACACTTGAAAGGGTGGTCCTTAAACATTCACAAGTATTGTTTATCTAAATATTTAATGGCGGAGACCTAAATACGCATCTCAAGGAATAATGTCAAAACGGTCTGAAGCTATATTGGCATGTTTTTTCTAGTGTTAGTATGTAATTTCTTGAAATTTTCAATCAAAAGGAGCTCATAAAGAATTAAATTTTAATATGGTCCTTAATTTACAATGAAAACCAATGGGGTCCTAGATTAGTAAAAATATTTTTTTTGTTTTGAAACTCCCAATGCCCCAAGAATAATTGATTTTTAATGTGACTTTATAAATAAACTTTGCTAGGGAACCAAGAATTTCTACATTTTGTTCACATTTCTTTGTTCATTAGGTCATGGCATAACGACTCAAAGCCAACGACATTATGGAATTATCTTCCAATACTTGTACTTAAGCCGGTTCCTCCATAATATTGAGTGGAATGGGCTACCGGTTCGAAACTTTACTACATATAATAGATGTTCAGTTGAGGAGATGATCTTGTT
Source organism: Berberis vulgaris (assembly GCA_963556465.1). NCBI lineage: Eukaryota > Viridiplantae > Streptophyta > Magnoliopsida > Ranunculales > Berberidaceae > Berberis > Berberis vulgaris. The sequence goes on along the minus strand of OY747133.1, from coordinate 65,575,056 downwards.
GAAGCACTATCTATTTACATCAAGGAATGTGATTTCTCGAAAAATTTTGAAATTTAACGAATTTATTTTTAGTTAGCGAAATTTCTTTCGAAATCCAAAATATTTATTTCTTTCATTAAGCTAATCTCAATTTTCGTAGATTTTAACCCGTTACAATCTTATTTTAGTATTAAAATTTTGTTATATAAGTGAGTCTTATGCAACATGTATTTTATATGACATTATGAGTCTTGTGGAACTGTTTATGTAGCATGTAAGAATTTAAAATGCTTAATTTATATTAATAACTTCAAAATTACAACAAAAATTTTTAAGCTTTTTCTATACACAATAAAAAATTTCTTAAAATTAACTTACCAAAATTACGTCGAAAAACGAAATCACAATCCTTGATTTACACAGGGACAAAAAGAGAACTTTTTTCTTGTCTATTTGAATCAAAGTATGAAAATGAATTATATGCATATATGCTTTACATATATATGTTTTGGATACGAAAGGCCTATTTATCTATTTGTCTATTTATTTTATAATAGACCTCAAAAGGTTTTGCTTTTGTTTCTCATAAGAACATACCATTTTATCCGATGTATTGTGAATAAATAAACCCTTTCACTTAGTAAAAATGTGCAACTACAATAATTGTAATAAGATCATGTGTAATTCAAACATCTAGATGGTTAATAATTAAATTGTGTAGCATATTTAACCACTCCAAATGGGTCAAAATTTATGAGTGTGATCCAAATGACGAGTATAAATTTTTGGATTTTTGTTGGTGGTTGGCATTATCGCTTGTGATCATGTGTAATTACTTCTTCTTTTTTTCTTTTTTTTTCTTTTTTTTTTGTCTTGGGCATTGTCATCTTCATTTTTTATAAACACCGAGGGTTGTCAATAAGTATTTTTAAGTTTTTAAGAAAACGAACTACGAGGTCAAGAAATTATCCCAACTAAATAAAAGTTATTATTAAATTTCAGTAATGGTTAATAAATTTGAGTAAAACAATTGATTCAATGGTCGCAACGGTACATTACATATAATATAATTACACAATATCAATTAACTTATTGAAGTTGGTAGAGTGAAAACAATCTATATTTTTCAATAGCAGAACGTGACTCTTGTGTAAGTTTAAGGTATCCCACTTGTACACCTTAATTGGTTACTTCAAATTTTAGAATATACTAGGTGTGCCAAATGATCACATCGTGTATTGTTAAACCACAATGTACTATTACGTGCAAAAACACACTTTATATACACCCTAGGTGTTTCTTTCTTTCTCACACGTACATAACCACAACCACCACCACTGCACCCACACTTCCTTACACTCTATCTCCTTGACTTTTTCGATTTCTGTTGCGAAAACACCAGATAGTTTACTTTTAGTACTAAACTCGAGTGGTGCTGATAATTGATATGAAAAAAAATGTTCATCAATGGTTAGTTGACTCGTGCTTGGTGCTAAATAAAATCAAAGCATCATTAAGTTTTTGGGATTTGCTACGTGTACCCGAATGTTTGACTCGATGCCCCCAACTTTTTTTTTTTTTTTTAGATTTAGCTTTTAAAAATTTCTTGGTGTACCCCACCACACTTTATTAAACCTAAACTCTAATTAATTATCAAGAGAAGAAGAGTATTAATGTTGTTGGTTGAGGACTTTGTAAAAAAGATTCCAATAATGAATTTTTGGATGCAAGAGTTTTTTTTGGGTTTTAAATACAGCTGTTTCAAATTTATTATAATAGTTGCATTAATTTTTTTAATTGATGCACTCACTTAAATATTTATTTATTTATTTTTAATGAACACATTGCACCCTTCTGCATTTTAGATTAGATGCATAACGAAGATAGAATTTTTTTTGCAATATAGTTTTAGAAGATTTTTTAAGACGTATTTTTATTTCTATTACACAACCTACTATAGTGTTTATTATTTATTGTAGAACTTGTGACGATAGTTAGTGTATCTTTGATGTTTGTATGCAAATTTGAAAGTTAAAACATTTGTGACTTTTAGTCAAGAATAAAGTAATGCTTATAAACGAGAAAATTTAACTGTCACGATTGGACAACTAATTGAAGAAATTGAGAATCAGATACCAAAACACTAGAATTAGAAAATAGAAGGGATATTGCCAAACAAGTCTTACAGTGAGTCCTTCTTTAAAGAGGTGATTTCTTAACAGAAATTGAAATCTACCAGTGTGTTAATACACGTGTCTGGCTACAATTCAATTAACTAACAACTTTTACATTATTACCAAATTACCCTTTTCCCTAATTTGAATTTCATTTTCTCTTCCCGCCTAAATTCCAACAATCAATTTATTCCTTTCCCGCCAGTAACTTCAGCTTATGCTCGTGACAATACTTTCCCCTCGACCGCATCCTTGTCCTCAAGGATGGAAAGAAGGAAACTTTGAAGAATTAGAGGACCAATCCTCCCAAGTTGCTTCTGCTGCAGAGAAGTTCGACCATTGTATTAGAAGCTGAGTGACTGGCCCATTCTTAAGTGGAATGAGGCGTCGTGCTAACACTTTAACAGGTTCAGCAAGAAATTTGTAGAAATACAGAAATAAAGTTGAAGAAAGTTGAAGAACATACCTGAAATTGGTATGTCGACAGCCAAAATTGTTGAAGAACAAGCCGAAATTGTTGAAGAACAAGATGGATTGTTGAAAAACAACTTGGATTTGAGCTGGACCTGCTAGAAGAAAGAAGAAGGTGGTGGAAGGATCTCCACCGCCTATGAACCCTATATAAGAATGAGAAGCTTCCCTTCTTCAATCATCCTCCAAAGACGTGAGATCTATGTGTTGATTGTGTTAGGGTTCATCCCTATTGTGGGGGTGTGTTTGTGAGAGAAAAGAAATGGAAGAAAAAGAAAGTGTTTTGTTTGTTTTGGTATTTGTGTTATACGCAACCAGCGTATCTGTGTGGTGTCACCTAGACACTTGTATTTGTAACGTCCCTAACGTTTTGTAGCTCTCTCCGTTTGTAATCTTTCTCTATCACTAGTACAGTTGGTATTTGTCGTGGACGTAGGCGAGTTTGCCGAACCACGTTAAATTGGTTGTCTCCAATATTTGTTAGTATATGTTTGTAGTTTCGCATTTCAACATTTGTAACGCTTCCGCCCATAACAAATTGGTATCAGAGCCGAATGTTGTTTTGATGGGCTCGTTTGATGTTTCTGAAATGGTGGAGTTTTTGAAGGTCGTTCGTGGTGCACTTGTAAATTTGAACGACCATTTAGAAGGGTAACTTGTACTTCTTACAGATGAGTACAGTTACGCTGGTGAAACAACTTGTATCGATGATGTTGTGGATGTTGCTTCTGGTGGAGTTACATCACTCCAATGATACTTGTTTTCATGCCTCGAGGGTTTGGTAAAGCAGCTTGTTGTTGTTGGCCATAAGGATGTTGCTTCTGGCGGAGTTACATCGCTCCAAAGATGATCGTTTTGATGCCTCAAGTATTTGGTATGAAGATCTGCATTATGTATGTTCGTGCACACTATGTTTCTGGACGTCTTGATTTGGAACTCCATCCTAGCCAAAGTGGAGATTGTTGGAATGCACTTGGAGGGGTGACACCTTCACTTTGATAATATATTTGACACCTTTGGGTGTGGCGTTCGTAAAGCTGTTTGGAGGGGTGATGTCCCTTACTATGAATGATATGTTTGTGTATGTATGGAGAGGTGATGTCTCTCAATATGATTGATATGTACGTGTATGGCACTGTGGGCACCTATGGAGGGGTGATGTCCCTCATGTTGGTAATTTGCATGACATCAGGTGTATGACGCTTGGAAGCATGTTTGGAGGGGTAATTTCCCTCAAGTTGTGTATGGCGCCTATGAGCGCGTGTGGAGGGGTGAGACCCTCAATCAGTATTTGTTTGCTTATGTTCGTTGGAAATCAGTTGCTTGTTTTTGTTCGTGTTTGTTGTTGTCGGCTCAGATTTGTGAAATCTTCACTGAGGTGGAGAATTGTCGAAATACAAAAATAAAGTTGAAGAACATACCTGAAATTGGTATGTCGGCAGCCAAAAATTGTTGAAGAACAAGCCGAAATTGTTGAAGAACAAGCTGGATTGTTGAAGAACAACTTGGATCTGAAGTTGTTTGGCTGGATTTGAGCTGGACCTGCTAAAAGAAAGAAGAAGGTGGTGGAAGGATCTCCACCGCCTTCCACCACCGCCTATGAACCCTATATAAGAATGAGAAGCTTCCCTTCTTCAATCATCCTCCAAAGATGTGAGATCTCTGTGTTGATTGTGTTAGGGTTCATCCCTATTATGGGGGGTGTGTTTGTGAGAGAGAAGAAAGGGAAGAAAAAGAGAGTGTTTTGTTTGTTTTGGTATTTGTGTTATACGCAACCAGCGTATCTGTGTGGTGTCACCTAGACACTTGTATTTGTAACGTCCCTGACGTTTTGTAGCTCTCTCCGTTTGTAATCTTTCTCTATCACTAGTACAGTTGGTATTTGTCGTGGACGTAGGCGAGTTTGCCGAACTATGTTAAATTGGATGTCTCCAATATGTGTTAGTATATGTTTGTAGCTTCGCATTTCGACATTTGTAACGCTTTCGCCCGTAACAGAATTGACCTTGGTTGTCAACTAAAGGAAGAGTTGGAGAAAGAGTATGAGCAGATCCTAACTTCCTCTTGAGCTGAAAGATGTGGAAGTCCGGAAGAATTTTGGAGTAAGGAGGAAGTTCCAATCGATAAGCTACAGGACCAATTTTCTCAATTACTCTGAAAGGATCATAATAGCGAGAAGATAACTTCAAGTTCTTCCTTACTTGCACTGATATCTGTCGATAAGGTTGAAGTTTCAAAAAGACCCAATCGCCTAACTCAAAAACACGTTCTGTTTTGTGTTGATCAGCAAAAATACTTCATGCGTTCTTGAGTTTTGCTTAATCGTTCTTTCAGATTATTCAACATCTTTTCTCTGTCAGCCAGGTATTGTTGGATGTCTGGGATCAAATGAAGAGGTTTGAGAAAGAGCCAAAAGAGGGGGTGTATACCCATATAAGGCCTGAAAGGGAGATGTTTTCAAACTTGAGTGGTAATTGGTATTGAACCAATACTCGGCTAGGTATAACCAATGTGACACTTGGTTGGAGTATGGCCTGTCATGCAATGCAAGTAAGTCTCTAGTGCCTTGAATAATTGTTGCCAAAATGAGCTGAGGAATATCTTATCTCTGTCCGACACAATAGTGTTTGGTTGTTCATGCAATTTGTAAACAGTTTGGAGGAAGATATCACCCACTTTAGATGCAGTGAATAGATGAGCCAGTGGCTGTATTTTGTCAAGCGGTCTACCACTACAAATATGACTGTTTTACCTTGGGAGAATGGTAATCCTTCAATAAAATCCATGCTTATATGCTCCCAAGCTTGATTTGGGACAGGAAGAGGTTGTAACAGGCCACCATATCCACTTTGGTTATTTTTGTTTCTCTGGCAGACTTCGCAAGCCGAGATGAAAGAGGTGACTTGAGTCTTCATACCAGGCCAGAAGAAATATTTTTTCAACCTCTGAAGAGTAGCCGTGATGCCAGAATGGCCTCCTACAATTGAGGAGTGTAATGATGTTAAGATTTGTTGCATGATGCTGCCTGACAGTCCTATATACAATCTGTTTTTATACTTGAACAATCCATTTTGTAACTTGTAGTGCGGAACTGCTGAAGGAGAGACCAACAACCTGGAAATCAGAGTTTGAACAGTCTAATCATTTGTATAGCTGCTAAGAACTTCCTTTAGCCATATGGGAGATACTTGTGAGATTGTTGAACATTGACAGTCAGTAGGAGTGATCCAGAACAAGGCATCTACTACTATGTTATCAATACCTTTTTTATAGACAATAATGACATAATCAAATCCAAGTAGTTTTGTTAACCACTTTTGCTGTAAGGTTGTTGTCAATTTCTAATCCAGGAAATATTTAATGCTCTGATGGTCTATGAGTATAAATAATTTGGATCCAATCAAATAGGCTCTCCACTTTTGAACGGCTGAAACAATAGCAAGCAACTCCTCGTAGGTGGAGAGATCTAGGTTTTTTGGGCTTAAAGCTTTACTAAAAAAAAGCAATTGAGTGTCCTTCTTGAGATAGGACAGCACCTAAACCAACTAAACGTGCATTCGTTTCCACAAAGAAAGGTAAGGAGAAGTTGGGAAGTTGCAATAAAGGAGTGGTTGTCATAGCAACTTTCAGGGTGTTAAAGGCAGTGGTGGAGTTGTCATCCCAAACAAGTGCATCTTTTTTTAGGAGTTCAGTGAGAGGCTTAGCCAAGTGACCATAGTTTTTGACAAATTTCCTATAGTACCCAGTCAAACCAATAAATCCCCTAAGTTTTTCAAGTTATGAGGGATGGGGCAATTGATCATGGAGGAGATCTTTGAAGGGTTAGCAGATACACCTTCACAAGTGATAATATGGCCTAAATATTCCAATTTTTGTTCCAAAAGAACATTTAGAAAATTTGGCATATATGCAATTTTGTTTAAGAATGGAAAGTGCAATTGTAAGGTGATGGAGGTGTAGATCCAAGGAGGTGCTATAGACAAGATTATCATCAAAAAAGGTAAGTACGAACTTACGTAGATGTGGTTGGAAAATTTGGTTCATAAGAGCTTGGAAAGTGGCCGGGGCATTAGTTAAACCAAAAGGCATAACTCTAAACTCAAAATGACCATGGTGAATCTTAAAAGTTGTTTTGTGTATATCACTGGGGTGTACCAATACTTGGTGGTATCTGGACCTAAGATCAATCTTGGAAAAGATGTTGGCACCATGTAGTTCATCAAGAAGTTCATCAATGAGGGGCATAGGGAATTTGTACTTTATGGTGAAGGCATTCAACCTCCTATATTCAATACAAAACCTCCAAGAGTTATCTTTCTTTTTGCCTAATAAGATGGGTGCATCATAAGGACTATGGGAAGGTTGGATGAATCATGTTTCTAACATGTCCTTGACCAAGTGTTCCACAATCCCTTTATGCATATGAGGGACTCTATAGGGTGCTTGAGATGGTGGTGTAGAGTTTGGTTTTAATGGAATAGTGTGGTCTAGGGCTCTAGTGGGTGGTAAGGTAGTTGGTGGTTGAAAACCTTCTTGAAATGATTCAAGTAAGGTGGTAATAGATGGAGGGACAATTTCGATGATAGGGACTTGTGTGAGAGAGAAATAATGGCCCAAGAATGAGTAGGAATTTTTTTGATGAACTTGGACAATTTAGAAGATTGTACGAGGCAAATGGAGGCAGTATCAGCTATACCCTGTAGTGTAACTTATTGTCCCTGATATTGGAAGGAGAGCTGCAGTGTTTGGAGGTTAGTGATGATGTTTCCTAGTGGTTTAAGCCAATCACCACCTAGGACCATGTCATACCCACCTAACAGGAAGACCCTAACAAACCCTTCAAAGATATTGTTTTGCATGCTTTATTTCAAAGGTTCACAGATAGCATTGCTCACCAAGTGTTCTCCCTTAGCCACTTTAACAATCATTTGTGGTGTGAGGATGGTTGGACAATTAGTTTCTTTGATTATTTTTGGGTTAATGAAAGAATGGGTGCTTCCCGTGTCAATAAGGATGGAGATGGGTTTTTTTTTTTAATCATCGCTTTGATGAGAATGGTATTAGAGGATTGACTACCCTGGAGTGCATGGATAGAAAGTTCCATGTCAGAAGACATGTCAAAGGATTGCTCAGTAAAGAGGTCTTTACGCTCTTCTAAGTGAGGTTTAGGATCAACTTGGTTCTCATCCTTAGTGATCAGCAAGTATAAATGTTGTTTTTTACAGACATGACCTGGTTTATAGAGCTCGTCATAGTTATAACAAAGACCGTTGTCTCTCCTAAGTTTCATTTGTATTGGAGTTAGCCTTTTGATGGAAGGGTTAGAGTAGGGAGGTCTACTTTGAGTCATAGGGTAGGTTGTGTTCTGTTATGAAGGAGTAGAGTGCTGATGGTTGTTGGTGAGGTGATTAGAAGGCATATTTGGTTTGGACCAAGTTCCACTGTAAGGTGTAGTGGTGTAGGTTCTGCGGGTGTTGGTTTGTATAGATGAATTGGTGTTACAACTCTCCTGCATTCTAACCAATGAAAAAGCATGGCTAATGGTGGTGGGTTTGAACATTTAGACTGCTGTTTTAATATTAGATTTCATTCCACTCAGAAAATTGAGAATGAAGTATGACTCAGTAAGGGAGGGATTATGAAGGAGCATTAGAGACTTGAGCTCTTCAAATTTGTCGAAGTATTCTTCCACAGATTGGGTTTGGGATAGTTTGTTGAATGAGTCCACGTAATTATCAAAAATTGCATCTTCAAATCGCATACAAATATCATGAATAAGTTCTGGTCAGTGAATGACATGCTTATTGATTTGGTAGTTAAGAAACCAAATGCCAGCCTTCTGATCTAGATGAATGGATGCTAGGGCAACTTTAGAATCGTCCAAGACATTATACAATGCAAAGAAACGTTCACATTTTTTACCCATGACCTAGGGTTTACGCCATCAAAATGTGAAAAATCTACTTTGGGAAATTGAAACAAGTTACTTCCATAATCATTGGGCGGGTGGGAGGGTGGTCTCGTTTGATTTGTAGTTGCTCTGATGCCTGAGATTGGCTGGATTCACCTTCAATGTTCATCGGTCTCTGGTTTGAAATAGATGGATCAACTGCTTCATTTTCGCTTCCAATCATTTTTCTTGTGATTCACTATTCTGTACAATTCGTTTGAGTTATGATTTGATTAACTCTATTTGTTTGGTCGTTTTTTATTGGTGCTTCTTCGAATCCTTCATGAAGTTTTCCAGTTCTCTTGCTCTCGTCTCCATTCTAGGGTTTAGGATTGAATGCTTTGTACCTAATGTCACGATTGGACAACTATTTGAAAAAGAAATTGAGAATCAGAGAGACCAAAACACTAGAATTAGAAAATAGAAGGGATAAACTCTCTCAATCTCTCGGATTGGAGCCTTGATTTCTCTAATTGCTTGGCAAACAAGTCTTACAGTGAGTCCCTCTTTAAAGAGGTGATATCTTAACAGAAATTGAAATCTACCAGTGGTGTTAATACACGTGTCTGGCTACAGTCTATTAACTAACAACTTTTACATTATTACCAAATTACCCTTTCCCTAATTTGAATTTCATTTTCTCTTCCCGCCTAAATTCTAGCAATCAATTTCTTCCCTTCCCGCCAGTAACTTTAGCATGCTCGTGACATTAACCACCAAGTTGTTTTTATTAATAAAAATGGTAAGTTGGTGTTATATATTTAAGGTTGGTGCAACAAAGTCGAAACATTTCAAAATGCCGACGCAACAAAGTGTTGGTGGAACCAAACCAAATAGTCGGGTACACGTAGCAATTCCCTTAATTTTTTTTGTGTTAAAAGTGACTTTAACGAGTGAAAGATAGTAGGAAAAAATATCACATGTGGAAAGAAAGAGAGAGATACAAACTACAATATAACAACATAAAAAGATAATAAAATGGTGGGAAGACAAAGGGTGGCTAGTGCAGTGGTAGTACAATGTGTTTTAGGAGAAAAAAGGGACTTGCTATGTCTATCCAACTATTTGGCTCGGTTGCATCGACTCTTTGTTGCACCGGTATTTAGGATGTTTCAACTTTGTTACACCAAGCTAAACTATGTAATACCGACTTATCAGTTTTTATTAATAAAAATCATTTGGTAATGAAATTTTCTCATTTAAGAGCATTACTTGACTCCTGAATGAATGAACAAAAGTAATCCTTATATAAAATAAAAATCCACTCACGCATTCGTTAAACTTCAATGTGCTCATCAGCCATAGAGGGGTTGAAAACCAATACGTAATAAAAAAAAATCAGTACATCAATTTCGAAACTATTGCAACTATTATATCATAACCAGAATAATTACATTAAAAATCTAAAAAATTCCTACATCCAATTTTTTTTAATCAGGAATCCTTTATACAAAAACAAAACAAGTAATCCTCTTCTCCTAGTGTTTGGTTTTACGTTTAACAAAATGTGGTGGGTATACTAAGCAACTTTTAGAAGCTAAATCTAAAAGTTAAAGTTGGGGCCATCAAGTCAAACAGTTGGGTACATGTAGCAACTCTACCCGCCCCCCCCCCCCCCCCCCCCCCCCCCCCTGACGCGGCTCACTTTGAATTTCTGGTGAACTTGGAAAAGAAGTAACATCACTTGACTTGGCAACCGGAGCTTGACCAACTACACCAACCACGCCTTTTAGCTCAGGAGAAGAAGACGGAGGATAGATTCTCAACGGGTAAAACCGTTATTCAGGGATTTCCTTCCAGTATGCTAGTTCAGGAGCTAGGAAGACGTCCATAGGAGAGAAGCAACCCCCCTTATGAAGCTACAAGACCACTCAAGGTATGAGGCTCATTGCCAAAAAGAAACAAACTCCCTAGGGCGGCCTCACTCTACTACTTAATAAAGGCGGGAAGAGAGGAAGATTCTTATCTCCTTCCTTGAGCCAGATAGCCCTACTTTGCTCTTTGGCAAAATCCTCCTCCATGCCAGCTGAGCTAGCGTCTTCTGATACAAATCCCCCCCAAAAAAAATTAATAATAATAATAAAAAAAAAATCATAACTTAACTTAGGGGCAATGAACAAATCATTAAGTTGTTCAAGCTTGGCTAAAGAATTCTTGAAGTGATTGTAGATAGAAAAATCAGAAAATGGGATGTTCTATTTCCGAATTAAGGAGGTTGTTGAGGATAGAATTCAATTTGCTTCAGAGCAGACCACACCATGCTACGTATATTCAGCCTTTAAAATGAGTTGTTGCTACTTATGTTAGAACATCCGCGGCAAGCCAATTTGACAGGGGATAACTTTGGTGGGGATAAAGTTATCCCCCTTCAAGTAGTGACCCACAGTAAGCCAAATGCAACGGAGGGTGGGAATGCGTGTAGGCTAAAGTTGCATGTGAGATAATGGTGAATGGTGTTTGAAGTGCCGCTCGAGTTAAATGGCATTTCAAATGCCACTTAAAATTTGAATTTCCCCATAAAAGACAAAACAAATTACCTTTTCAACCAAAGACAAAGTTTGAGCGCCATTTGAAATGCCACTGGTCTTGAGTGAGATAAGTCCCTTATTTTCATAAAAATAAAAACATTTTGTTATAAAAAATAATCAATTGGCTACTGAAGATGCTCTTACATATGTTCTTATACATGTTGATGGTGACGAGACATTCACACTGTCAAGAAATCAATCTCTGGTATCATCGAATAAGAGTGGTCTAATCTAGGTGTAAAATGCAAATTCTCTAAGGAAACCCCAACTGTCTAGCAATGCCAGACTTTTTGGGCAGCATTAATTAACCCCATAGTCAAACATGATGTGTTTTTTTTTCTCAACCATGAAGCACACAGAAGATATGGAGTCAAAGAAATGGAAAAATTTTTGAAAAAGTTGGTGGAATGTACATGTGGTAGAAAGAGAAATTATTGTGTTTTTCTTTTTTAAAAAATAAAAATTATTATAACTATCTACGTAGTTATCAGATTTTTGTGATCTTGGTATCATTGAAATGCATTTTTGAAGATCTTTCGAACAAAATCAATGATCAATATAAACTATATATGTATTATTAAAAACGTCTAATGCATTTCACGCCATGAATATTCAAACAAAGAACTCGATACAAACACTTAAAATTTCAAAATATGTATTTTATTATTAAAACATGTAAGTATTTTTTATATTTCCATGCTTAAGTATAATATTATTCAATGAAATGGATAGACATTTTAATGAAAATTCAAACACCCCGAACATTCAATTGATTATAATTTTAACCGAGTTTGATTCTAAAAAAAATATTAATGCATGATAATTAGAAGAAAAACAATCTATGTCGAGTGCCAATGGCACGGGTAATATGCATGTACTACAAACAATACAATTCTCGACAACCCATCTACTTGAGCGTCCAATTCACAGTTTACATAATTTCGCTAGTAAAATACCATAAAAGATGTGACATATCAATCAATCGAAAACTCCATATATTTTTTAGAGCCGAGTTTTCCAATATAAGCAAATTGCATATAATTTATGAAAGAACAAAATAATGGTACAAACTAAATAAAACCCGAAGGTTTTTCTGGTTTTAAGAACAGTATAGGATTACAGCTTCAATGTCAAATCAAGTTCCTCTGGCACCTTTGGATGAGCTTCGCGAGTCTCATTTGCCCAAGGAAACCCACCATGCCCAACCCCATTGTTGAGTTCATTACCAGAACCTCCATATGTGGGGTTAGCACCATTGGTACACGCATTTCCAGTACCATCACCAGTTGAAGAATCTCCTGACATAGGTGTTTGATGATTGTCGCACCTAGCAAGTCCCACAGCTGAAAGACTTAAGCCACCAGGACTACCACCAATTGCCTTGTTAGCTGCACTATTAGACAGCGCAATGGCGTTGTGAGTGGCCGCTAAAGCATCATACATGCTAGCCGGTGGAGCATTGTTATTTGGAACAGCGCCAGCAATTGTTCCATTGTTGAACTTACCAATTCCAGGCATTGGAAATCCACCCTTGTTGGCATGATGATACTCATCGGTCCTAAAATGTCCAACACCATGCTGTGGGCCAAAACGCGGTCCTGGAAACACACCATGGGCGCCATACTGCGGTCCATCAAAAGCCCACGGATTGTACCCCTTGTGAATTCCTGAGTGCATCCGGACCCCAAGGGGCCTACTGAAAGCTCCATGGTTAGGGGCAATTAGGATGTTTGAGTATGGATGAGGGTAGTAAGGAGGAGGATACCCCATGACTCGATCGTCCATCCCAGCTTGTCTCCTTTTCTCGAAACTTCGTTCACGCTTATGCGCATTTTGATGCCCACCTAAAGCTTGGGAAGTATAGAACATCCTCTTACAGTACTTACAAAAAAACACCTTTGGTCCCCCAACATTTTTGTCAATAATCTCCAAGGAGGAAGGATCACCTTCGTCAACCTCCTTCTCCAGCCGCTTCCCATCAAGAGTGAGATCTGATCTAGCCTCCTTGCTCAATACTTTCATATTCTCCCCTCCTCCGTCCTTCGCTTCAAACTCAACATGTGCTGAGCCAGTACTAGAAGTTGGTGACAGACTAATCACTTGTGTCCCTGATCTTGCTTCCATATTATCATCAGCCATTGCAGACAACTCAAAAGACAAAAAATGTTACAAACAAACACTCTTTGTTGTGAGGCTTCAAAGAAGATGGAGATTACCTCCTTATAACACCAAACAATTAAGTCTACAATCTTCCTAGTATGGAAGGACATCTTGTTATAGAACAACAAAGACCCAATTGAGTAAGAACAGTGAGTCACCACAATATTATCTCATAAAGGCAAAATTGGATTCTTTCTTCTTCCACTTCTGTTCTTGCTTTTAATACTATATATCGAACACTTATCATAAGAAAAACAACATAAAGAGTCGAGTTTTGACTAAGATTTTTAAGGATTCCAAATATTTTTTAGATCTCCAAATATGTTTTGGAAACAATGTTGTTTGATGTGATATTTTCTTGTACTTTGAGTTTTAGTTTCTAAATCCCACCATCTTTGGGCCCATAGAAGTTAATTCTTTGGGCATGTGTTGAGTTTCCAAACTGAGTGCTGTTAGGAGAGAAACAATGGTTTCCAATTCGAGATCAAAAGATTAAGAAGGTCGTGCTTATCATTATCAGAGGCTTCTCAAAAACTTATAAATGCACGTGTATATTTGAAGATCTTCACAGATTTATATCCAGAAGTTCGTCAATGTGGTTTTGGTGGTGCCCTGCTAGAATACCTCTTAGGTTTTAGCCATCGATGATGTATTGAGTTTGTATTGTAGCATACATTCAGGCCGGGTTGGGTCACGCCTCTAGGGTGTGTTTGGTTGCTGGCCAGTACTAAAAGTTGAAGGCAGATATCAGGGCCATCAGGCTCCAGTAAAGGTTCATGGCTTGCAAAGTTTTCAAAATCCAGTTTTGTACCAAAGTTTTCAAAATCCAGTAAAGGTTCATGGCTTGCAATGTTATAAAAATCGCTAGGTGGTAGGCATGCAGCAAGCAGGGGACTATGGCCTAGAGGCCTAGGCAGTTATTTATTTATTATAATGCTTAGATATATATGCAAAATGTTTAAAAAAAAACAGTCTTAATTTTTTTTTTTTTCAACAATGACTCTTTTATTAACCCAGGTTAACTCATAAAGTTATAGAACATCTTTACCCTTCCTAAACAAATAGAAAACCCAATTATACTTTTATGACCAACAAAGATTTTTTTTTTTATTAATAATTCTAATTTTTATTTTTGTCTATTTTTACTTTTTTTTTTTTACCCTTAACCCATCCCACACTATGCCGTTGGTAGGTATCGATATTAATGATTCTAATTATGATCAACCAGTTATAAGTTTTCATTGACTCACAAGTTAATCAAATTATTATGTTAAGGTTTGGTAAAATTTTCATAATATAGTTAATGATGATTATAAATTTAATTTTAATTAATTAATAAAATCAATTTTTTAATTTGTCATAAATTTGATTAGAAAAGTTTAGAAGTACCCGTGCATTACATTTCTTAATGATGATTAGAAATTTAGTTTTAATTATCATTGCTTCTTATTCCATTATGTAGTTAATAAAATCGATTTTCTCACTATCGAAATTTGATTTCCTATTCTTCATTGCATGGGTACCTGTAAAGTAATAAATGTTATACTTTGTCGCTATTTAGTCACAATTATCTACCACAGAGCATGATCATAGCCTCAAAAGTAAAATATATGGGAACCAATATTGAATAAGATAATTTCATATAAACTAAATAGTGACAGAATTTAAGCAACCATTAATTGAAACAAAAAAAAAATTTAATTGCTCTTCAAACTCAGGTATACCTTCACATTCAGTCAAATACAAACAATTCAGAGTGGCAAAATATTCAAAAATAAAATAATGATAACATGAAAATATTAATGCAACCATTTGTAGCTTACAAATGTCATAAAATAATTGCTCAAACTTCAATTGAAAAACAAGATAACATAAGAAAATAAAAACTAACAAAAAAATAATGATTAATGGGGTGGGAGGGGTTAAGGGTAAAAAAAAAGTAAAAATAACAAATAAAAATAAAAATTAGAATCATTAATAAAAAGAGTCATTGTTGGTCACAAAAGTATAAAATTAGGTTTCCATTTGTTTATGAAGGGTAAATATATCATATAAGTTTATGAGTTAAAATGGGTTAATGAAATGGTCCTTGTTGGTTATAAAACTATAAAATTAGGTACAAATTAGCCATTACATCAACTACGGTATCTAAATTGTCTATTTTGTGAAAAAATAAGCCTTAAAAGTCATTTTTCATTGTGGCGAAAGTTAAGGCGTCTTCCGTTGTAAGCAACGCACTGCACCTACGCTCGATTGTAGTGACGAATGAGCAAGGCGCGCTGTGGTGGCGCCTGATTGTAGTCTTAAATATGCAAGGGTTCTCGCACCATTCTAGATGAAGCCGGGTAAAAAAGCTAGTCCAAGGTAGAGCTAGAGCTAAAATGATTAGATTAACCTCTTGGAACGTTGGAACTTGACGAGTATGTTAATAGAACTAGTGGACATCTTGAGTAGGAGGAAGGTAAACATAGCTTGTCTCCAAGGGACAAAGTGAAAGGGGAACAAGGCTAAAAATTTAGGAGTAGGGTTCAAACTTTTCTAAAAAAATAATCCACCTTGTGTATGAACTGCAGGTTTTTGGTGGGTAAACTAAGTAGTAGGAAAATTGAGTATTTATTAAGGTAGACCCAGATACTCCCTACTATAATATGTGTCTAATTCTTCCCATTGATGATATTCTTGTTAAGCTCTTTGCAAAAATACTTTAAAATTCATATTTGACACGAAAAGATGATTGATGCTTTGATTTTTAGTACCAAATTCAAGTCGGACTGGCACCGACCAATTCAATGTGGTGCTGCAATATTAACCATCCGAGTGTAGTTGCACAAATATTGACAGGAAAGGGGATGGATTATTTCCAATGGAGATGGTTGTGGTTGGTGTAAGTGCGAGAAAAATATAAAGTAGTAGATAAGAAGAAAATGGAAAAACAAACGAGTATAAGGGGAAGAAGAAGAGGGAGGACAAATATAGAAAATCTAGCATCACAAGGATTCAAGGAAAACATTTCAAGGTAGGTAATTGAATCATTAACTTCTGTTGCAACAAGCAAGTGGTGTTGTTGACAAGAGTAAAATGCATATTAGTATCCATTTGGTGTTCTTAAAAACACTAATATCCATGAAGTATATCATAAATTTCAACACAATTAAACATTTTTTTTTTTTTTGACAATATTAGTCCCCTTCTGGCTTAGCATATGCTTTCGATATAATGCTTGTTTGCATCTACCATGTGTCAGCATGTCTTTGGTATGAAGGTGTTTTACATATCTGGAACCTAATGTATATGAAGTGTTTTTTGCATGTAACAATATAGATAACGATTATACACTTGATACGATCGTATGGCCTACCTATTATGTTTTAACAATTGTAAGTGTTCGAAAACTTGAAATGGTACACAAGTGGGATGCCTGAGATTTTACAGTAGTCCCTTTTTTACTTGGAGTTCATAAATACATATTTTATTAATATGCGACTTCAACTTCAATAATTACGTTGAGATTCCGTAATCTCAACTGCGTTTTGTAAGTACATAACATAATTTGAAACATGGTTAGATATGCTACAAAAATTTATAGAATAGCATCTAAATTTTAAAATTACACCATTAATACAACCATTGTAGTCGTATACTTTTACAAAAATTGGAAGGTTTTATTTGTTTACAGTACTTTGGGAAAATAATATGCACTTAGCGATACTAAAAGCATGAGCAAGAGCTTCCCGAGCGTCTAATACATTGAAATTCATTGTTTTGGCACCTATGCTCACACTTTCGATCGGTGAATGAGATAATTAATGATGTCAAAGGGTTGTCTATGACTTTTTTAAGGGCATAATTAATTTTGATTTGGCTTTAACATTGATAAGGTCATCAATATCCATTACGAATTCAATAAAATGACATTTGTATTCAATTCTTTCTTTGAACTGTGCGAAACATGAGTTTGGGGAGCAAAATCAATTGTGGAAAAAAGGGTGGATCGGGAAAACCTTATACAAATATACAAAATCATTAAGGAAATTTATACATTCTTAAACCAAAATGACAATGCAAGTTCAATTATTTCAATATATAAAAGTCATTAAGAATTTATTTATGAAAATAATATTCAAAGTGAGGAAATGGGAGTAAACGGTGGTTCGACTTTGTGACTAGTCAACAACAACAACAACAACAAAGAGGAGTGTGTAAGAAAGAAAAGACAACGGGTAAAGACACAAGATACACATAAAAAAAAAAAGCTAGGGAACCAGATTTCTACAACTAGGGTGATGTGGCGTGATTTTGAAAAAATAATGAAATCCCTAAAATGTTTGTGTATCTCGAGGTTGTAAAAAACTTCTCTAATGATGCCACGTCAACCTGGTTGCAAAACTCGGTTCCCTAGCCTCACTTGATATACATAGTTCTTCATCCCCATCTCAAAAGCGTATTCATACATAACATCATGTAATGATAGAACCAAATTTACTATCTTAAAAAAAAGTTTGATTTGAGTCAATTTGCATTAGTCGATTTTGTCAGTTTTATATCATCTCTAACGCAAATACATAAAATAATACATCAGTTAAAATGTAGAGTTATTTACATTTTAGGTATGTGTAATTTAGTTTTATATCCCTTTAAGTTCAAAAAGTTTTGCATAAATACTTATTGGGCACAAAATTGAGTCTTGATTGTTTATTCAATGAGGTTGACCAAGATCACATCTCCCATATTCAGTAAAGACCTAAATACCCTACTTTAGGTGTGCATGCGAAGGTTTTAGTAATCTAGAAATCTCAATAGTATCTCAAGGTGATTTAACGATGTAGATTTAATTAAAAAAACACCTAACTCCACATCTTCAACCCAACACCACAACCACTACCCCGCCCCCTCCACATTTCTCTGAACCAATCTCCACTACCACCACCTCCACTATCAGAAAGAAACCGAACATATCCTCTCTTTTTTTCTCTCTCTCTAACACACACGCGCACACACACACACACACAACCTTTTTTTTCCTAGGCCTTGCTTGGTCTGTAGTTAATCCACCTAAATAAAAATGATTTGATTTGACAAAAAAATTTCATATCCATCCATTTTCCAATAGTATGATCAAATTTTATGCCTATTACCAAAATTAACATGATTAATCATAGGAAAAAAAAAGATAAATAATTCAACAAATTGATTTCAGTTCCTTGAGTGGTGAAAACCGAATCGACTATTATTGGATTCAAATTTTTCAACTGAAATCGAACCAAATACATAAGAAATTGAGTCGACCATATCAGTTTCAAATTTATGTAAACAGAAAAAGCGAACCGACAACCTAAAAAGTCACTAAAATTGACATAAAACCGAACCGAACCGACTGACTAAATTAAACACATTGTATTATTTTTACATACAATATATAATATATAATATTTATTATATATATTCGATCAGTTCAGTTTTGTCGGTTAAAATCACTTAAAAACGAACCGATCCTAAATCGAACCAATCGATTCGGTTTTGATCGGTTGAATCGGTCTAATTTGTTTATTCGGGTTTTTACTCAACCCTAAGATTTCCCATGCCACTTGTCAAACACCCACAAAAAAAAAATTTCAACAAATTAATTGCATGTGCGATGCATTTGCAATGAACCAAGCAGGGCCCTAATTATGATTTCAATAATCAAGTTTTTCATCAAATCCATAAATCCAAAAACTCTATTTCAATTCAACCCCAAGGAACTTTTTTTCTTCTTCTCCAATGACCGTCAGAAATCACCATCCGTCGTATGCATAAATGTCCACAATGTCACCTTCAGAGAAGCTAGAGGTTCGAATTTCACGAGGGCAAGTCTTATAAGTCACCTTCCAAAAGTAAGTCAGTTTTTTCGTACATTTTGGATACTATTGTTTTTGCACTAATTCGTTTTGGGTATCATTTTCTCCAATGTGTAATATGTAAAATTTTCATACACAATATAAAATATATTATGCATAGCCAAAATGTATATAATCTTTAAATATATTGAAAAAGAACCTTTCTATGCAACCTGGGGGAGAGAACACTGATTAGTGCCTGTGGAGGGTGTCCAACACGTGAGTGCCAACTCTACCCCTCTCTCCATCTTCTCCAAATCCATAGAGAGAGGACTAGAGTTGGCACTCACATGCTGGACACCCTCCTCATGCACTGACCAGGCACAAAGACTAGGCTGAGTAGATTTTTCATTGAAAAAAATAATAATAACTGAGGCATTGGTGGTAAATGGTTGTTTGATGATATTAAATGACATCACAATGATGGACAACAACATCAACAAAAATGAGCAGCAAAACAGAGGGAGGGAGAGGATGTCATATGAAACAAAATCTCTTCCTTAATGAAAAATTAGAAGGTTTTATTTGTTTACAGTACTTTGGAAAAATAGTATGCATTTAGCGATCACTAGAAGCATGAGCAAGAGCTTCCCAAGCGTCTAATATAGAGAAATTCATTATTTTGGCACCTACGCTCACACTTTCGATTGGTGAATGAGATAATTAATGATGTCAAAAGGGTTGCCTATGATTAATTTTGATTTGACTTGACTTTAATATAGAGAAATTCCTTTTTAAGGGCATGATTAATTTTGATTTGGCTTTAACATTGATAAGGTCATCAATATCCACAAATTCAATAGAAGGAAATTTGTATACAATTCTTTCATAATAGTTAAACGTGTTCACCAGTTTGAACTATGCAAAACATGAGTTTGGGGAGCAAAATCAATTATGGAAAAAATGGTGGATCAGGAAAACCTTATACAAATATAAAAATCATTAAAGAAATTTAAACATTATTGAACCAAAATGACAATGCAAGTTCAATTATTTCGATATATAAAAGTCATTAAGAAATTATTTATGAAAATGATAATCAAGGTGAGGAAATGGAAGTAAATGGTGGTTCGGCAAAAACAACAACAACTTAAATAGGAGTGTGTAAGAAACAAAAGACAATGGGAAAGTCACGATGTAGCGACACAACATACACATAGTTCTTCATCCCCATCTCAAAATTGTGTTCATGCATAACATCATATATTGATGGAACCGAATTTACTATCTTAAAAAAAGTTTGATTTGAGTCAATTTGCTTTAGTCGATTTTGTCCGTTTTATGTCACCTCTAACGTAAATACATAAAATAATATATCAATTAAAATGTAGGGTTATTTACATTTTGGGTATGTGTAATTTAGTTGTAAATCCCTTTAAGTACGAAAGTTTTGCATAATTACTCATTGGGCAGGAAATTAAGTCTTGACTGTTTATTCAATGAGGTTGACCAAAATCACATCTCCCACATTCAATAAAGATTTAAATACCCTACTTTAGGTGTGCATGTGAACGTTTTAGTGATCTAGCAGAGATCTCAATAGTATCTCCAGGTAATTTAACTATGTAGACTTAATTAAAAAAAAAAACCTAACTCCATTCATCTTCAATCCAACACCACAATCACTACCCAACCCCCTCGACATTTCTCTAAACCAATCTTCACTAGCACCACCACCATCACCAGCTTTTCAAAATATCATTGAGAAACCCAACATATCGATATCCCTTTCTTTCTTTTTTCTTTCTCTGTCACACACACAAACCTTTTTTTTTCTTCCTAGGCCCTGCTTGGTTCGCCGTTAATCCACCTAAATAAAAATGATTTGATTTGAAAAAAAAATTTCCCCAACAATGTATTTTCACCTTCATTTTCAATATGCTTAGAGGTGAATAGAACTCCTTTTGTAATTTTTTCTTGTGTAGTGTTGGCTTACTATTTGTAAAAATGGCAAAAAAAAAAAAACGATTTCATATCCATCCATCTTCCAATAGTATGATCAAATTTTATGCCTATTCCCAAAAATAACACTGACTGTTATTGGATTCAATTTTTTTCAGCTGAAATCGAACTGAACACATAAGAAATTGAGCCGACCATATCAGTTTCAAATTTATGTAAACGGAAAAGTGAACTGACAACCTAAAAAGTTACTAAAATCGACATAAAACTGAATCAACCGACTAAATTAAACACATTTTATAATTTTTACATACAATATATAATATATAATATATATATATATATATATATTCAATCAGTTCAAAAAAAAATTCATAAAAAAAATCAGTTTAGTTTTGTCGGTTAAAATAAATTAAAATCGAACCAATCGATTCGGTTTTGATCGGTTCGGTCAGTTTTATTGGTTTATTCGGTTATTTACTCAACCCCGAGATTTTCCATAAAAATTTCCACCCCACTCGTCAAACACCCACAAATAAAAATTTCAACAAATTAATTGCATTTGCGATGGATTTGCAATGAACCAAGCAGGGTTCTAATTAGGGTTTCAACAATCAAGTTTTTCATCAAATCCATAATTCTCCAAAAACTCCATTTCAATTCAACCCCAAGGAACTTTTTTTTCTTCTTCTCCAATGACTATTAAAAACAACCATCCGTCGTATGCATAAGCGTCCATAATGTCACCTTAAGAGAAGCTAGAGGTTCGAATTTCACGAGGACTCCATAAGTCACCTTCCAAAAAGTAAGTCAGTTTTTTGAACATTTTGGATACTACTGTTTTTGCTCTAATTCATTTGGGTATTGTTTTCTCCAATGTGTAATTATGTAAAATTTTCATGCTCAATATAAAATATATCAAAATTATGCATAGCCAAAATGTGTATAATCTTAAAATGTATTGAAAAAAACCTTTCTACTGATTGGTGCCTGGGGAGGGTGTCCAACACGCGAGTTTCAACTCTACCCCCTTCTCCATCTTCTCCAAATCCATGTAGAGAGGACTAGAGTTGGCACTCACGTGCTGAACACCCTCCCCAGGCATAAAAACTAGGCTGAGTAAATTATTCATTGTAAAAAGTAATAATAAATGAGGCATTGGTGGTAAATGGCCGTTGGATGATAATAACTAACATCCCAATCATGGACAACAACAACAACAAAAATGAGCAGCAAAACAGAGGGAGGGAGAGGATGTCATAAGAAATCTTAACGAAAAATTGGAAGATTTTATTTGTTTACAGTACTTTGGAAAAATAGTATGCATTTAACGATCGATCATTAGAAGCAAGAGCTTCCCAAGCATCTAATATAGAGAAATTCATTATTTTGGCACCTAAGCTCACACTTTCGATTGGTGAATGAGATAATTAATGATATCAAAGGGTTGTCTATGACATTTTTAAGGGCATAAATAATTTTGATTTGGCTTTAACATTGATAAGGTAATCAATATCCATTACAAATTCAATAGAAGGAAATTTGTATTCAATTCTTTCATAATAGTTAAACATGTTGACCAATTTGAACTATGCAAAACATGAGTTTGGAAGCAAAATCAATTATGGAAATAAGGGTGGATCGATCATTAAAGAAATTTAAACATTCTTGAACCAAAATGACAATGCAAGTTCAATTATTTCAATATATAAAAGTAATTGAGAAATTATTTATGAAAATAATATTCAAAGTGAGGAAATGGGAGTAAATGGTGGTTCAACTCGGTGACTAGTCAACAACAAAAAGAGGAGTGTGTAAGAAACAAAAGACAACGGAAAAGTCACTGTGTAGCGACACAAGATACACATAGTTCTTCATCCACATCTCAAAATTGTGTTCATACATAACATCATATAATGATGGAACCGAATTTAATACCTTAAAAAAAGTTTGATTTGAGTCAATTTTCTTTAGTCGATTTTGTCAGTTTTATGTCACCTCTAACTCAAATACTTAAAATAATACATCAATTAAAATGTAGGGTTATTTACACTTTGGGTATGTGTAATTTGGTTGTAAATCCCTTTAAGTACGAAAGTTTTGCATAATTACTCATTGGGCACTGAATTGAGTCTTGACTGTTTAATCATTGAGGTTGACCAAAATTACATCTCCCACATTCAATAAAGATTTAAATACCCTACTTTAGGTGTGCATGTGAACGTTTTAGTGATCTAGCAGAGATCTCAATAGTATCTCCAAGTAATTTAATGATGTAGACTTAATTAAAAAAACAAAAAACTAACTCCATTCATCTTCAATCCAACACCACAACTACTATCCCGCCCCAACCACATTTCTCTGAACCAATCTTCACAACCACCACCACCACCAACTTTTGACAATATCATTGAGAACCCCAACATATCCCTTTCTTTCTCTCTCACACAAACCCTTTTTTTATTCCTAGGCCCTGCTTGATTCGCTGTTAATCCACTTAAATAAAAAATATTTGATTTGAAAAAAAAATCCCCAACGACATATATTCACATTCATTTTCAATATGCTTAGTGGTGAATAGAACACCTTTTGTAATTTTTTTTCTTGTGTAGTGTTGGCTTACTATTTGTAAAATAAAAAGGGCAAAAACAGCCGATTTCATATCCATCCATTTTCCAATAGTATGATCAAATTTGATGCCTATTACCAAAATTAACACGAGTAATCATAGGTAAAAAGATAAATAATTCAACAAATTGATTTCAGTGCCTTGAGTGGTGAAAACCGTACCTACTATTATTAGATTCAATTTTTTCAACTGAAATGGAGCCAAACATACAAGAAATTGAGCCGACCATATCGGTTTCAAATTTATGTAAACTGAAAATCGAACCGACAGACTACTTTAAACACATTTATAATTTTTACATACAATATATAATATATATTATATATATTCGATCAGTTTAGTTTTATCGATTAAAATCACTTAAAACATAACCGATCCTAAATCAAACCAATCGATTCGGTTTTGATTGGTACGCTCAGTTTAATTGGTTCATTTGGTTATTTTACTCAACCCTAAGATTTTTCATAAAAATTTCCATGCCACTCGTCAGACACCCACAAATAAAAATTTCAACAAATTAATTGCATGTGCAATGGATTTGCAATGTACCAAGTAGGGCCTAATTAGGATTTCAATAATCAGGTTTTTCATCAAATCCGTAATTCTCCAAAAACTTTGTTTCAGTTCAACCCCAAGGAACTTTTTTTCTTCTTTTCGAATGACCGTCAGAAACCACTAGCCGTCGTATGCATAAGCATCCACAATGTCACCTTCAGAGAAGCTACAGGTTCATATTTCACGAGGGCAAGTCTTGTAAGTCATCTTCCAAAAAGCAAGTTAGTTTTTTCGTACATTTTGGATACTACTATTTTTGCTCTAATTCATTTTGGTTATCGTCTCATCCAATGTGTAATTATGTAAATTTTGAATACTCAATATAAAATATATTTGAATTATGCATAGCCAAAATGTATATAATCTTAAAATGTATTGAAAAAATAACTTTTCTATGCAGCTTGGGGGAGAGAGCATTGATTAGTGTCTGGGGAGGGTGTCCAGCACGTGAGTGCCCACTCTACCCCTCTCTCTATCTCTTCCAAATCCATGGAGAGAGGACTAGAGTTGGCACTCACGTGTTGGACACCCTCCCCAAGCACTAACCAAGCACAAAGACCTGGCTGAGTAGATTTTTCATTGAAAAAAATAATAATAACTGAGGCATTGGTGGTAAATGGTTGTTGGATGATATTAAATGACATCCCAATCATGGACAACAACATCAACAAAAATGAGCAGCAAAACAGAAGGAGGGAAAGGATGTCATAAGAAACAAAATCTCTTCCTTAACAAAAAATTGGAAAGTTTTATTTGTTTACAGTACTTTGGAAAAATAGTATGCATTTAGAGATCACTAGAAGCATGAGCAAGAGCTTCCCAAGCATCTAATATAGAGAATTTCATTATTTTGGTACCTAAGCTCACGATTGGTGAATGAGATAATTAATGATTGTTAAAGGGTTGTCTGTGACCTTTTTAAGGGCATATTTAATTTTGATTTGGCTTTAACATTGATACGGTCATCAATATCCATTACAACTTCAATAGAAGGAAATTTTTATTTAATTCTTTCATAATAGTTAATCGTGTTGACCAATTTGAATTATGTAAAACATGAGTTTGGGGAGAAAAATCAATTATGGAAAAAACGGTGGATCGGGAAAACCTTATACAAATATACAAAATCATTAAAGAAATATAAACATTTTGAACCAAAATGACAATGCAAGTTCAATTATTTCGATATATAAAAGTCAATAAGAAGTTACTTATGAAAATAATATTCAAAGTTAGGAAATGGGAGTAAATGGTGGTTCGACTTTGTGATTAGTCAACAACAATAACAACAAAAACAACAACAACAACAACAACAAAAAGAGGAGTGTGTAAGAAACAAAAAGACAACGGGAAAGTCACGATGTAGCGACACAAGATACACGTAAAAATGCTAGGAAACTAGGTTTTCGCAACCATGTTTTGCAACCAAGGTGACGTGGCGTGTTTTTGAAAGAATGATGAAATCCCCAAAATGTTTGTGTATCTTGATGTTGTAAAAAACCTCCTCTAATGATGCCAGTCAACCTGGTAGCAAAACTCGGTTCCCTAGCCTCACTCGATATACATAGTTCTTTATCCCCATCTCAAAAGCGTGTTCATACATAACATCATATAATGATGGAACCGAATTTACATCTTAAAAAAAGTTCGATTTGAGTCAATTTGCTTTAATCGATGTTGTCAGTTTTATATCATCTCTAACGCAAATACATAAAATAATACATCAATTAAAATGTAGGGCTATTGACATTTTGGGTATGTGTAATTTAGTTGTATATCCCTTTAAGTTCGAAAGTTTTTCATAATTACTCATTGGGCACGAAATTGAGTCTTGACTATTTATTCAATGAGGTTGACCAAGATCACATCTCCCACATTCATAAAAGACCTAAATACCCAACTTTTGGTGTGCATGTGAAGGTTTTAGTGATCTAGAGATCTCAATAGTTTCTCGAGGTGATTTAACAATGCATATTTAAATAAAAAAAACACCTAACTCCTTTCATTTTCAAACCAACTCTACAACCACTACCCCGCCCCCTTCAAATTTCTATGAACCAATCTCCA
Organism: Berberis vulgaris; assembly: GCA_963556465.1. Taxonomy (NCBI): domain Eukaryota; kingdom Viridiplantae; phylum Streptophyta; class Magnoliopsida; order Ranunculales; family Berberidaceae; genus Berberis; species Berberis vulgaris. Next base: position 65,548,765 of record OY747133.1, on the reverse strand, counting down.
CTTCCACCAGCCTTTTAGAATATCATAGAGAAACCCAACATATCGCTTTCTTTTTTCTTTCTTTCTTCCTCACACACACGCACGCACACACAACCTTTTTTTTTCCTACGCTCTACTTGGTTTGTCGTTAATCCACCTAAATAAAATGATTTGATTTGACAAAAATATTTCAACAACAAATAAATTTTCACGTTCATTTTCAGTATGCTTAGTGGTGAATAGAACACATTTTGTAATTTTTTTCTTGCGTAGTGTTGGCTTACTATTAGTAAAATAAAAATGGGAAAAAAAAGAGCAATTTCATATCCATCCATTTTCCAATAGTATGATCAAATTTTATGCCTATTACAAAAATTAACATGAGTAATCATAGGTAAAAATAAGATAAATAGTTCAACAAATTGATTTCAGTGCCTTGAGTAGTGAAAACCGAACCGACTATTATTGGATTCAATTTTTTCAACTAAAATCGAATCGAACACTTAAGAAACAAAGCCGACCATATCAGTTTCAAATTTATCTAAACTGAAAAGTGAACCGACAACCTAAAAAGTTACTAAAATCGACATAAAACCGAACCGACCGACTATATTAAACACATTATATTATTTATACATACAATATATAAGATTTATTATATATTTCGATCGGTTCAGTTTGGTCGGTTAAAATCACTTAAAACCGAACCGATCCTAAATCGTACCAATCGATTCGATTTTGATCGGTTCGGTCTGTTTAATTGGTTTATTCGGTTTTTTACTCATCCCTAAGATTTTCCATAAAATTTTGCATGCCACTCGTCAAACACCCACACATACAAATTTCAACAAATTAATTGCATGTGTGATGGATTTGCAATGAACCAAGCAGGCCCTAAGTAGGATTTCAATAATCAAGTTTTTCAACAAATCCATAAATAAATAAAACTTTGATTCAATTCAACCCCAATGAATTTTTTTTCTTCTTCTCCAATGACCGTCAGAAACCACCATCCATCGTATGCATAAGCGTCCACAATGTCACCTTCAGATAAGCTAGAGGTTTTAATTTCACGAGGGCAAGTCTTGTAAGTCACCTTCCAAAAAGCAAGTAAGTTTTTTCGTACATTTTGGATACTACCGTTTTTGCTCTAATTCATTTTGGTTATCATCTTCTCCAATGTGTAATTATTTAAAATTTTCATACTCAATATAAAATATATCTAAATTATGCATAGCCAAAATGTATATAATCTTAAAATGTATTGAAAAAAGAACTTTTCTATGCAGCCTTGGGGAGAGAGCACTGATTAGTGACTGGGGAGGGTGTCTAGCACATGAGTGCCGACTCTATCCCTTTCTCAATCTTCTCGAAATCCATAGAGACGGGACTATAGAGTTGGCACTCACGTGCTGGACACCCACCCCAGGCACTAACTAGGCACAAAGACCAGGCTGAGTAGATTTTTAATTGAAAAAAATAATAATAACTGAGGCATTGGTGGTAAATGGTTTTTGGATGATATTAAATGACATCCCAATCATGGACAACAACATCAACAAAAATGAGCAGCAAAACAGAGGGAGGGAGAGGATTTCATAAGAAACAAAATATCTTCCTTAACAAAAAACTGGAAGGTTTTATTTGTTTACAGTACTTTGGAAAAATAGTATGCATTTAGCGATCACTAGAAGCATGAGCAACAACATCCCAAGTGTCTAATATAGAGAAATGCATTATTTTGGCACCTAAGCTCACACTTTTGATTGGTGAATGAGATAATTAATGATGCCAAATTAAGTGTTGTCAATGACCTTTTTAAGGGCATAATTACTTTTTAATTTGGCTTTAACATTTTTTTTTAAATAAAACCTTCAGCGGGGAGGGGCAACTATGGGATGCCATACCTTTATTAATTGAGTAAAAACCTTATAAACCTGTCGGGGTACATGACGACTTTACCCGAATAAAAGGAAAACTATTGAACATACATCAAAGATAAACCAAAAATCTAGGTCCTTTTAAAGTCTATTTCTCGTAGCTCTATTCCCAACTCCTCGAGCGTTCCAAAACATAATATTATCAATCATTGTTAGTTTGGCCAATAGAGTCACATGGCCTCGTCTAACAACGCATGCCCGGGGGGACTGCCATCTTGACTTTTGTACTTCTCCTCTTATTCAACTCTCCTTCTGACGTAGCCCCTAAATCCAAATCACTGCTCACTGCCTGTGGACCAACCTCAGATTCTGAGTCGATTTCATCACTATCATTACTAGCATTTTCGAGTTTATTGATATTCAATTTTTTCCGTCGAAGCCGCCTAATTTCTTTGAACAATGATATAGCCTTGTTCAATGTGTCTCCTATTATTTTATAATCCAGAGAATTTTTGATAGTGTGTTTTTCTAAATTGCTCTTGGCCCTGACCAAAGTCTGAATATCATCATCAAAAGGTCCCTGCGCTTGCTGTCCCTGCATAGTGTCTCCTAGCTCTGAGATAGGAACAACGTGTTGTCCCTGCATGGCACCCCCTGATTCTTTGGTAAGAGCAGTTGAATCCACTGTTTCAGCCACTGTACCCGACCGTAGCCACTGCATCATCCATTGTTACAACCGCATTCCCTACCTCAGCCACTGTTACCGACCCATCCACTACCTCAACCACTGTTGCAGCCTTGACCATTGTTGTTTTAACAGCCCATACGTCCCCTGTTTTGTCACTAACAGCACCCTGGAGCGCTGTTATGTCCTGGTCAGAATCGGTCTTTGCAATCACTTGCAGCCCCGCTGCAATTCTCGGTCCTAGCTCTGCTTTGACTTCCTCGCCATCTACTAAAGAACTAGCTGAATCCAGAGTTCCTTCTTCCAACACCGCCTGAATGGCTCTATCAATCCCACTAGAAGAATATCCTGCCTCCTTACAATCCAACTTGAAATTGGAAAGTGTTTTCCTCTCGGAGCCAATAATAGTATGTCCTTCCCCTTCAAGATTAGCATTTTTTTCCACAATTTTGTTTCCATTGAAATCAGGATTCTTTTCTAAATTCAGTCTAGGAATAGAAATCAAATTGGGATTCTTTCCCTCTTTTTCAATTGGCAATCCTTTGTTTAAATTAGCTAAAATATCAAAAGGATTATTTGATGTGCTAGTATCGTGATCTACCTTCTTAGGTACAGTTTCCAAATTTGTTTCTTTTTCTTACTAGTTTCCACCTTCTCCACTCTAATACCTCCTACAGTTGTGAATTTTTCCCCATCTTTCTTGACTGGTCTATATACTTTCCTTACTTCATTATCCCTTGGTTGACTTCCTTTATCCCTAGCCCCTCCAATTATAAATTTCTTACTTTCCTCTTCCGACTTATGTGTGCCACTTTGTCTTCAACCTTATGGCTATCCTTGCGTAAACCCAATCACTTCCTACATGCTTCAAAAGTGTGCCCAATCATTGCACAATTTTCACAATATTCGAAGCCCGGTTACACAATTTTTTGCCAAAATCATGTTGTTCTGGAGAACTCTAACCATATTCTATTAGGAAGCTCCTCTGATAGATCCATCTCAACGCACAACCTTGCCGCTCCTGGGCAAGTAAAACCCAAAATAGTGTCATCAATCCTCACAAAAGACCCAATAAAGTCTCCTACTTTTAAGAACAATGGATGAAAAAATTGCAATGGAAAGTTAGGAAGATCCACCCACAATGGTGCAAGCACCGGATCTTCCTTAAGACTAAGTCCTTGATGCCAACGGAATGCTTTGAATCTCACACCACGGATCATAAAAGAATCCCGCGACAAAGCCTTATTCACTTCATCTTCTGATTGGAATCTGACAAGAACATGTCTCTGATCTAACAAACCCATGGTAGACTCCCTCATAACACCCCAAGTTCTATGGATGGATTCACGAATAGCCTCAAGAGAAGGCCTATAACTAGAGAACTTAATCACAATAACATATGATTCAACGTACCTTTCACATCGTTTAGCCTCCGAGATATTCATAGATAATGTTGGACTTCCATCTTTGCTAAAACGGTTTCCTTTCATTGGTTCCCCCACAATCACCCATTGTTTAAACACTCCCAATGCTTGGAGGAAACTTCGAGGAGGCTTAACATCAGCAACCGAGGTGCCTCCACCCCCATCCGTATGCTCCCCTCCATTGGCGGCTTGAGGAGCCACCATGAACAAGAGGAGAAAATCTTAAGTTGGACGATCAAGATTGGAATTGCAGGCTTTAACATTGATAAGGTCACCAATATCCATTACAAATTCAATAGAAGGAAATTTATATTCAATTCTTTCATAATAGTTTAACGTGTTGACCAATTTGAGCTATACAAAACATGAGTTTGGGGGAAAAAACAATTATGGAAAAAAGGTGGATCCGGAAAATGTTATACAAATATACAAAATCATTAAAGAAATTTAAAAATTCTTGAACCAAAATGACAATGCTAGTTCAATTATTTCGATATATAAGTCATTAAGAAATTATTTATGAAAATAATATTAAAAGTGAGGAAATGGGAGTAAATGGTGATTCGACTTTGTGACTAGTCAATAACAACAACAACAACAAAAAGAGGAGTGTGTAAAAAAGAAAAGACAACGGGAAAGACACGATGTAGCGACACAAGATACACATAGTTATTCATCCCCGTCTCAAAACTGTGTCTATACATAGCATCATATAATGATGGAACCGAATTTACTATCTTAAAAAAAGTTCGATTTGAGTCAATTTGCTTTACTCGATTTTGTCAGTTTTATGTCACCTCTAATGCAAACAACCACTACCCCGCCCTCTCCACATTTCTCTGAACTAATCTCCACCACCACCACCACCAGCTTTTCACAATATCATAGAAAAACCCAACATATCCCTTTTTTTCTCTCTCACACACATGCACACACACAAACCTTTTTTTCTTCCTAGGCCCTGCTTGGTTCGCCGTTAATCCACCTAAATAGAAATGATTTGATTTGGAAAAAAAATTCACAACAATATATTTTTCACGTTCATTTTCAATATGCTTAGTGGCGAATAAAACACCTTTTGTAATTTTTTTTCTTGTGTAGTGTTGCCTTACTATTTGTAAAAAAAAATGGCAAAAAAAAATTGATTTCATATCCATCCATTTTCCGATAGTATAATCAAATTTTATGCCTATTACCAAAAAGTGATCATAGGTAAAAAAATGATAAATATTCAACAAATTGATTTTAGTGCCTTGAGTGGTGAAAACCAAACCGACTATTATTGGATTCAATTTTTTCAACTAAAATCGAACCGAACACCTAAGAAACTAAGCCGACCATATCGGTTTCAAATTTATGTAAACAGAAAAGCGAACCGACAACCTAAAATGTTACTAAAATTTACATAAAATCGAATCAACCGACTAAATTGAACACATTGTATTATTTTTACATACAATTTATAATATATAATATGTATATTCGATCAGTTCAGTTTTGTCAGTTAAAATCACTTAAAACCGAACCGATCCTAAATCAAACCAATTGATTCGGTTTTGATCGGTTCGGTTGGTTTAATTGGTTTATTCAGTTTTTTACTCAACCCTAAGATTTTCCAAAAAAAAATTCCATGTCACTTGTCAAACACCCACAAATAAAAATTTCAACAAATTAATTGCATTTGCGATGGATTTGCAATGAACCAAGCAGGGCCCTAACTTGGATTTCAATAATCAAGTTTTTCCTCAAATTAATAATTCTCCAGGAACTTTGTTTGAATTCAACCCCGAGGAACTTTTTTTCTTCTTCTCCAATGACCTTCAAAAACCACCATCCGCCGTATGCATAAGCGTCCACAATGTCACCTTCAGAAAAGCTAGAGGTTCGAATTTCACGAGGGCAAGTCTTGGAAGTCACCTTCCAAAAAGCAAGTCAATTTTTTCATACATTTTGGATACTACAGTTTTTGCACTAATTCATTTAGGGTGTCGTCTTCTCCAATGTGTAATTTTGTAAAATTTTCATACTCCATATAAAATATATCAAAAATATGCATAGCCAAAATGTATATAATATTAAAAAGTAATGAAAAAGAACCTTTTTATGCAGCCTGGGGGAGAGAGCATTCATTAGTGCCTAGGGAGGGTGTCTAGCACGTGAGTGCCAACTCTAGCCCGCTTTCCATCTTCTCCAAATCCATGGAGAGAGGACTAGAGTTGGCACTCACGTGCTGGACACCCTCCCCATGCACAAAGACCAGGCTGAGTAGATTTTTCATTGAAAAAAATAATAATAACCGAGGCATTGGTGGTAAATGGTTGTTGGATGATATTAAATGACATCCCAATCATGGACAATAACATCAACAAAAATGAACAACAAAACAGAGGGAGGGAGAGGGTGTCATAAGAAACAAAATCTCTTCCTTAACAAAAATTTGGAAGGTTTTATTTGTTTACAGTATTTTGGAAAAATAGTATACCCTTTAGCGATCACTAGAAGCATGAGCAAGAGCTTCCCAAGCGTCTAATATAGAGAAATTCATTACGTTGGCACCTCAGCTCACACTTTCGGATGGCGAATGAGATAATTAATGATGTCAAAGAGTTGTCTATAAACTTTTTAAGGTGATAATTAATTTTGATTTGGTTTTAACATTGATAAGGTCATCAATATCCATTACAAATTCAATAGAAGGAAATTTGTATTAAGTTCTTTTATAATAGTTTAACGTGTTGACCAATTTGATCTAAAATCAATTATTGAAAAAAGGTGGATCGGGAAAACCTACAAATATACAAAATCATTAAAGAAATTTAAACATTCTTGAACCAAAATGACAATGCAATTCAACTATTTCGGTATATAAAATATATTAAGAAATTATTTACGAAAATAACATTCAAAGTGACGAATTGGTAGTAAATAGTGGTTCGACTTTGTGACTAGTCAACAACAACTACAAAAAGAGGAGTGTGTAAGAAACAAAAGACAACGGGAAAGTCACGATGTAGCGACACAACATACACATAGTTCTTCATCCCCATCTCAAAATTGTGTTCATACTTAACATCATATAATGATCGAACTAAATTTACTATCTTAAAAAAATTCAATTTGAGTTAATTTGCTTTAGTCGATTTTGTCATTTTTTGTCACCTCTAACTCAAATAAATAAAATAATGCATGTGTTAAAATGTAGGGTTATTTACATTTTGGTTATGTGTAATTTATTTGTAAATCCCTTTAAGTATGACAGTTTTGCATAATTACTCGTTGGGCACAAAATTTATTCTTGACAATTTATTCAATGAGGTTGACCAAAATCACATCTCCCCCATTCAGTAAAGACCTAAATACCCTACTTTAGGTGTGCATGTAAAGGTTTTAGTGATCTTGAGATCTCAATAGTATCTCGAGGTGATATTATGATGTAGACTTAATTAAAAAAAACACCTAACTCCTTTCATCTTCAATCCAACACCACAACCACTACCCCGCCCCACCACATTTCTCTAAATCAATCTCCACTACCACCACCATCAGCAGCTTTTCACAATATCATAGAGAAACCCAACATTTCCCTTTCTTTCTTTTTCTCTCTCTCTCTCACATGCACACACACAAACCTTTTTTTTCTTCCTAAGCTCGACTTTGTTCGCCGTTAATCCACCTAAATAAAAATGATTTGATTTGAAAATAAATTTCCTCTACAATATATTTTCACGTTCATTTTCAATGTGCTTAGTGGTGAATAAAACACCTTTAGTAATTTTTTTCTTGTGTAGTGTTGGCTTACTATTTGTAAAATAAAAATGGCAAAAAAAAATCGATTTCACATCCATCCATTTTCCAATAGTATGATCAAATTTTATGCCTATTACCAAAATTAACACGAGAAATCATAGGTAAAAAAGATAAATAATTAAACAAATTGATGTCAGTACCTTGAGTGGTGAAAACCGAACCGACTATTATTGGATTCAATTTTTTCAACTGAAATTGAACCGAACACATAAGAAACTAAGCTAACCATATCGGTTTCAAATTTATGTAAACCGAAAAGCGAACCGACAACCTAAAAAGTTACTAAAATCAACATAAAACCGAACCGACCGACTAAATTAAACACATTATATTATTTTTATAAACAATATATAATATATAATATATATTATATACATTCAGTTAGTTCAGTTTTGTCAGTTAAAATCACTTAAAACCAAATCGATCCTAAATCGAACCAATTGATTCGTTTTGATCGGTTCGGTCAGTTTAATTGGTTTATTCGGATTTTCTACTCAACCCTAAGATTTTCCATAAAAATTTCCATGCCACTCGTCAAACACCCACAAGTAAAATTTTCAACAAATTAATAGCATGTGCGATGGATTTTCAATGAACCAAGCAGGGCCCTAATTAGGATTTCAATAATCAAGTTTTTCATCAGATCCATAATTCTCCAAAAACTCCGTTTCACTTCAACCCAAGGAACTTTTTTTCTTCTTCTCCAATGACCGTCAGAAACCACCATCCGTCTTATGCATAAGCGTCCACAATGTCCCCTTTAGAGAAGCTTAAGGTTTGAATTTCACGAGGGCAAGTCTTGTAAGTCACCTTCCAAAAAGTAAGTCAGTTTTTTCATACATTTTGGTTACTACTGTTTTTGCTCTAATTCAATTTGGGTATCGTCTTCTCCAATGTGTAATTATATAAAATTTTCATACTCAAGTTAAAATATATCCAAATTATGCATAGCAGAAATGTATGTAATCTTAAAATGTTTTGAAAAAGAACCGTTCCATGCAGCCTGGGGGAAAAAACATTGATTAGTGCCTGGGGAAGGTGTCCAGTGACACCTCTACTCCTTTTTCCATCTTCTCCAATCCATGGAGAGGACTAGAATTGGCACTCACATGCTAGACACCCTCCCCAGGCACAAAGACCAGGCTGAGTTGATTTTTTATTGAAAAAAATAATAATAACTGAGGCATTGGTGGTAAATGGTTGTTGGATGATATTAAATGACATCCCAATCATGGACAACAACATCAACAAAAATTAGCAGAAAAATAGAGGGAGGGAGAGGATGTCATAAGAAACAAAATCTCTTCCTTAATTTTGATTTGGCTTTAACATTAATAAGATCATCAATGTCCATTACAAATTCAATAAAAGGACATTTGTATTCAATTCTTTCATAATAGTTAAACGTTCTTTCATAATAATTAAACGTGTTGACCAATTTGAGCTATGCAAAACATGAGTTTGGAGAGCAAATTCAATTATGGAAAAATAGGTGTATCGGGAAAACCTTATACAAATATACAAAATCATTAAAGAAATTAAAACATTCTTGAAACAAAATGACAATGCAAGTTCAATTTTTTCGATATATAAAAGTCCTTAAGAAATTATTTATGAAAATTGTTGATACATAAAAATGGTCACACCCCTAAGCCATACACGTGTCATGATGATCTCGAGGAACTACAGGCCCCAGCATCAGCCCAACATTGATCCGACCCAGGCGGTTTAAGCCCGCTCGACCTCAACTTGCCAAGCGGAGCCGGACTCACACAACATGTTAGGCCCACACGTCTCACATCTATCCTCAATACCCAGAAGCCTTCCTTAGGCAAACATCTCGAGGATCAGCTTCGGACGGGCAACTATAGTTGCTCTCCGCTTCCAACTAGGAAGCAAAAATTAGAGTATCTTCCACACAGGGAAACTCCCTTCTACGGGTTGCTATTGGATTAGTAACTATCTCCCGCGTATCTAGGAACATAAAGCTTACAAGGAACTTCCCTCCTACAGCACAACTCCTAATTAAAGAGGGATCTCCGAGAATATCTCCTCCTTAAACTAAGCCTACGATGGCCTGGTTGAACCAGGACTCCTTGCGCTATAAATAAGACATGAGGTTGGTTAGCTATGGTACGCTACAAATTCCTTGTTACAGCATTACACCTTCCTCAGAGCCCTGTCCAACTTTAGCATTGGAGTGTCATCGGCCACCACAACGGTGATTCGTGGCTCACGTGTGCTACTTTTGCAGGTCAATACGTCAGTAGGAACCAGGTCAGAGCAGGGAGCGAAAAATGACTGCATCAGTTTGGCGTCGTCCATGGGGACGATATAGTTCATAACTTTACACTAATCGTCGTCTACTTTCAAAACACAGAGAAATGATGACCACCAATTCACTTAACAATGGAGAACCTGGGGACACATTGAACATTTAAGTTGTTCAGCTCCTATCTTGCAGGCACAGCCGACTCACGCTCCCGTATCGACGACAGCAGCAACAGATCCAGGGTCGATACGTTGGCGTCCCAAATACAGTGGATCACCAAAGTAGTGGAGGCTCTCATGCGACAGAATCCACCACCCGCTAATGGAGACCAGGAACAACACAAACCTCCGCCTCCAGCAGATGAGAGGGAGCAAGCGTAGGAAAGCCAAGCACCCATCAAATCTTTTTGGACTAAAAAAGGTTGCGCAGCTAACACTGAGTTCAACGCCAGGACAGAGAGGTTCGGCCCTGGGAACTGCGCACAAACCAGACGTACTATACCGCCTCTCCGTCCCACCAATTGTAGATTGAATCATGAACGAGGCTCTTCCGAGAAAGTTTACTTCTCCGAAGATCGACTCCTACGACGAGACCACCGATCCTTTCGATCATCTGCACTATTACCAGCACGTAATGGCCTTCATAGAAGGATCCGAGTCTGTCATGTGCAAAACCTTTCCTACTAGTCTAAAAGGCCCTGCACTGACATGGTTCCAAAATCTTTCACCGAAGTCAATCGACTCCTTCAAAACACTGGCGAAGGAATTCCTAACACATTTCGCCGGAAGCCAGCGTTTCAGAAAAGGCCCACACTACATACTCTCTCACGCGCTTCAACAACGAGCTAACCTTCATCAACGGGTGAAACAATGATGCAACCGTGACGGCCTTTATTGTGGGCCTCAGATAGGGAAATCTTTTTGAGGACCTCACCTTGGAGCCACCTCTAACATGGCAGAGCTCCTCAATAGCGTCCAGAGACACATCACCTTGGAGGAGTCAAGGACCGCTAAAAGGGAAACCGAAGGCGATAGGAAGCCCTCCTTTCTTTGGGACAAGAAGGAGGGAAAGAGTAGCGAGAACAAGGAACGAAGGAAAAGGAAGCACAGCGACAACAGGCCGGACCCGGGTCATCCGATGCCAAAGAAGTCATCCAACTACGTTGGATCCAGAGCCGTGACACCCCCTAAGCGCTAGCCTGTTGAACGTACTTAACTCCATTAATGGCTGGGAGGAACTGAAGTGGTCCCCAAAGACACGCGAAGACCCCTCCAAGAGCGACAATGGCAAATACTGCGCGTACAACAAGGAAGGTGGCCACAGCAACAGTGACTGCAAGAGTCGGAGGTATGAAGTTGAGTACTGGATCCGCAAGGCAAACTGAAATAGTTCCTGAAATCTGAGGAGCCAACGGAACAAACAAAGGACAGGGGGAGTCAGTTAAAGAAATAGAGAATGCGACTCCAAGGATAATCTACATCCTTCATGGTGTCAGACTGAATGAAAATAGTCATACAGATCCTACAAGCGGACACTACTGGATATGCGAACACAATCCATGGGTGAGGACAAGCACATCTGCCACTCATGGGTTCAGAACCCCATTCCCAGTTTGACTTTCACGAACAGGAACCTCGATGGAGTCAGAGTGCCACACAACGACGCCTTGGTCATATCTGTTTCAATCGCAAAGTGGGAAGTAAAGAGAGCTTTGGTTGACACAGGAAGTTCACTTAACGTTCTATTCTACAACGCATTCTGCAGCATGGACCTCAAGGAGGAAAACTTGACGTCTTCAGAACACCCACTGATCTGATTCAGTGGGGAGAAGTGTTTCCCCTCGGAAAGATATGGTTGGCTACGGTAGCAGGGGAGTCGCAGTTCAGGAGAGTCTTATTTTTGGATTTCATGATGGTAGACGCACCATCATTCTACAATCTCATCCTGGGAAGACTTTGGCTCCACCAGATGAAAGCAGTGGTCTTCACCCTTCACCAGTGTGTTAAGTATACTGCTAATCACTCTGAAGGAACCATACGTGGAGACCAACCTATGGCACGAGGCTACCACTACGCCGCACTAAAATAGATAGAGTGCTCCCAGATTCATCTACATCATGCAGAGCAGCCTGAACCAGTGCAAGGCCAAAAGACGGTAGAGACATAATTTTCAAGCGGTACAGGAGCAATCAGTTCTTCCGCCCAGTGAGTCATAAAGGCCATTGCAAGCGGGAACACATCCCCCCGACATTCCTTCGGCGCGGAGATCCACCCCTCTGCAAGGTTTACTCTTTAATAACCTATGTAACGCCTCGACGGTCCGCTAAACGATCTGCGAGAGCAACCCGAATTCACTTCAAGGCTAGGATCAAAATCTCTTCGTCAACAGTTAGTTTGCTTTAAGTTGTTTGTTTCCCTTTCCATGGTCAATATTGAGTTTTAGTTCTTAAAAATCTTATGTGATTCGTAATCATTTAAGAAATAAATAAAGATACGAAAAATAAACTCTATTGATTATCATAAAAAGTGTAACAACAAGCACCTTGAGGCAGATACAAAAGGCTACATATTGCGAACACCCTAAGGCGGATACAAAAACTGAGAACTATAAGCATCTGAATACAGTGTGAAGTAAAATGCTCGCTTAGACAATTCTGCTATGGACAACATCCGTTGAAGACTTGCAAACCCTCTGATGTGAGCAATCTGCAAGTAACAAAAAAGGTAAGAGAATGGGAGAGCTTGACCCCTTTCGAAGACAACAGCGAAGTGTGAGAAAGGATTGAAAGGACTGAGTAGTCAGATTGCTCCGTCACATCACTCTGAGGATACTCTCTCCTTACAGCATTGTAGACCTTGCAACAGGCTGCTGATTTCCTACAGAGACATCCACACCGTCTGTCCAACCTCCTCAAAGGGCTTAGAAGAAAGTAGATGAGGATGGCCACAAGCAGCGACACATTCACGATCTCACAGCATCATCAAGAGAGACCATTTTTCCCATATGCGATGGTAGGTGTGACTGATAACTACCACACTCGAAGACATTGCACGTCGACTAATACTTTGATCAGCCAATGGTTAGGATTTGAGCACACAAAGGCAAAAGTGGTACGGTGTAACACCAAGGCATCCTCCTTGGTAGGAAATCCGTACTACTTCTTCAAAATATGAGACGAAATTATGAGATCGACCTCAGCGGATCAACTACGTGCCCACCCATATCAGGTGACCACGCATAACAGCAGCTATCTCTATGCCTGATCGGCGCAAATGTCAGAACATTCGGAGACTCTAGAGATGGAGAATCAACTTCAGCCTTTGAAAAACCCAAAACATTTTCCTCAGCCTTTGGAAAACCCAAAGCATCTTCTTCAAGCAAGAACATTACAGAAGATAAGTGCTATGAAAGATAGTGCCTACAACAATTGGAAAACACCATTATATAGACATGATGGTTCACCAAGCGGGCACTCAAGCATTGAATACCGTATGGGAAACTGGAAGACGACGGTTCCAAAGGAAACTGCAAAGTCGACGTCAATCAATTAACGACGCTGCACGTAACCCCCTCAATTGATGGGGAGTAACCGATACTCAACTGTCATGCAGCCTACATCGTACGTGTGTCACTGCGCAATCTACGCCATACACACAACGCACCATGCAGGTAAACCCTAGCCCTTCCTCTACGGGCCCATGGACTCAGCCTATTATTCAAACAACATTTTGTCACGTGCTTGGAATGAGCACTAGAGATCCTAGTCAACTCTGACATACGGATTATACCTTTAGTTCACCAGCTAATTTAAGGAAATTTCATCCACTCCATGCAACGTGCAGAGGGAATAGGTTCGCACGCCCCCTAGCAAGCGAAACCTCTATTCAAATCAGACAAGCTTAGTTATCCAAGACTAATGATGATAGCTTCTGGTTCATCCCGACGCCAAGTCCGCTTAGCACGGGCATCAACGGTTTAGGAAGTGGGAGTTTAATTAGCGCTATCACGCTTGGTGACAACGACTTGTTAGGGATCATTTCCCCCCTTCGCGGTCAATGATCGCTGAACCTAATCAGGTAAGCCTAGCTGGTGACGACTTGCAATGAAAGCTTTTTATCAAAACCTGGACTTGTAGCCCACGCTGCGAGGGTGTAGATAGTATAGAAGGTGGGAACCTAGTCAGCCATGACCTGATTCTGACGGTTTGTCATGGGACCACTGATTTTCAGCATGGCCGCCAAACCCTCCCAAATTTGTAGTTTGGTGCATTCAGGTGTTGATAATTTGGATGGTGGGAGCTTAGTCAGTCCCAAACTGATTTTGATGGATTGCCATGAGACCACTACTTTTCAGCGTGGCCGCCAAATCACCAAACCTGAACTTTTAGCCCGCGTTGCGAGGGTGTAGATAGTCGAGAAGGTGGGAACCCAGTCAGCCACAACCTGATTCCGACAGTTTGCCGCTGGACCACTGCTTTTCAGCGTGGCTGCCAAACCCTCCCAAATTTGTAGTTTGGTGCACTCAGGTGTAGATAATTTGGATGATGGGAACCTAGTCAGCCCTAAACTGATTTCGATGGCTTGCCACGGGACCACTGCTTTTTAGCTTGATCGCCAAACCTTTCTTGAATTCGTAGCCCCCACTGTGCGGGGAGGGTGTAGATGGTTCAGAAGGTGGGAGCCTAGTCAGTCCTGAACTGATTCCGTCGGCTTTCCGCGGAACCACTACTTTTCACCCTGGTCGCTAAACCTTTACTCCCTGAATTTGTAATCCGCTCTGGTTGGACATAACTGATTTGGAAGGTGGGAGACTAGTCAGTCTCGAACTATTCCAACGGCTTGCCGCGAGACCACCGCTTTTCAACCTAGTCGCAAAACGGGAATCTAGCTGAGTCAGCATCTTCACACTCAAACGGACTGACAATCTAACGCTAAGCAAAGGCCACTCACGCTGATACAAGGATCGTATGGCCAGTGCCCAGATAAAAGCTACTTAGGATGCCAACCTGAGCTTACGCCGCCTGACTTGGCACGAACGCTCTGACACGCGCGCTCGGCCATCACAACTCGCTCACAACAGCAGCTACAGCCGACCAGTCAGACAAGCAAAGTAACTCTCAAGCAGCTTACCTTGAGGACAGGTCACAACTCAGATGACTCAACCCCGAGCTAAACTATTCATAGCATGCCCGCTACCGGACATGACTACACCGCGATGACCCCGAGTCATTCACAACACAAAGTCGTTAAGCTCTCTACCGCAAACAGACCAGTCAACGTCCTATTGATTCAACCAACCTATGCCAAAGAAAGACGACAAGGCAAAATAAAAAACATGCAATAGAAACAACAAGTATGGAACGGATAAAATTGTTCTCATTAACGATAAAAGACAAAAGAGTACAAGCACACAACTTTCACTCCTTATCAGAGGAAGGTACAGAAATGAAAGAGATAAGCCTAGCGAAATAAGGAACATAAGTTGCATCCACACATGTCGCATCCTGGACACCAGGCCTCAAACTGCCTTCCTCACTCGATGACGTTGAGGTAACAAATAGGTCCACATCTGAGATCTTCTTTATAATGCCTGAGATCCCACTCCAGGTGCTCCTCTTTCATCAGCACCAGCAGCTTCAGCCGTCCATGTACAACCCAGCAAAACTCACACTTGCCTTGCTCCTGAAGAAGATCTTTCTCCCGCACCTTTGCATCAACAAGTTCACGCTCCAGTAGCTCCAACTTGCCAGTCAGTGCGTCAACCTGAGACTGCTCTGTGGCCAAACTGCTCTTCACAGCACTAAGTTTATTCTGCCCCAATTCGAGCTGGTCCTCGACCTTCCTCGCTTTTCGAGCATAGAACTCCACATCGGATTCCAACTGTTGCTTCTCAACAGCCCAGTCGGCTTCCTTCGAAGCACTCTCTTCAGCGAAAGACAGCAGTTCAGAACTCGCCCTAGCCGCAGCTTCCTACGCAACCTTGACTTCTCGACGGATACCACTCAACTCCTGCCTAAGTCTGTCCCTTTCAGACACCATCTCTGTCAGATCACGCTCGAGGTTCTCCATACGAGCCCTCTGAGCCTGAACGGCCACGGTTGACTAATCCAACCGGTTCTCCTCAGCCTGCTTCTTAATCCACTCAATTTCACGCAGTATATCAGAATATAGCAGATGCATGTGCGAGAAGACACGCTCCAAGGTATATACTCTCTCACGAGCTGCCTCGACTTCCGTTCCAGCAATGGTCGTGTGGCTCATGTGAGACATATGTAGCATAAGGTACTTCAGACCCTTATCCATACATCCCTCCAACGTATCATCTTCGGGTTTAGGAGCATGATCCATCGACCAATTGTGACGCCTGCTTATATGCTTCCTCAAAGCATACTTTATGTCTACCTCTTGGTGCTAGACTTGTGAACTCATCTTTACCAAGTAAGGTGCGAACAGGTTTATCCGTGCACCCGGATGAAGCTTTCTCAAATCACAGATTACGCCAGCGTCGCCCTTCGCGGTCGCCACTGTCCTCAAACTCTCCTCTTCATTGCGAGGCAGATCAATGGGATCCAGAGGAAGAGGAGGGAGCGAATTATCCAAATGACCCTCGAACACTTCTAGATGTGGCCTAAAATGAGACGGTGAGCAATGCGGACTACAAGAGACGTGACCAGTACCACGACCACCTTAAGAGGAATCAACATTAGGGCGATCTGATTCTACCACCTCAGGTGAATCTTCACAAGAGCCTCCTACAACAATGGTCCCACGCGAATCAGCACTAGCGGAAGCTACCATTGCAACCCACACCAGATGGTCATTCAGAGCCTAGACCTACGCATCACTAAGATTCGACCTGTCCATGACTCCTGCCAACCGCAAATAATCTTTCTCCAAGACGAAAACGTCAGACTCTTCCTCAACAAGCCTGGCAGATTCGTACCCCTCTCTCATTGGAGCGACTCTTCCCGAAGACGGCCCAACTCTAAGGTGAGACCTCTTCCTCACAAAGTAAGCAAGCGACTCGAACGGCTCGTCCACATCAGACATAACATGAACTTTGGCCACAACTTCCTTTTTCTTCCTGGAAGGGGCCCCATTTCCAACTTAATACGCGACTCTCGATACCGAGTAGGGGTGACATGCCAGTTGTCCCATAGCCTACGACAGATGAAGTTGGAAACTCTTATGACATCAACAGCCTCCCTTTGCAGCAAGACTCGAAACATCTCCATGGTGTTTTGTTCCTTTAAGGTAAGAGGAGTTGTAGAAAACCTTCCTGCAATGAAACACAAGTAATGAGCAGTCAGTTCGCTACCAAGCATATCAAAATCACAAGAAAAGGATTGAACTTACGGAGCAGCCTGAACTATTGCTCGAGCGGACGACCCCTGCACCGAAAATACTTCAAATCTGCGAGAGCCAAGAAGCAGTATTTCTGCCAGAACTTGAAATTATCAGGCAGTTTACCAAAGCACTTCGGCCACTTCATCTTACAGACAACATTGCTCTTCAGCCGGGGAGAGGTCAGCAACTAGATCACCCACGGAGTCACGCTAACACCGGCCTCCTTAGCACTAAGCAGAATCATGAGAATGGTCCTATATCCATTTGGCCCCAATTGAACCGTAGGAATCCATAAGAGACCCGAGAACTCCCAAATCACGTTCAGGACCGGAAAACGCACTCCAGTTTGAAGCATCCCACAATGTAAACAGATGAAACCGGTTGGATGTGATACAAGCGTTTGGTCGCCCGTTAGGAGATACAATGGCAGGTCTTCAGGAACTCCAAACTTCGTACGAATTTTGGCAAGACAAGGCTCGGACAATAACTTGTCTTCAAAAAACTCCAGGGCCCCAGCCAAAACAACATCATCAAGAAGGTTTTCTTGAGCCATGAAGAAGACGAACAATTTTCAGAACAATATCTTCGAAAGCGAACAAAGTATAAGAATCAGACTCAACACATGCCATTAATGTGGCGTGCGGCCCAAGTAACGATTCAGACTCAATCATCATGAGCAGCGCATCCCTTCAAGAGATGACTTAGCGAACCGGTGTGACGACACACTAACTCGGGGGGAGTAGCGGATGATACATAAAAATGGTCACACCCCTGAGCCGTACATGTGTTATGATGATCTCGAGGAACTACAGGCCCCAACATCAGCCCAACACTGATCCGACCCAGGCGGTTTAAGCCCGCTCGACTTCAGTCCGCCAAGCGGACCCGAACTCTCACAACACGCTAGGCCCACACGTCTCACAACTATCCTCAATACCCATAAGCCCTCATTATGCAAGTATCTCGATGATCAACTTCGGATGGGCAACTACAGCTGCTCTCTGCTTCCAACTAGGAAACAAACACCAGAGTATATTCCACATAGGGAAACTCCCTTCTACGAATTGTTCTTGGATTAGGAACTATCTCTCGCGTATCTAGGAGCACAGAACTAACAAGGAACTTCCCTCCTGTAGCACGACTCCTAATTAGAGAGGGATCTCCACGAAATCTCATTCCTAAACTACGCCTACGATGGTCTGGTTGAACCAGGACTCCTTGCACTATAAATAAGACTCAAGGTCGGTAAGCTAAGGTACACTACAAATTCTCTGTTACAGCATTACACCTTAATCAGAGCCCTGTTTGACTTTAGCATCGGAATGTCATCGGCCACCACAACGATGGTCCATGTTTCACGTGTGCTACTTGTGCAGGTCAACAGGTCAATAAGAACTAGGTCAAAACAGGGAGCGAAAAACGACAGCATCAAAAATAATATTCAAAGTGAGGAAATGGGACTAAATGGTGGTTCGACTTTGTGACTAGTCAACAACCACAACAACATAAAGAGGAGTGCGTAAGAAACAAAAGACAATGGGAAACTCACGATGTAGCGACGCAAGATACACATAGTTCTTCATCCCCATCTCAAAACAGTGTTCATACATAACATCATATAATGACGGAACTGAATTTACTAACTTAAGAAAAGTTCGATTTGAGTCTATTTGCTTTAGTAGATTTTGTCAGTTTTATGTCACCTCTAACGCTAATACATAAAATAATACATCAGTTAAAATGTGGGGTTATTTACATTTTGGGTATGTGTAATTTAGTTGTAAATCCCTTTAAGTACGAAATTTTTGCATAATTACTCATTGGGAACAAAATTGAGTCTTGACTGTTTATTCAATGAGGTTGACCAAAATCACATCTCCCACATTCAGTAAAGACCTAAATACCCTACTTTAGGTGTGCATGTGAAGGTTTTAGCGATCTAGAGATCTCAATAGTATCTCGAGGTGATTTAACGATGTAGAATTAATTTAAAAAAACACCTAACTCCATTCATCTTCAATCCAACAACACAACCACTACCCACTACACCAAAAATCCCCATTAGCAACGGTTTTAAACCGTGGGGGTAACCCATTGTCACGGCTAAGAGCCGTGGGCTACAGAGGCGTCGCGAAATTCCTTTTAACGGCTATAAACCGTTGCTAAACATTTTAGCAACGGTTTTATGTTTGAGGAGGTGTGGTGATTTTCAGCATTTAGCCACGGTTTTAAACCGTTGCAAGAACAATAGCAATGATTTTTAGCCGTGGCCACAGTAGCCACGGTTTTAAGCCGTGATAAGGTATGGATAATAGCAACGGTTTTAAACCGTGGCTAACAAAGTAACAACGGTTTTAAGCCTTGGCTAACCCTGGCCACGGTTTTAAGCCGTGGCTAAACAGTGAGAAATAAGCCGTGGCAAACGTCATAGCAACGGTTTTTAGCCGTGTCAAGTCATGGCCACGGTTTTAAGCCGTGGCAACTGATGAAGAAATACCACGGTTTGCAGCCGTGGCAAGATGCGACCACGGTTGTAAGCCGTTGGCAGTTAAAACAAAATTCAAAAAAAAAAAAAAATCTGGTTTGTTGCGAAAATAATATAATACAAAAAAATTTTAAATTTTTTTTTGCTGCTGCTGCAGAATTGGAACAATCCAATTTCAAACTGATAATGCAATCACAGAGAATACTGAAAGATGATATTGCAGTTTCAGCATTAATCAAGCATTATCAAGAGAATCACAGAAAGGGATGACAAAGAATTCACAGGAAGGAAAGATTTATTTGATTGGAATGTAAAGGTTACAATGGTCTGATAGAATAGAATGTATTAGGCACAATTCGAGATTGCCAATCTCCTACACTTGTACAATGTGTTTACAAAAATGAATCAATGCTTTCTGTTACAGACTCCCCTACTTATATCAGTTCCTAATGCCTTTATAATTCTCCATAAAGCACAAGACAGCACTGCATTGATATAGCAACAATGCCACAACAGTTTTGTGTAACCATCCAGACTTCCAGACTTGCTAACTTGCTAACAGATAACCCCCCAGATTTCCAAGCTTGCTAACAGACTTGCTAACAGACCTGCTAACCAACCATAATGTAAATACAGCATGAGTATACCTGCAAGAAATGCATCAAGCTCTTCACCTGGCACATCAAACACAACACCCTTCCAATCAGCTGTAAGATAAATTTTAACCCTGCACAAGCCACACCTCAAGTTAATACTCTTATTTTGCTTATTTCACTTGTGAAAAAAATAAATTTTAACTATCTTTTTAGCATTTTATTCACTGAATTCTAACAAACAAATGAGGTTTACGTATCCGCTTCATGAAAGGTTTCACCTCAGTTCCCGATTACGATTTTTTAAACCTTGATTCTAACATAGACTCCATTGAGATGTCCAATGCCACTTGTCAGTGAAAGGGAAGCACATTTTTTGAAAAATACAGGTAAGAGATAATAGCCAGCTTTTGAATCATATGACTTGAGATGCTCATCTAATCCTATTATTCTCTCCAGCTATTTTTCACCTAAAAGGGATGTTCAAGAAATTCAATCCTATAACTAATGTTTATTCTGTTTGCACTTGTTATGGTGAGTTTACTCATGATGTGAACAATACAATTGTAGAACATGAGAAACTTCTCCCTAGGGACATATTATAAAAATTAAAAAGGCACACGGCATACAACCATTCTTTCAGGTGTTTCTTAAGCAGATACAAAGAGGCACATAAAGATCAAACAAATTTAGAATTTGCTTACTTCGTACTCTTCAAATTTGTAGTCCTCAATCATGACTATGCTAGGTTGGCCACTTGGAGGTGGGCGAAGCAAACCCTGTGCCTCTTCCCATGTCAGTCTCAGCGCCAGGGCGTCTTCACTATAGATGAGCAATCTCTTACTTTTAGAACCAATATTACGGCTTCTATTCTTCTCGGGAATCAGCAGAGGTTGCAGTGACAATCCTTCATTCAATCTTCCACCATTGTTGTCAGTTTTACGCCAGCTAATGTTCCCATCAACTGAGTGCAAATGGTCCGACATGGCACTTAGGTGAGGATCTGAACTTCTCTTCAGGGGCTGAAAAAGGGAAAAGTTACATGGTAATTAATTATTGTTGTCATGCTATGATTGATAACAGAAACTATGCCAATTTCCTAATTGTGTCTTACTAGCAAGTGGCAAGAGTAGAAATGTTTACCTGCAAAGTTACACAATTTGATGCTTTTCAAAACCCCATAACAAGTTTTCCTTCAGGATCTAGCCTGCTGAATGTCACTGCAAATAATATCATTTAGAACCAGGAAAAGAAATGAAAAGCCAGCAAAATTACAATGCATAACTTCCATAAAACGATAATAACATGATTCGCATTTAGGAATGCAGGAACTGCAAGGAGAGTTCTTCATCTGACTTTTTCAAGAAAAAGTAAAATTCCATAACCACCTCACATTTAGCAATACAGGAAGTGCAAAAAAGAGTTTACTATATGGGCAGAACTGACCCACCATCAACTGTTAACACGATTCTCCAATGACAGTATACAATGAAAACCTCTCTCAACACAATCAATAATAGTATGTCAAACAATGAGGATATATTCAAATGACTAAACCATCAATCAGGAGCCAGGAGTGTGATACAAAGCTACAACTGTTTCAGGTAAAGGTTATGAAAGTACTCATCCTCCCACATAGACCCACAAATGTACGTAGTACTTTTATTTTTCATAAAATAGGATATGCCATATTATTCATAATTGTAAGGGACATGAAAATACCAGTATCGCCAGCTTGTAACTGCATGGACTGTATGCAAGGAGTTACACCCTCTAATACGTACATCCTGCTGTTGTTATTAGGCCAAAATCTGAACTGACACACCCAATCCTTCCCTTTCACATCTCGAATCCTAAATGGGAGGCCTTCCAGTTGAGAAATAGGAGGGAAATATGCCTGCATGTAGTTTCTTGTTCAATTTAAATAAACAACCAACTAAGCCATTAAAATGGATTTATTTGATTTTTCTCGATACAATCATGACCAGCCATTGCAATTTGAATCATTAAGCTTAAAGTAATTGTGTGAATGATCGTATGATGAATATGCTTATGTACCACTAACCTAGAGATGATACCTTAAAAGTCCACTAGAATCATATATCGTATGGTTGAAGTTTAATTATGATAAAGATAAATTGGTATTTTGCATGAAATAAGGAAAAATGCAGAGATCAAGCTAGGATTACAGATGTGTACAACTCTTTAGCACCAATTTTCAGCATGCTGGCTGAGCCCATGCAAATAGTAGTTTGAAACTCACCTCGGCGCAAGCTTTTGGGAGAACTAAACGTCCAATTCGACCAGCATCACTGGCACTCAGAACCTTCTCAAACAGTGGCACGATTGTGGAATTCGAACTTGAAAGAATACAAGGTCAAGGGATTGCAATAATTGGATAACTGACAACAACAAACATATAGAAACAACAGATGCATACAGATGATAGCAAATCATTTCAAAATGATAAAAGTAACAAGAAAATGATACTCTCCAGATATTTGCTGCAATTCTTGGTCCGTAATCCTTGGCCAGTACCGTGGAAGCAACTGATTATGACACCGAATAAAATTGTTTAAGTAGAGCACCTAACAGGAATGTCTTTACAGACTGCCACAGAATAAAATTGTTTCACGATGGAACACCTCCCCGTTTTAAAGCCTTGCCTTGTATTGAGAGATATTAGTACAATGTCATCCATTCCATATAGCTGATATAATCTCCTCTTTTCACCTAACTCAACAGTATCAAATTGTTTCACGATGCATCAAATCTCATATGTTTTGGTTGTGAGAGAAGGAAGAAAAGCAAAATCAAATTAGCTACACATTGGTGGTGAAAGAAGGAAGAAAAACAACTATACTTCTATGCAGAGTTCTGATATATATCAACTCTTACCTGCTTCTTCTTCTTCAGAGAATCCTCAGCTGCAGCAATTTTATCTGCACATGCTTTCTCCAGTTCAGATAGCATAGCCTTCTCTCTCTTCCCTAAAGAAAAATCAGTTTCTGAGTTAAAAATGTAAGCATAGTTTGTTTCTAGGACAATGGAACAAGTGAATTGAATCCACTCCTTACTTTGTTGTTCGTAACGGATGAAAAGCTTTTCCTTTTCTTCTTCAAATTTGCCAAATATTTCTGCCAAAACCCATAGCCACAACATTTGTAACTGTGAGCACAATGAATAACATAATCTGGAAACAATTTACATCTTCCCTCATCTGAATTTAAAAATTTTACCTATGCTTTGGCCTGAATATGTTATATAGGACCACTTTTAAGGACTACCGATATGAGTTCCTTGTGCAAATAAGGATCCTGAGTACACAAAATTATGACATCGTAAGTAAGTCATATTTATGTAAGGATAGAAAACATAGGGCAAGAAACATTATTAAATGTAAGAGCATGAACATGGTGGTCTCTAGAAACTGCTTAACTGTGTTTCATGTGCAAAGCCTAACTAATACAGTAAAACTAATCAACATAAGATATATTGACTTTGTTTCAATCAGGATTTTATCTAACATCTTTTTCCTGGGATTAACCTTTCCATTCACATACTGACTATTTCATTTAACATCTTTCCAAATCTTAAATGTAGAGATTTACATTTCGTAGTACCATAGAACAGCTAGGCCTGTTATCATCCCAATCATTCAGTTGAATATCATAAAAGATAACAGGGCACAGTCGCACCAGTTCAGTCACATTAGTTAATGAGACACCATTTGCAAAGACAACAAAAACTCACCTGTTTTTCACACCTTCAATGAATTCAGGAATGTTCTCAACTGTTCCAATCTCATTCAGCATTTTAAGCACAGCCTATCTCTTTTCAATCAATGACTCTTTTCTGCTAATGTTCTCTTATTTATAGCACTTATCATATTGACAGCTACTCTCACATATATTGACAGCTATTCTTAACAGACATACAGACATCTAACTGTCATCTTTCCTAACAGAGCACTCACAATAATAACAGAGCACTAACACCTCACAGACAGAATTACAATGTAATATGAATGAATGAGGAAGGCTGTTCGAGAGGTCTTAGTCTCCTAATGAGCAACTGCTCAAGTGTACATTGTCTGATATCATGAATGAATACCCTGTTATTGCCATTCTCCTATTTATACTAATACCTCACAGAGGTCTTTGCAACATTTCTAACAGAGCATTTCTAACCACTAACAGAATATACCAACAGAATACTGGAAATAACTAACCTGTGCCAACCGCCCCATTGCAAAGGCTGACATTTCCCTGAGTTGCACGTCTGTACAATGTGAACCTGCAACAACCATAAAAATAAATCATTAAAGAAAGATGGAAGGCAACTAGGGCAATGGTTCAGCTGTATGAATACTCATCTGATCCAAAATCCATTATACAACAACTCAATTCAGAATAACAGTCACACTTTAGGAGCAAGAAACAGTATATGTTTGAAAAACCATCATTTGAGAAAAAAAAAGGGTCGGTTGAGACTGAAATAAGAGAGTGGGAGCGTGGAAGAAATGAGGATAGAGATGGAGGGGGCAAGAGGGAGAAAGACGGATGAACTTTTTCCTTAATGAATTTGTGGAATTCAAAACCCAAAACCCAAACCAATAATAAAGACCGTTCTGTTTAAACAGTATATCTTACATTACTTGGAGAAAATTTATTCTAATTTGAGTTCAAAATACCTGATTATTGAGTTCAAAATGCTCATCAGAGGATTTCATGCTTCAAAATGAATAATAAAATCATGAACTAACCCTTAACTGATGCTGCTCATCAACTGCCAAAGCATCTAATGGCTAATAGTGTATAGCATTACTCACCTGACAGTGTGTCCCATGCGGTATAAGTTGGGGGTAAACCCACAAACTTCTTTGAAGGATCTTTGGATGAATGTTGGTAAATTTTCCTTTTTCACTCACAAAGGAAGAAATAAGTCTTCCAACTGTGTAAAACAAGAAATAATTCAGACATTGCAGATACTGAAATTAAGTAAGCCAACAACACAAGTAAATGTTACTTAGGAGAATGGTACTTAGGAATGGTACTTAACTGGACTTTACATATTGAGGCCTTATATCTGTGCAATATGTAAGGCATAAGGTAAGCAGGTTAGCTACATCTTTTTCCAAAACAAGCATGCTAATATATGAATATTAGAAAGTATGCTAATCACAACCTAGACCATTTCATTCATGCATATATAATGCAGGCTAAAGTTGCTAAGAACTAACATAATAATATTCCTTACAATCCAACTACCTAATCTTTTAAAACTTGAAGTGTTAGTCAGAAGCCTTTGAGTGTTGGTTGCCACGCGACATTGTTTCAACCTACTGAAACAAGGACTCTTGGTTCAACCCTTGCTGATCCAAAGACCGATATTTTCTAGAGTTTTAAGTCGAGCCTTTCCAATGGGACATGAAAACAAAAAGAATCCAGGAAAATCACATTTTTCTATTAATGGCTTGAAACCAGTGGTCACAAGGTGTCCAGCATTTGGTAGGGTAAAGGTTACTGGAGTTTTGCAATATAGTTATTTATGACTAGCATGCCATTTTAGGGTTTATATCACATAAGAGTTCGTGATTTCTCTAGATCAACATAACATGCACAAATTCTTGAATCATGACATCTTTCTCGAAATGACAAGCGAGCTACTCAGATATCAGATCCATAATGACTCGAAACTGAACAAATAATGCACTGGAAATTGCATCTGCTAGAATGAAATATGTAGTTAAGGGGCTTTATTCTGCAAACCTTGTGTATCTTCCCATTCTTCAAGTGGTACCGCACACCAGACCAGTTGATAGATTGAGAAAAATGTGATCTTACTACAGAGATCGGGTATAAGAAATTGTCTACCAGCATAGCTATAAATATTTGCAGTCGTATCAAAACCATGACACAATTCATCATATTAGTATTAGGTTTCCAAACCCCAGAACATGGTGCCAACCCTTGAATTTGATGGGCACAAGGGTTTCAACAAGCTTTCCAATGTTTTTATTGAAATTTCTAGCACCAGGTCCAACTGCTAAACCGTGGAGGTTGAAGTGTATGGTCTTTTTAACTTCACTGTCATCATTTGTAGATGTAGTGACATCAATGGTGGAGAGATTGCCGCGAGTACTATCCATTTCTATCAATGACATTATAGATATTAACCATTATCAAACAAAAAGAAATAAGAAACAACTATATACACCACATTTATAGATAATTTCCTTCCACAACATATCACCACAAATAGATTTTTATAAAGCATTGGAAAAGCCAATCTGAATACATAGCTACAAAGCTTCCCTTTCCCAACACAAAAGTCAAAATAAGAAACAAAGACAAAATATTTGGTCTCAACCAAAGAGGATGACTAAAATAGCATTAGGGGGCAAACAAATAAATTACACGAACGAAATTTCTTGAAAATAAAGATACTAAGGATGTAATAAAATGAATCTATTTTAGTTTTAGGGGGCAAACCAATAAAATGATGAATGTAATATTGTACTATACTCTGGAAATCTTATTAAAGTTGTTCTTAAGACATTATAAGTTGCATTTTATAAAAGCATTTAAAAATAATGGGAAAAAAATATATCTTATATCTTACCTCAACAGTCTTCAAACTGTGCCTTTGAACTACTTCACACTCTGCTTCAACGCGGAGATTCTTATATCTTACCTCAACAGTGGGTGTTTTCACACCAACTCTGTAAGATCAGTTTTAGAACATTATAATGCGAGCAAAACATGGACGCATCTTAAAAGCATAGTTACAAACAAATAACATAAGAAAATGACTGATGCAGGATTCAATAAATAAAATGCATAGATGGGATAAGATCCTTGATACACTGCAATTCAGCTAAAAAAACCGCTCTTTAAGCCTTAGACTAATAAAGACTCTCATTAATGACGCACTGCAATCTTTTGGAATCTATTATACCATGTGGTTGCAGAACAATGGAAGAAAGCAAGCCAATTACTGATTGTTTAAGGACATTTGTCCTCTTTGTTTTGACAGAAAATAATAAAGCTCATCCTGATCGGAAAATACAGGAACACCCGAAGTGAATACTGGTAGATAAACCTCACTTATAGTTGGAAGTCATTGAACGACTATAAAATGCAGCTAAAGGAATCTGCTAAATTGCTTGAAAATCATTGACCAATCTAATGAACTTCAATTCATCCAGTTGTGCTGTTGTATTTGTTATGGTACCCTATACAATGTTTCATTGACCTTCTTTCTACATTCCCAATCCAACTCAATTACTTGAGTTACATTGGATCTCCTATCCAAACTAATTGTTTCTAAAATACCACAATCATGCTTATTGCTGATCTTAAAAAAAACAAAATAAAAATATATAGACATTAAAATAAGAATTCATCAACAACCCATAAGAGTGCAAATAAAAGGAAGATCGTTCTAGGATTTTAGCATATAAAACAAAGAACTAGATATCAAAAACCAATAAAGAAAGGCAGTTTAACATCAATTACAGGATGCTTAAAATGGCAGGGACGCAAATAAGAAATAGAATGAAGGGAACATAAGAAAAACCCTTGACTATGAATCAATCCAAGATGCACTGAACAATGAATAGGATCAAGTTTCCAGCTCAATAATGTTGACAAGACATACATGACATAATTACTAATAATGGCAGGACTCCACTAACATTCAATCTTTGAGCTGCATTAACATTTGTATGTAAATCATATAGCCGGAGTATATCTAGTGTCATATTAATTATGCACATTCCAGTTTTGTACTATTTGAGTAATCCTTTGGGGGTCAAATAATTTTGTACAGTCAACTAATTTTGTCACTTCCCCCCTATCCAAGGTCACTCAACTAATTTTGTACAGTTTCAATGCTTCATCAGATTAATGGTAATTATTTGCCTTGCTGATTGGCTTTCAGACCTAGATTGCAGAAAACAACTTCCATTCACAAAATGTTTTCCAAGATCTAACTTCACCATAAGTTGAAAAGTGAAATGGCACCATCATAGTATAGCAGAAGTGACAAATAATGGCATACTATGCTTCCTCTTATAGTCGAAGCTAGAGGCAATCTAATGATGATACAATTAAACTGTAAGAAACCACAAAATCCAAAGAGTTGAGTACTCACGAGCAAGAACTTCTGTTTCTTCATCAAGCTTCCTCGTGTTCAAAGTAGTGCCACTGGAGGCAACCTTGTTTGTTCCTGCTGTAGCTGGAAGATAGACAATAAAGCAACATTATCATTGGGAATCCCATGTCAAGATAATGAGATATTCAAGAAACCACGATGTTCTTCCAAAAAGAAGAATCACTGGTCTAGCACCAACTTGAATGTACAGGTAACTCTTCCGAGCAGATTTGATCTTTGTCAAACTAACATGGTAAATATAACAAAAAAGTCCTCACTTCTTTTGCATATTAAAGTGTCCATCATAAAAATGCATTACAGCACTAAGCTAAACAAGTTAAGATTTGGTCATTAGACATGACCGCTGTCACCAACATATAGCTCCAATTCAACAAAAAAGACCACTTGAAAGAATGCTTCAGTTGATTAGAATAAATTGGACAGATCAATGATATGACCACTGATCAGTGATTAAAAATGTATAAAATTTGTGGCATATAGTTTGAGATAGCAAAATTTAATATTTCTAAGTGAAAACGATTGACTGGAAACAATTAAAAGTTGAAAATCAAATAGAGTGAATGAAATCCATTAGCATCAACAAAACAGAATTTGTGGACCAACATACATATAAACATTTTGTTTTAAAATGCACATTACAAGTTAAAATTATCCATTAAAGCTTACTTGTAGGAGCAAAGCTAGTCCAGAGACTAAACAAACCAAAGGAAAAGTGTAAAATTTGGTGGATGATACATACAATTCGCAATGCCAACTTGTTGGCAGATACATGGAAGCCTGAAAATCATCGTACAAGTGAAGGAATATGAAACTAGTTTATATATTTATTGTTGTCAATGTCACTTATTAATTTAAGTAGAAACATGAGAAGCTTCCTTGACTGTGGAAGCCTCCCTAATTCAGTTATCTATTTAGTTCAACTACATACACACTGTTGCGATCAGCAATTGGAAGATATATATATATATACTCAATAAGTGTTTGGGTTTCTATAGAGTTAATAATAGCAGAGATGAAAGGTGTTTCATTAAAATGTGAAAAATGCAAGGCTGGTAGATCAAATAAAAAAGAAATCATTATCCTACCATGCATGCTCATATGCAAAACAGTGGCAAACTTAACAAAAAAAAAATATAAGAATGGTGCCCAAAAAGAAAATTCCATGAGAAAAAACAAATCCATAAGTGCCTAAAAAGAAATGCCACAAGCACTCAAGTGTGTACACCTAAGAGAATCTCCAATGGCGAAGCTCAAAAGCTTGACAATTGTTAGAGCTTTGAGAGAAAATTTTCATGCTACAAAGGAAAGCCTAAAGCTCAATGGGCCTGAGCTTTCAACATAAACCATTGCTAGAGAAGGGTATGGACTGGACAAGACAATCAAGAGTTGTGTGCAAGAAGAACTGTTCTAGATGTCTAGCTCAAAGGATTACTCAAATAGTACAAAACTGGTTATTTGACCCCCAAAGGTTGATTTTGATTCAATTTTTGCATATAAATCTTTGAGTTGCGTTAACATTTGTATGTAAATCATATAGCAATGACTTACTTCTACTCTTAATCTATATTCCTGAGATGTATTTCCTGGTTTCAAATTATATCAGAAATTTCATACAAAAATTAAAGATTCAAAAAATTAAATTATATCAGGAATTTATCAGGCATACGGTTTTGAGCCCTAGAGATTCCACTACTACAAATATTAGCTTAGGTAACGCCACTTAGATAGCGCTTTTTTAAAGAGCTATCCAAGTGGGCGCTAGGATAGCGCTTATTTGTCTTTAAAAAAAAAAAAAAAAAAAAAAAACGCTACAATAGCGCTTTTAAATTTTTTTTTCAGTTAAGCGCTATCTTAATTATGTCTTAGATAGCGCTTTAAAAAACGCTATGTGGAAAAACGTTACCAAAACTACCATAGCGCTTTTAAAGTGCTTGCATAGCGCTTTCGAAGCGCTATGCTACTTACATTTAGTATAGCGCTTATCACTACTATATAAACGCTATCTTATATAGAGCACGTCCACCTCCTAAAGTTGTATAAAAGCCAAACCCTAACCCCCTAAATATCTCTCTTTCGTTCTCTTCTCTTCTCTGCTAAACTGCAACTCAGCAGAAGTAGAATTAGAGGAACGAACAACAACTTAGAAACCCTAATATCTTCCCCAACCCTAATTTTATCATTCCAATGCCTTCAATCCCAATCACTGATTCAATGATCTTCGAAGAGCAACCCAAAGACATGAACCAATCTTCGAAAGACAAGAAGCAGACAAGCGACGTCGCCGCCATGGAGATAACAACATCGACGGACAAGAAGAAGAGCAAGGAGAAGAAGAGCCCCAAAGTGGAGGAACCAAGCAGCGATGACTCTGCGCAACTGAAGAAGTCGAAGAAGAAGAGGAGCGCTGAGGAGACTGAGACTGAGACTGAGTTGGTGGGGGAGTCTGTCAAGAAGCAGAAGTTGCTGGAGAATGGAGAGGTGGTTGCTGCTCCTGCTGTAAAAGAGGATCCGAATGCGACTTCGAGGTTTAGGATTTCTAAGCCTTTGAGGGAAAAGTTGAAGGCTAATGGGATTGAGGCTTTGTTTCCCATTCAAGCTATGACCTTTGATACCATTCTGATGGGTCTGATTTGGTCGGCAGAGCTCGTACTGGTCAGGATGGTTTTCGAAGTCTTTGATGGTTTTTGTGGAATTTGATCTTAAATGCGAAATGGGGGGTGTGCTTGTGTTTTTGTTTTGCAGAAGTTGTCGATCGAGAGGGAAAGTCGTCACTTTTATCTCTTGTCAAGGCTTTCGACTCTGTTCTTGAGGTTTATGAAGGTTTCTGCAACTTGAAACAGGTGAGATTTGGTTCAATTTGGTGCTTCGTTTGTCTTTTGGATGTTTAGGGTGTTTGGGTTTGTGTTAGTATAGCTGTTCAGTTCAGTTCTCTTGCAATTTTGTGGGTTGATTTTTTTATTTTGTGTTTGGGGATTTTGTTGTTGTGGCTTTTCAGTTCTTCTCCCCCTTTTGTTCCTTTCTAAGAACTAGGCCTAAACTCTAAAGCTTACTTAATTGTATTTTTGTTGGCGTCTTGCAGCTTTGGGACGAAGTTTGTTAAAAATGCGTGTATTGAACTCATTAAGAATCTAGAGGCCAAGGACTATGGAAGGTAAGAAGGAAGCTTCTCTCATGCAATCTATACTGTATCCCGAGTAGAACGCTCTCCCATTTATAGTATTCTATATGATTTAAACTCAAAGGTTAACATGGATGTCTATCTTGTATTCAATTCTGTGGAAGAATATGTTAAAATGTAATACTAGCTACCAGTGGGTGATTAAAAATCGTGGACGTATTCATTAAACTTAAGTAAATATCATTGCACATTAGAAATGCTAATAGTTAGCAAACGAAAAATGTACATATGTACACTAAAAGTATGTACGAGTCCATGTTTTCAAAAAAATTATTAAAAAAAAAATGAAATTTCCATTCACACAAGACATGCTACCTGTTACCTAGTTCATCTTTAAGTAGTGTAAATATTCTCTTATGATACTTCCATGTTTTGAATTTATGATTTTTTTCTTTCTTCTTTATTCTCTCAAGCCTTTTCATTTACATGCATGTAATCTTATTGATACTTTTTATTGCTGTGTTTGAAATGCTTTGCTAGTGCCATAAGGTCTATTCATATGCTGAACCATGCTGTAAGCGTGACAAGACCAAGACTTGAGGCACTCCTTCAGGTAATTTGATTACACATTAAGTTGCATACCTTTGAAATGTAGTTTATGCAAAAGTTGGCATATCTTCAAGTTTGTTTAATTTTTCCTTTTTTGCTGATTTTTGAGGTGAAAAGGAAACTCTGTTTTACTACCTATAAAGAAAAAAAAAATCAGCACATGTAGGCTACAGTGTCCATATAATTCCTGTGATTATTAGTCATGTAGTTTGCTTCATTTTAGTGTTCATGAGTCACGACATACATGCTCGGAACGGATGTCCATGTAATTGTATGTTCACTTTGTGGATTTTTTGAAATGGACCTAGAATGATCGTATACCCCATCACATGTTCTTGGTCCGAGCAAAATTACATGTTTGTTTTGTATTATCTCCGTCATATATGTTAAAACTTTAAGGCAGTTAACAGTTTTGAGTTGTTGTGATATCTCTAATTAATGTAAGCTTGAAACCTTCAGCAAGTTTGTCAGAAATTTTTGTTCTTCATGTTTACCACTCACAAGCACATTTTGAAACTTTTGCTTCCGAGTGCAGGTCTTGTAATCTCAATAACTTTATTCTTCATAGTAGTTCTTTTTGAGATAACATTTTTTTGAGTCTGGGATAATTGAACTAAACTAGCCGCTAGACCTCATCTCCTGGTTTTTAAAGAACAACTTTCCTTTTTTAATAAGAATAAAAAATTCCATTTTCTGCGTAATATATTTTCAAATGCTCTTGCCCTACCTTATTTTTGTTATGGATAGTACATATGCCCTCTTTTAAATACCACTAAAAGACCTCTGATTGAAAATTTGATTTTCTCGTATTCTGTTTAATTAGTACAATTCAATGCATCCAACTTCCTGTTCATCTCTTCATTTAATTGTTGCTACTGCCTAACAAAATACTGACTAATGTTGTGCATATAATTATTCTTAGTTTCTGTGTGTTTATTGTTTTAAATGGGGCTGCAGGTGGAAAGGAGCATCCATGGTGGTGCCGAGGAACGTCCACAACTTCAAGCAAATCTTCCACCTCGTGGACCTTCCACAAGTGGCAATAGAAACTGTGCACCCTCCTCAAGTCACAATAGGATCAGTGCTGCCGAGGAGCGTCCACAACTTCAAGCAAATCCTCCACCTCATGGACCTTCCACAAGTAGCAGCAGGAGCAATATACCATCTGGCAGTAACACCATGATCAGTGCTGCTGAGCGTCCACAACTTCAAGCTAATCCTCCACTTCATGGACCTTCCACAAGTCGCAACAGGAGCAACATACCATCTAGCAGTAACATCATGATCAGTGCTGCTGAGGAGCATCCACAACTTCAACTTATTGAAGAAGCTGGTACTTCCTGATGGATCCATATTGAGGGCCAAACTTCCAGCCTAATTAATTAGGTTAGACATGTGGGTAGTTCTGAGAGAGAATGATCTAGCCATGATTTATGAAGCAGACTTGGAAAGCTTCACTTAGTTTACATTGTAGAACTTCTTGGGACATTTATTCAATTCTGCGTAATCTTTCCAAAATTAAATAGCGTAATATTTTTTAATTTACATTGTAGAACTTCTTAGTTTACATTGTAGAACTTCTTAGTTTACATTGTAGAACTTCTTGGGACATTCATACGGAAAAGCGCTATGGTAGTTAATAAAAAAAATTCACCGAAATTAAATAGCGCTATTGAAGCTAATTAAAAAAAAAATCAACAAAATTAAATAGCGCTCATCAAAGCGCTATTCAAGCTAATTTTTAAAAAAAAATTAGCGCTTACATAGCGCTTTCTAAGGCGCTATTGAAGTTAATTAAAAAAAAAATCAACGCTTAGATAGCGCTTTATTAAGCGCTATCTAACGAAGCGCTATTCAAGTACGCGCCTTGCATAGCGCTTTTTTGAGCGCTATCTAAGCTACCATAGCGGTAGCTTAGATAGCGCTAAAAAGCGCTATCTAAGCCTATTTTTAAGCGCTATGCAAGCTGAAATCTGTAGTAGTGTTCAAACCCTAATTTCAAAAAACCTCTAAATAAAACCTACAGATTCAAAAAACAATTCAGGAACCCTAGAGATTCAAATCCTCTAAATAAAAAAACTCTACATTCAGGAACCCTAATTTCATCAAAAATAAAACAGAGAGAGAGAGAGAGTACCTGTACGAGAGAATGGTTGCAGTGCAAATGGTTTGGAGGTTGAAGACGCCGAGTAAGGAGGGAAGACCAGGGAAGGAGGGGAGGAGGGAAGTCGAGGGAGGGAATAGGGAAGTCGAGGGAGCAGGGAAGGAGAGTGGAGTAGAGTCGAGGGAGGGAGCAGGGAAGGAGAGGGTCAATGTCGAGTGGAGTGGAGGGGAGCAGAGAGGGTCGATGTCGAGTGGAGGGAGCAGGTTTGTGGAGTGGAGGGAAGGTTTGTCGATGGAAGTCGAGCGCCAAAATAGCCCGCCCAATTTTTTTCTAGCTTTTAGTGTAGCCACGGTTTTGAGCCGTTGCTACAAATAGCCACGGTTTTGAACCGTTGCCAAATTTTTTTTTTTTTGCAACGGTTTTGAGCTGTTGCTAATAATACCCACGATTTAGAGCCGTTGCTACTAATAGCCACGGTTTTTAGCCGTGCCAAATACACCAACGGTTTTAAGCTGTGGCCAAGTTTTTTTTACCCACGGTTTTAAGCCGTTGGTAATTATAGCTACGGTTTTTTGCCGTGGCAAATAAACCAACGGTTTAGAACCGTGGCCCCTAAACTGGCCTTTTGGTGTAGTGACCCCACCCCCCTCCACATTTCTCTGAACCAATCTCCACTACCACAACCACCAGCTTTTCACAATATCATAGATAAACCCAACATATCCCTTTTTTTCTCTATCTCACACACGCACACACACAAACCTTTTTTTCTTCTTCTTAGGCCCTGCTTTGTTCGCCGTTAATCCACCTAAATAAAAATGATTTGATTTGAAAATAAATTTCCCCTGCAATACATTTTCAATATGCTTAGTGGTGAATAGAACACGTTTTGTAATTTTTTGTTCTTATGTAGTGTTGGCTTACTATTTGTAAAATAAAAATGGCAAAAAAAATTTGATTTCATATCCATCAATTTTTCAATAGTATGATCAAATTTTATGCCTATTACCAAAATTAACACGAGTAATCATAGGTAAAAAAGATAAATAATTCAACAAATTGATTTCAGTGTTTTGAGTGGTGAAAATCGAATTGACTATTATTGGATTCAATTTTTTCAATTGAAATCAAACCAAACACATAAGAAACTGAGCTGACCATCGGTTTCAAATTTATGTAAAAAATCGAAAAGCGAACCGACAACCTACAAAGTTACTAAAATCGGCATAAAACCAAACCGGCCGACTAAATTAAACACATTATATTATTTTTACATACAATATATAATATATATAATGTATATATTATATATATTCGGTTAGTTCAGTTTTGTCGGTTAAAATCATTTAAAACAGAACCGATCCTAAATTGAACCAATCGATTCGTTTTGATCGGTTCAGTCGGTTTAATTGGTTTATTCGGTTTTTTACTCAACCCTAAGATTTTCCATGCCACTCGTCAAACTCCCACAAATAAAAATTTCAACAAATTAATTGCATGTGCGATGAATTTTCAATGAACCAAGTAGGGCACTACTTAGGATTTCAATAATCAATTTTTTCATCAAATCCATAATTCTCCAAAAACCAACCCCAAGGAACTTTTTTCTCCTTCTCCAATGACCGTCAGAAACCACCATCCGTCATATGCATAAGCGTCCACAATGTCCCCCCTTCAGAGAAGTTTAAGGTTCAAATTTCACGAGGGCAAGTTTTGTAGTCACTTTCCAAAAAGCAAGTCAACTTTTTCGTACATCTGTGGATACTACTATTTTTGCTCTAATTCATTTTGGGTGTTGTCTTTTCCAATGTGTAATTATGTAAAATTTTCATACTCAATATAAAATATATCTAAATTATGCATAGCAAAAATGTATATAATCTTAAAATGTATTGAAAATGAACCTTTCTATGCAGCTTGGGGGAGAGAGCACTGATTAGTGCTTGGGGAGGGTGTCCAGTACGTGAGTGCCAACTCTACCCCTCTCTCCATTTTCTCCAATCCATGGAGAGGAATAGAGTTGGCACTCACATGTTGGACACCCTCCCCAAGCACAAAGACCAAGCTTAGTAGATTTTTCACATAAAAAAATAATAATAACTGAGGCATTGGTGGTAAATGGTTGTTAGATGATATTAAATTACATCCCAATCATGGACAACAACATCAACAAAAATGAGCAGCAATACAGAGGGAGGGAGAAGATGTTATAAGAAACAAAATCTCCTCCTTAACGAAAAATTGGAAGGTTTTATTTGTTTATAGTACTTTGGAAAAATAGTATGCATTTAGCGATCACTAGAAGCATGAGCAAGAGCTTCCCAAGCGTCTAATATAGAAAAATTCATTATTTTGGCAACTAAGCTCACACTTTCGATTGGTGAATGAGATAATCAATGATGTCAAAGGGTTGTCTATGACCTATTTAAGGGCATAATTAATTTTGATTTGGATTTAACATTGATAAGGTCATCAATATCCATTACAAATTCAAAAGAAGGAAATTTGTATTCAATTCTTTCATAATAGTTAAACGTGTTGACTAATTTTAACTATGCAAAACATGAGTTTGGGGAGCAAAATCAATTATAGAAAAAAGGGTGGATCGGGAAAACCTTATACAAATATTCAAAATCATTAAAGAAATTTAAATATTCTTGAACCAAAATGACAATGCAAGTTCAATTAGTTTGATATATAAAAGTCATTAAGAAATTATTTATGAAAATAAAATTCAAAGTGAGGAAATGGGAGTAAATGCTGGTTCGACTTTGTGACTAGTCAACAACAACAACAAAAAGAGGAGTGTAAGAAACAAAAGACAACGGGAAAGTCACGATATAGCGACACAAGATACACATAGTTCTTCATCCCCATCTCAAAATTGTGTTCATACATAACATCATATAATGATGGAACCGAATTTAGTATCTTAAAAAAAGTTCGATTTGAGTCATTTTGTTTTAGTCGATTCTGTCAGTTTTATGGCACCTCTAACACAAATACATAAAATAATGCACCAGTTAAAATGTAGGGATATGTACATTTTGTGTATGTGTAATTTAGTTGTATATCCCTTTAAGTACAAAAGTTTTGCATAGTTACTCATTGGGCACGAAATTGAGTCTTGACTGTTTATTCAATGAGGTTGACCAAAATCACATCTCCCACATTTTGTAAAGACCTAAATACCCTACTTTAGGTGTGCATGTGAAGGTTTTAGTGATCTAGATATCTCAATAGTATCTCGAGGTGATTTAAGGATGTAGACTTACTTTAAAAAAAAAAAAACACCTAACTCTATTCATCTTCAATCCAACACTACAACCACTACCCCACCCCCTCCACATTTCTCTAAACCAATCTCCACTACCACCACCACCACCAACTTTTCACAGTATAATAGAGAAACCCAACATATCCTTTTCTTTCTTTTTCTTTCTCTCTCACACACACACACACGCACACGCAGAAACCTTAATCCACCTAAATAAAAATGATTTGATTTGAAAAATAAAAATCCACAACAAATATATTTTCACGTTCATTTTCAATATACTTAATGGTGAATAGAACACCTTTTGTAAAAAAAATTCTTATGTAGTGTTGGCTTACTATTTGTAAAATAAAAATGAAAAAAAAATGATTTCATATCCATCCATTTTCCAATAGTATGATCAAATTTTATGCCTTTTACTAAAATTGACATAAAACCAAATCGACCGACTAAATTAAACACATTCTAATATTTTTACATACAATATATAATATATATATTCGATTAGTTTAGTTTTGTCTGTTAAAATCTCTTAAAATCGAAAACCGAACTGATCCTAATTCGAATAAATCGATTCGGTTCGGTCGGTTTAATTGGTTTATTCGGTTTTTTACTCAACCCTAAGATTTTCCATAAAATTTCCATGCCATTCGTCAAATACCCACAAATAAATATTTCAACAAATTAATTGCATTTGCGATGGATTTGTAATGAACCAAGCATGGCTCTAATTAGGATTTCAAATAATCAAGTTTTTCATCAAATCCACAATTCTCCAAAAACTTTGTTTTAATTCAACCCCAAGGAACTTTTTTTCTTCTTCTCTAATGACCGTTCGAAACCACCATCCGTCATATGCATAAGCATCCACAATGTCACCTTCAGAGAAGCTAGAGGTTCGAATTTCATGAGGGCAAGGTCTTGTAAGTCACCTTCCAAAAAGCAAGTCAGTTTTTCTTACATTTTGGATACTATTGTTTTTGCTCTAATTCATTTTAGGTATCATCTTCTCCAATATGTAATTATGTACAATTTTCTTACTCAATATAAAATATATCTAAATTATGCGTAGCCAAAATGTATATCATCTTAAAATGTATTGCAAAAGAACCTTTCTATTCAGCCTGGGGAAGAGAGCATTGATTAATGCCTAGGGGTGTCTAGCACATGAGTGCCAACTCTCCCTCTCTCTCCATCTTCTCCAAATCCATGGAGAGAGGAGTACAGTTGGCACTCACGTGCTAGACACCATCCCCAGACACAAAGACTAGGCTGAGTAGATTTTTCATTCAAAAATAATAATAACTGAGGCATTGGTTGTAAATGGTTGTTGGATGATATTAAATGACATCCAATCAAGGATAACAACATCAAACAAAAATGAGCAGGAAAACAGATGGAGAGAGAGGATGTAATAAGAGACAAAATCACTTTCTTAACCAAAATTCACTGGAGAAACAGTGAACATGCTGCCTAAGGGTGTCATGTAGTAAATTTCTTTCCCAAATTGCCCCTTTTCATTTGCTTTAACTATGAAAATGCCCCTCATACTCCTCATTCGACGGTACAATTGTTGGGGCATCGCGCACCCCTTGGTCAACTATACATAGCAACGATATTATCCCCAACTTAAACACCACCATATTGTCCCCAACGATATCGATCGCTAAGTCTCCTTGTAGTAAATGTTATGGTGCTTGTGTGGTGGCCTGAACTTGTTCGCCAAGGTGGAGATTGTGAGACAATGACTCAATTGATGAGTCAAACAAGGACTCAAAGTCCTTCTCAAACAAGGACTCAAAGTCACATTTGGATGGCTCCCAATTACAGGGTAGTGTTAGAGTTAATTAAGGACTCCAAGTCCTCTTCTCTTCCTTTAAATCAGCATGTACACAGCAGAATTATGCAGCACATACAACGTGAAAATCAGGTTGTGTACAGCGTGAAACAGGTTGTGGTTTTGGCTAAATTTGTGTGTGGAAGGGCTGAAAAAAGCAGCGTACGTAGCAGATTTGGCTGCATGTGCAACGTGAAATACAGGGCTGATTCTAGCTGCTCCTGCAGGTTTTAAACCCACCTCTTTGGCTATTTTATACAGGGAGAAAAAGAGGGTGTAAGAACAGGTTATAGGGTCGTTCTTGGGTTGTTTTCTGGTGGGGAAACAATGAGAAACTGGGTGTAGCAGGGGTTGTTTTTGTGGATGTGTTTTCGGTGAAGAAACAATGAGTTAGTTCTCTTCCCTTTCTTGTAATCTCCGGTGTAAATCTTTCTCATATCAATAAGATTATTATAGAGTCGTCGTCCGTGGAGTAGGCAAAGCCGAACCACGTTAAATTCTCTATGTCATCTTTAATTTATACTATTGTTTATTGCTTCCTTATTTTCATAGCGTAGTTTTCAGTCATTCACTTTCACCAACTAGGTTTTGGCCTTGTATTTAGTTTGCTTGCAGCAGTTGGCTTTGAGTTGATTGTTTTAGGTATTTCTGACAGCAACTCCCCATTTTCAACATCTGATCTTTCTTTCTCTCTGACACAACTTTTATTTCTACATCTGATCCCTCTGTTTCTTTCTCTTTTTCACTTTTTAATGTAGCGAAATGCAAGGCCATGATCTCTCAAATGTTCTAATTTCCCTACCAACCGTTGGATTAAAATTGCCCCTCACAAAAAATGAAATAAAAAAAGAATTATCCATTGTTTGGGACTTACTTTGACTGCAAAACACTGTCCAACACTAATTTTTTTTCTTTTCTTTTCTCCATTTTATGTAACCAATAATAATAGGGTGTTTTTCTTTGGTAACCCAATTTAAATTTGAGTCAACATTTAAGCATTATCATTATAATACTCATGGTTTAATACAACAAAATTTTCATATACATGTATGCAATTATTCCATCACTTCTAATAAATTTTTTGATTTTTTGTACTATATGTTGTCAACCGCTACCTTAATTAAATATAGAGATGTACTACTACACTACACCAAAAGGCCAGTTTAGCTACGCCGACATGGCCACGGTTCTAAACCGTTGGTTTATTTGCCACGGCAAAAAACCGTAGCTATAATGACCAACGGCTTAAAAGCGTGGGTAAAAAAAATCTGGCCACGGCTGAAAACCGTTGGTTTATTGGCCACGGCCAAAAACCGTGGCTATAATTAGCAACGGCCTAAAACCGTGGCTAAATTGCCACGGCTCAGAACCGTTGGTGTATTTGCCACGTCTAAAAATCGTGGCTATTAGTAGCAATGGCTCAAAATCGTGGCTATTAGTAGCAACGGCTCAAAACCTTCCCTCCACTCGACTCCACTCGCCTGCTCCCTCCACTCGACATCGACCCTCTCTGCTCCCCTCCACTCCACTCGAAGCTCCTCCTTTCCTTCTCCCTCCCTCGACTCTACTCCACTCGCCTGCTCACTCCCCTCGACTTCCCTGCTCCCTCCCTCGACTTCCCTCATCCCCTCCTTTCCTCCTCCCTCGACTTCCCTGCTCCTCCCTCGACTTCCCTGCTCTTCCCTCGACTTCCCTCCTCCCCTCCTTCCCTGGTCTTCCCTCCTTACTCGGCGTCTTCAACCTCCAAACCATTTGCAAAATCGATCAGCGACTGCAACCTCCAAACCATTCTCTCGTACAGGTACTCTCTCTCTCTCTCTCCTTTCTTTTTGATGAAATTAGGGTTCCTGAATCTAGAGTTTTTTTATTTAGAGGTTTTGAATCTCTAGGGTTCCTGAAATTAGGGTTCCTGAATTGTTTTTTGAATCTGTAGGTTTTATTTAGAGGTTTTTTGAAATTAGGGTTTGAATCTCTAGGGCTCAAAACCGTATGCCTGATAAATTCCTGATATAATTTAATTTTTTGAATCTTTAATTTTTGTATGAAATTCCTGATATAATTTGAAACCAGGAAATATTCGTGTTCCCTGTTCACTTGTATTATAATCATAGTGGCTGTAATGTGCAGTGTCGTCAGGTAAATGATCCCCTATTAGATGAAGAGTGAGTTTGAGTTTGCTATGGTGTTTGGATCCCCAATACAAAACACCAACTCAAAAGGGTCCCCTCCCTTGGCAGTTTGCTGAAGAGAAGAGGAGTTTCTCTTCTCATCACATATATCAACCTTTACAATATGCAGGACTTTACCACACAGAGATAAGACATTGAACTAACTACTAGAGCTACCTAAGTCACTGTCTCCCCTAGTATGTCTAGGTAATTATTCCTTCTCTTCTATTATTCTAGGTAGGCTTTTCAAAGGGAGGGCCAGTCCTTCATCCTAGTTAAACCCAATCTGAAACTCAAGTTTAGGGTTCAATTTGTGATGAGTAACATTTTTGGATCTAGCACAGCACTTTGTCTGATAAGAATCTAATCTGATGTTGATATTGTGAAAGAAATATGTATGTGACATGCTGTAGTGGAAAAAATGTAGTAGGTAGATATTTTTTATTTGAAGTGTGTACTTTTGTTTACTCATTGATCAAAGTTCTCATATTTATCAAAGTCGGATGCAAGTATAACTTTTGGAACGAAAACATGGCTATTAAAACAAAAGATGAATTATAGTATGCCCCATTGTAAACATAAATGAATTTCCTTAAAAACTCTGGAGATAGCCCTGAGACATTCAAGCTAAGATCAAAATGAGTTTCTACCATGATGCCCATGCTTGCTTTGCTCGTAGGCAACAATTCAGTTGTTTAATCATCTTTATAACTAGATGGAAAAGAGGTCGGAGCAGTTTTCAAGATACACATGTACTCCAACTGATGATTAGTAGTTAAATATGTACTAGCATTTTAAACTCTAGTGACTTAGAGGTTCGCTTCCTATCCTTAATTTGTGAGTGGCAAATGCAAAATTTGGATTAAAAATGTATTTAATATTCCAAGAATTCCATAGGTTGAAGCCAAGCTTCATATATATATAAACTCTCTCTTTTCTTTAAAAACATAATCATCATCTATATATAAACCTGGCTTTGACCTTCTTGAATATAAGAATCTTATCTAATAACGTGTTACCAAAATTTGAGCCAAACATATGGATATATGATTTGAATCCGATCAATTGACAACCCTAAAAGTTAGGTATTTTCATCAAGGTAATGTGCCATATGGGCTTCACATGAAGTCTTATAGCTCAAAGATGCTTGGGGAACAAATAAAAACATATGCATGGTCTTTGAAACCATGTGAGAGCAGGGCAAAGAGAAAAATATAATAGGGGAGGGGGGCTAATATAATAGTGACTCCTCCTGCTATGTGTTCCATTTTACAAGTAACTTGGTATGCCCCCCTCCTTTGGGGTTTCCTCACATCAATTCTGGGGACATGATTGAACATGCAAAAGTTTTATGTAACACTAGACCCCCACTTAAAACACTTCCCATGCCAAAACATGTATTTCTGATGTAACCAGTGGTATTCAAAGTTGGATGATTGATGTTGGGATTTTTTAAGGTGATTGTAAACACCTCCGGCATATGGAATTCATGATGATGACTTTGAAAAATGAGTTCTAAAAAAGGTTGGTTTTACTATTGGTGTGAGGTGAGTGATAATTCTCAAAATACCACCATGAAAATGCTACGTGTCTTGCGATGATGATGATGGAAAAAGGTTGTATGTCAGATAGATAATGGAAAGGTTTCTTCTCATTGGGTGTGATTAGAGACTGCAAAAAGAATTATCCAAACATGATTGTTGTTGTTGAGATATAATTGATGAAGCTAGAAGAAGAAGAAAAAGAACCAATGAAATTGTTCTACCAAAGCAATCATTATGCTTCTAGTTTGCGAGTCCTAATAACCTCTATTGGTGGCATAGAAGATGTCAGAAAGAGAAAGAAAATCCATTACCTCCATCTCCATTACCACCATCTCCATTACCACCATCTTCTCAAGGTGTTGCAAGGTTTCCTTCTCCAAGCAATCTTGTTCCTTCAGTGTCAAGGACTTACAAAGTTTGTGATTGGGAAAAGAATGTCATTGCGATAGCAATAGAGGTTGTAGATCCTATCCATCGATTCTCTTGCGATTGTCATGGATCATTGAACCCTGCAACAGAGATCAGACTTTCCTTATGCTTCAAATATAGGACTGAGGTGAAACTTTACAAGAGTGATCCAAAAGGAGACATGATGGGGGATTTGGACGCTGGTGATTTCTTCGTATGGTGTAAA
Source organism: Berberis vulgaris (assembly GCA_963556465.1). Classification (NCBI taxonomy): domain Eukaryota; kingdom Viridiplantae; phylum Streptophyta; class Magnoliopsida; order Ranunculales; family Berberidaceae; genus Berberis; species Berberis vulgaris. The sequence goes on along the minus strand of OY747133.1, from coordinate 65,504,825 downwards.
AATCATGTGGAACTTGAGGATTGATAGTTACAACTATGTTGGAAGCAATGTAATGGTGGCAGCAAAAGAGGAGCTGAGTAAAATACACTACGGGCACGTGATTGTTCATTTTAAGGTAACTAGCTGAAGCTTAAGTGCAAGTATCTATAGACTTAAATTTTGTGTGGGAACATTTTTCCATTCTAAATCAACTACTTTGTTGTAAAATTTGCAAGCTTTTTATGAAGGTTATTGCATTTTGCATCTTTTTATTTATCTTATATGCAGTTAATGAGAAAATAATACAAAGTTTATTTGCATTGTTCAATTTTATTCCTTGAAGTCCCATTCTTATGTAATTCTCATTCAATTCGCCATGAAGACATGCAATTCTCATTCTTATGTAATTTTGCCAACAGTTGTTCAATTTTATTCCTTGAAGTCCCATTCTTATGTACATTAATCCTGAAGTTCAAATCTGTTGTTTATGCAGTAAGATCGAGTCCTCGAGTTGTAGCCATTTGTCAAGCAGCTCAGGTATGCATATGTTCGCTCATGTCATTAATAGATCTTGTTTAATCAGATAATGATAGTGTATTTTTCTGCTATGGTTTTATGGCAGATACATTGTTTTGATGCTTTGACGTTGGAGAGAAAATATACTATCCTTACATCCCCTATCATTTCTGGTAGTCTTAGCCTTGGAGGTATAGGCTATGGACCTCTTGTTAAGAATGTCAAGATGAGGCAGGCTCCATTCGGATGTCAAATGCCAACTTATCTGAACTCTAATGATTTTGCTATATACACCCTCAAGCTCAAATGTCCTTGTTTAGATGGTATTAATTAATAATTGTATGTCTTCAATAAAAGATATGGTTTGGTTATTGATTCTGTAGTTTTCTTGTGGAAGATTGAAAGTTAATTAATTTCCTGGTTGTGTTTCAATAGTTTCTACATTATGGTGAAAAATGGAAGAGTAACTAATTAAGATTTTTTTTTTTTTTTTCTTTTCTCTGACCAGATCAGCCAAAGGGTTTTTGATGTGATGAAGAGAAAATACCCTGGTGATGCTTTGCATCTTGTAAGATTGAAAGCTTCTGAGCTGAATGTCCCAAAAGAAGATAGTACAAAGGAAAAGGTTCAAACGGGAAAAGAAGAGGGTGTAAAGTATTTGGTTTCGGCAGAAGATGACAGTAGAACGTTCAAGTTCTACAAAATACGCACAACTGTCATTGTTAAAAGAGAGACGTTCTTAGATGTTGTTTGTGATGCTCTATCTGATTACAAGTATGTAAGCCCAAATCAGAGGGTTGACTTGATTCTGGCATGCAGGTATATTATCTTATATCCTGAAACCATTTGATATGGCATAATTTCTCTTAAAGACTATCTATTTGTCGGCATTAGCTTCCTGCATGTATAGAGACTTTAGTGACACTCCCTTTTATGTTCTGTTCATTTTACTCCCTTTTGCAAATCATGAAACCATTCTAATGGCTTTATTTGTTTCCTATTTGCTTCTGAAATACTTTATTTCCTCATTTTTAGAATCCGAGAAAAGAAGGAATCTGTGACAGTGTTGTTGTGCGGTACAAGCGGGTGTGGCAAGTCTACATTGTCAGCTCTACTGGTACATTCACTATAGAAGATTTCTCTTTCAGGACTATAAATACAAAAGGGTTGATATTTTCCGCCTTTTCTTTGCTCATGTTAATTCAATATACACTGAGAGGTATTAAACATAGTAAAGTTCTCCTGCAAAAAGCCACAGTTCTCCCTTTTGATCTAATATGTCATGTTTTCATTTGACTCATGTTATCCTATTTGTTACTCCATTCTTGTCATATGGTGTTTTCCTTTAAAGTTATACCCCATTTCCTTGTAAGAGTGTGTATCTATGTCTGTATGTTTGAGACAAGATTCAAATCTCATTGAAAAGATGAACAATACAGGGTCTAACGACCTAATAAGTAACATAAAGAAAATTCATACAACATTGTAGTGTTATCCCATTTGGAAAGCAAGACCTCAAAAATGTTTTCGACAAGACACAAATTTTTTTAAAAAATGGATAACAATACAAGGCATAACAGTCTAAGCCACAAGCACCGTTAATGGTCATATCGTGGATGCAGATAACGTTGGAATGGTAAGTAACGTTGTATAAATTTACTGTTAGTAATTGTCTTTCCAAATGCAAGGCCATGTACTGGATTGCTGTCAAAACATACTTTCTATTTTTTTTTTAATTTTTTTTTTTTTGCATTCAGCATGGAAATTTAGATATGTAGTTTCATCCTGCTACAGGTTGTTTTCTTTCACATCTCATCCGCATTAGGTGGTCGAAACTAGGGGTGGCAATTAGAGGATACTATAGCAAATACACTTAAATTTCAGAAGAATCCAATGTCAGACACATATTGGACAACTCCAGCACCTGGACACACATTGGAGTGACACTCCATGCTTAGATCATTAACTATACCCCTTTCAAAAGATATCACTTTAAAATCGCTATAACTATTTGTATGGAAAGTTAGTAATATGCAACAATATTGACTTGTTCTATTCTTTTTAATTACTTGTCAATTCTTTCTTTTTTCTCCCTTGTTGATTTTTCTTTTAAGGTTTTCAGTTTGACTTGTGCAACCTTTTTCAGGTGTTTTGTTGTTGCATAACAGCCAAGTTAAACTTATCAGAACTTAAATTCTGATCTGTATGGCTATAAAACTGAAACAGTGAAGAAGCAAAACAGTGAACTCCATCAGTCCATATCTAAGTTCAACAACAGGAGGTGAGGAGGAGAGTACTGACTCAGGATCAGCTCTGAATCCTCAATTGGAACCAGAATCTCCTATAAGTAAAAAGGCATCAAATCAACCTCTTGACCAAAAACCTCTGTAAGTCCCTCACATTCCATCTTTTTGTTTTAGCTTTATATTTGATATTCAAAGGGTAAGTGTGATAATAAGGTTTATTGATCCATTTGTATTAAGATTTTTGAAGAGCAATCAATTTCTAACGAAGTATGTTTCTTTGCTCATCATAGGACTTCCACTCTATCTATTTACTTCAGGGTAATGTTGGTCTAATCTAAACTGATCTACATAATCATTTATTTGAGTGCAATTATCAGAATCCTGAAGGACAAATGAGACTTTGTGTCACTACAGTTACAAGAAAATGGATTGATAGTGCTACGAACTCAGAGGTTAGTTGCAATAGGCAGTGCCTTGACAGATGTTTGTCTTAATGCATTTTGGATTCATGAAGCTCCTACCTGACAAGGCTCAAATGGTCTATAAAATGAGCTTTTCCTATTCTAGTGGTTTTTCATTGCCATTATAAGATTAAAAGTGTTTGGAGGCCCTTGGTATGGTGAAATTTCTTACAATCAAATCCAAGTGATAACCATATATTACAAGTTATAATATCACATAGGTTTGATTAGAACTATATGAAAAAGGGTCTAGTTGTGGGTGCAATTACTGAACATTGTAGGCTATTTCATTTACTTTTATTTGCTTGCTGACCATTAGTATTCAATGATTTCATTATTTGGAAGAACTTGCAATAATGATTTGCAAGAATTAATCAGCTTATATCTTGATGTGGAAAATGTAGAAAGTGTGGTTGTAGTGCAAGGAAGTTGTTGTGATATGTGAAGGAAGGAAGTTTCCATGTGCGTGGGCATATCACATATCCTCCTTGGTCTATATAAATCCATCTTGTTTGAGTTGGCTTCCAATTTATTATTCCCTGTTAAGTCTTCTGCTTGACCACTTTGTTATTCTCCAAAGTTCAAACAGCTAATGTAAGTGAATGTTATTCTTTCTTGTGAAGTTGAGTTTCCTAATTTCTAAAATTGATGAGTTGTATACTGCTTGTTTTGCTAATTTCGGACTCTTCAGGCTGATGGGTACTTAACTGAGAGCCAGAGGCATGGGAAGGCTGGTTACAGTCTGACCAAACTTCATGCGCGGTGCCATCATCAACTTTCACAGAAGTGAGAATGACTTACCTTAATAGTAATTTTCTTTTAAATGCTAGGCACTTAATTGTTTGATATATCATAGAAAAATCATATAGTTGAAAAAATTATTATGTTGGAAAAAATTATTTGTTTGTTGAGACTCCTATGTGACAAAATGACCCTTTTAAAGTTTCTCTTTTACAGTCTGATCAGGTGGATGAAAACAATACTAGGGTAGATTGTCTCGAAAATAGGGACTCCTATGTGTGATCAAAAGCCTAGTGATCCTGAAGGATGAATATGGTTGTTCAAAGGGGTTGGATTTGTGAATTACGCAATGCATGACAGTGCCAAAAACGCTATTGAGGGGATGAAGGGAGTGGCACTTGGTAATTTAGAAGTGTAGTATCATTTTCTGTGATTAATGAAATGTGGTTCTATTTGTCATATTAAATGTTGTTTATTTCTTGTGTAGGATCAAAGGCTTTATATGTGGCAAGGGCAATGAAGAAAGAGGAGCAGGAGAGAATGTTGAGCCACTATTTTGAGGAGCGGGAGGAAAAAAAATATAGATATAAGGTAGTTTATTGGTTATTCATTTCATCACGAACATGCACATTTGCATTGCTTACAAGTTTTTGAAATGTGTCATTCAGGGATTGAATATCTATGTAAAGAATATAAATGATGATGTGGAAGAGGAAGAGTTTAAGCAACTGTTCAGTATGTGTGGGATTGTGCGCTCAGCCAGTATGGGAGGACTGCTTGATGAGATCATTAATTATGTCCAATCGCTTCAAAGGCAGGTTGAGGTATGGGATTGATATCATAATTTATTTAGTTTATACAGGAGTTCTCGTTTTTAATATGGTTCAGCAAAATATATCATAATTTATTTGTCAAATTGAAGTACTTGAGATCCTGAATTGTAGCGGTGTTCTCGCCATGCAAGTTATTTCCAAGGTTCATCTGGGTCGAGGATGGGGCAGTCTGTGGCGTCGAACAAGGTTCATCTGGGTCGAGGATGGTCTGACGGAATGCGGACAGTTTCTTGCGTATGCTGCTCGACAACAAGTTCTGTTTTGCGGGTCTGTTTTGGACTGCAGGGGCATTGTAGGAGAGGCAGTTGCGGGAATCACAATGAGCGCAGGAACTCAGCCTGCTATACTTGCTGGACTGCAAGTGCGCGGTTCGCACTGGAGCTATGCATTTCTCTGGTGTATAAGATGTTGTTGTTTTTTATGCAGGAGCGAGGATGCGCGTCGAGCAGGCTTGCAGCGCACCTACACTCTAGTACCACATCCAACAGGTTGTTGGCTGGAACACTCTGTTGCAAAACAGAGTGTATGCTGGGAGTTGAGATGTTGCGGACTGATGGTTTTCTGTGGCCTACTGAGATGCTGCGGCCTGTTGAGGAGATGTTGTTGTAGTGCCCAGCGTCGAGATGGTGGATGCGAGGGATGGTTACTGCATGCTGCTGCGAAACACAGTTCGCGAGGGTACAATGCAGCGTCCTGTTGGCTGTTTTTTAGGGTGATTATTCAGATGGTGTTGGTGTTTCAGCGTGTGCTGGCTGTTTGGGCAGATTTACGCGCATTCTGGTTGGGTCATTTGTTTTGGCCTCAAGTCTTTTTGATGTTTTAAGTTCTGTCTTTGTCGTGGCAATTGTTTTAAGGACAGGTTTTTTCTATTGTTTTTGTTTTAATACGGGTAACGTCGTAATGTACCCCCATAGCGTTTGTAAGTCAATTTTTGATAAGTAATAAAGATTTGGCATTCCATAGTTGTCCCTCCCCACTGGAGGTTAATTTAAAAATAAAAAAAAATTGAATTTTGTTTTTACTAGCCACGGCTTAAAACCGTGGCTAAAATTTTAGCAACGGTTTTAAGCCGTGGCAAGTCTGGCCACGGTTTTTAGGCCGTGGCCAGACTTGCCACGGCTTAAAACCGTTGCTAAAATTTTAGCAACGGTTTAGAACCATGGCTAAATCATCGACCGTCCTGAAGATAAAACCGTTGCTAAAATTTTAGCCACGGTTTATAGCCGTCACGGATGATTTCGCGACTCCTCTACAGCCCACGCCTCTTAGTCGTGGCCATCGGTTACCCCCACGGTTCCAAATCGTTGCTGATGGGGAAATTTGGTGTAGTGCTATAACCATGATTTGTTTTCATATTTGGTATTCAGTGACCTATTTGGGGAGTGCCGAAGGCACAACCTAAGGACCAGGGTAGATTTGTTGCATTTCATGTAACGAGCTTGTATGATCTTGTAATATGGGTGTCCGATCCTTACGGACTAACTAGAAAAATACAATCTGTAAGTCCTACGTGGGGCGTAAAAGGTTTTGATACTTTTGTTCTGGGAGGCATAGCCTCTCATCATATTGCAGCAGGAACATTGGGCATATTAACAAGCCTATTTCATCTTAGTGTTCGTCCGACCCAATATGCCACTCTATCTGTGCCAACGGCACGGTTACATGACGGCATGACTGATACACTAGTAATAGATAACGTGAAGGGTGGGGGAACCAAAGAAATTGACCGACCTATATATATATAAATTCTTAAGAGCCTGACTAGACAAGTCAGACTCAATACCGTGCATCTCGAAGATGATGGACGGTATTGGGCCATGCCTGGCTCTGTAGAAAAGTTCATATATATAAACACCCAGACGGCTTCTCATCACGTTTGTTATGTGATGATTGATTGATTCAGGATCGAGGGGGGCTCCTGCGCACAGTGGGCAGGATGAGCTCCTGTGCAGGCATCTCAGTCGTTGGATCAGAATCCAACGGCTCAGATCATATGGGAGGAGAGAGGTTTTTGGCGGAAAATTTTTTTAAAATAAAATCTGGATTTCAAATCCATATGATCTGAGCCGTTGGATTCTGATCCAACGCCTGAGACGCCTGCGCAGGAGCTCATCCTGCCCACTGTGCGCAGGAGCCCCCCTCAATCCGATTGATTCATGAGGTATGTTGTTGTCACCACCTTGCCTATATAAATCTCTCCTTTTTAACCTCTCCTTCTCTAACTCTGCATTTCCCACTCTCTACATCTCGGATCTAGAGTACAAGTCTCTCTCTCTCTCTTCATCAAGGATCGTCTTTTTATTTCTTTTACATCGCAAAATGAATCAAAACAAGTTTCTCCAACTCGCATTTCGAACTTTGGCTTCATAATTATTCAACCTTGCTCGTTATTTCTTCATTTACGGCCTACTATTCAGATTGAACCGGTAGGAAGTCTCTCTCAGTTTTGTTTGAAATCTGCTTTCTTTCACGTCTGATTTGGGTTTTTTTAAGCTATCTGTTGTTGTAGATCTGTGATGAATTGTTGGGTTTCTATAATTGGATAATAAAGCTTGAACCCATCATTGGGTTCTTGTTCTTTGGTCGATTTAGGCAAATTTTTACGTGTTGGATCTGTATGTAGCTAAAAGGCTGGTTTTTTATTTCATGTTCTTGGTTAAAATTGGAGCTTGCTTGTTTATTAATCACATTGTTGTGTTTTCTTTGCGATTGATTGCTGATTTCATCAAATGTTGGATGATACCCATCGTAGTACCAAAACAAACAATGGGTTTTTGTTTCTTTGTCAAATCAGCTAATACTTGGATGGCTGCATTACATTTCTTGATAAATCTGCTTGAGATATTGGTTTGAATGTACAAGGTCTGATTTTGGATTTTGTTTCCTGGATTGGTTTGGGTGTTTTTAAGTTTCCGATTTTTAATTGTGAATTCAAAATGTAGGAATTTGTATTTGTCAATTCAACCATGTGGAAGTTCAAGTCTCTTATGGGGAAAGAATTGGTGGGAATCGAGGGTCGGACAATAGACATTGGCAATTTAAAGGTTCATATTCAGGGTAAGATTGCAGAAGGGGGATTCTCCTGTGTTTACCTGGCACGAGATGTTAATCATCCAACACAGCATTATGCTTTGAAGCACATCATATGTAATGACGATGAATCACTCGAATTGGTAATGAAGGAGATATGGGTGATGAAGTCGCTCAAAGGTCACCCTAATGTGGTCACCCTTCATGCTCATACCATTTTGGATGGTGGTCGTATAAAAGAAGCATTGCTTCTGATGGAATTTTGTGAGAAGACTCTAGTTAATGTACTGGATGGCAGAGGAGCTGGGTATTTTGATGAGAAGCAGGTTCTTTTGATTTTCAGGGATGTCTGCAGTGCAGTGTATGCAATGCATTCTCAGTCTCCTCCCATTGCTCACAGGTAATTAGTTTGTTTAGGTTTCTTCTTCGGTGTTTGTTTCTCTCTCTTTTAAAATGCTTATGAGAACAAAGATTCACTTAGGTCAAGTAAATCTCTTCTTGCGTACCAAGATGAATTTATTTTGAATGTTTCTCCCCTTGTTTTGTTCTTTAGAGACTTGAAAGCTGAGAATATTCTCAAGGGGGCTGATGGACTATGGAAATTGTGTGATTTCGGTAGCATTTCAACCAATCACCAGCGTTTCAAAAGGCCTGAAGAGATGGGTATTGAAGAAGACAACATCAGGAAGCATACCACACCTGCATATAGGGCTCCTGAGGTAGAATGACACACTATTTTGCTTTTAGTTGTTTGATATACTGATTCAAAATGGCAAACAATGACACCACTTTTTCTTATTTGTGAGATCACAGATGTGGGATCTTTTCAGAAGAGAGCTTGTAAGTGAAAAGGTAGACATATGGGTAAGTCGAACGTTCATTTGTGTACTACTACTACTACTACAGTGCTACTTGTTCTCATTTTATCATTCACTGTTAACGAATATAGAAATAGATTAAGGATTCCACTGCACACTTTTAACAAATAGAGTCCATTGGTTCCAAGAATACAACCGATAGCTGAAGTTGTTTGCCTTAAAATGCAGGCTCTTGGCTGCCTTCTTTTCCGACTATGCTACTTCAAATCTGCATTTGATGGTGAATCAAAGCTACAAATCTTAAATGGAAACTACTGCATTCCGGAGTTGCCTAAGTACAGTCCCTCCATCACCGATTTAATCAGATCCATGCTTCAAGCTTCTCCAGATACCAGACCAGACATTATGCAGGCAAGGGCTTTGCTTGATTGGCCATTCATCTCCATGAACCTAGGTTAGTCCTAGATTGTCTGTGTCCATGATAGTCATAGGGTCTGATAGTTTTTCTGCTTATTGATGTCAAGTTTTCTTAATGGCAGGTCTTGTTTTGGGTTAATCAACGGTTACCTAGAGAGATGCAGAAGTCATTACCAAACTTACCAGCTGACATGCATGTACCAACTGCTGAGATACATGATGGAGGTGAGACTGTTATTTGGATGGCCAGAAACTTTAAATGAAAGGTTATTTGCTGTAACCCAGTTTCATTGTTGGGTTGCAATGTTAACTGTTTTCCATTTTAGGAACTTCAAACACTGCAAGTAAGTCCTATCCGATGCCCCGCAAAAATCCACCTCCCTCACCGGCATCTAAAGGACATGTTCGAAATCCATCTTTGTCATTTACAACATCTAATGAAGTTGGAGGTGGAGATGGAGGTCCATTGGGGGCTTTCTGGTCAACGCAACATGCAAAGACTGCTAATGTAGCAGAGGACAAAGGTCAGCTTGTATTTGATGGAGAATCCACTGACCAGAAGAAATCCGACAATGGTAGACGAAACATGGACAACCATCATCGTCATGAGAAGATGAGCATTCCTAACGAGCAAAATGCTCGAATGGCACATGGAAGCTCTTTCAGAAAGGTTGCATCTGGCCCTTCTAAGGACAGAGAAAGAAATTTATTTCCAGAGGATGCAGGCCATAGCTCCAGGAATGCACAAGCTTCCCAACCAAAGAAAAAAGTGACTACCCAAAGTGAGGCAGTTAACATTTTTGTTGCAGACTTTGATTCTAATAAACACAGTTCTTCCAACAACAACAAATCTACAAAAGAAGCATTACAGGCTGAAGTGCAAAAGCTGAAGGAGCAGCTCAACCGAGCTAACTTGGAGAAAACCGACGTAACGAACAAATATGAAAAGCTGTGTGCTATTTGCCGTTCCCAGAGGCAGGAGATACAGGGGTTAAAGCAAGCTATTTCTGCTCAAACTACGCCTGACAGGGTGGACTTGAAGAACCAAATTCCATCTGGAAGCTCTCAGTCTGCCAATCAATCGCAATCGGTGTGTTTTAGTCAATATTAATTTTAAAGCACTGATACTTGTTTAAGTTTGATCATCATATTCTAATAGGGTTATACATGCTTTCTGTTTCAGCAGAAAGAGAAGATAGAAGGAACTATATGGGAACTCGAGCAAGGGTTTTTCACCACACCAAGCCCAGCTGCCAAGTCATGGCAAGCATTTCCTGAAGAACCCAAACCACAACCATCATTTGATGCTAACATCTTGTCATCACAGACTATAAATGGCTGCCAAAACAAGTGGGCAACCGTTAGTTCAGGCCCCACCAACTGGGGCTTCGACACAGATACTTTCACTGCAGCTCTTGCTAGTTCTCAGATATCTAGAACTGCTACTCTTGGGAATAATTCTCAGCGGTTTGGCAACTGAGGGGTATTGGTCCCAAACAGACTTCTCAGCCTGCTGGATGGGCCGGTTTCTGATTTGTCTTTTGGAACCAGATTATGTAAACTACAGCCTTTATCAATAAGCATTTTGTTTTGATGAAAAAGGAATATTGTTCTGTTTTTTGTGGCGGAAAGAAATTAATGGAATCTTTTGATGAGCATGTTTTTTTTATTAGCAACCAAGCACGGAAGATTGAGTGAACATTTGTTTAAAATATGTTGGAACTAATCTGAAGTTACTGCTAGTTTTTAACAGTAGTACCAAAATATTTCAGGCATTTCTCGGGTAGATTCGATACTTTTTAAGTTTGAAGCGCTTCACATCTTTGCAAGTTTTACCTGATTCTCACAGCATAGTATTAGACTCTTTTCATTTTAGCTTGTGTCTTTATAACTGTAATGTCCTGATAAGTTCCTAAGAAAATATACATGGGGATAGGTTAGTGAGCTGTCTTAGCCTTTGTGCACCTCTAGATCCATCGTAGAAATGGCGGTTCTTTAATTTCTTCCTTGTTTCTCTTATATTAATTTGTTTATAGAATAGAGATGATATATCCCTTTTTGCTCTGTGATGTCCTTTTTTTATTATTATTAATTTTTTTATTTTCTAAAAATGTTGTATCGTTGTTCCTTGCACAGAAGAGATCACCTTTCTGCCTATGGTTTTTTCTAGAACTCTTTCCAAATCCCTGGTGATGTTAAAATACAGAACTGAGGACGCAGATGTTTTTTAAATTTCTATTTGCTGACTCTGAACTTCTTATATAATAGCCTTTGGATTGGATTCTTTTATTTATCATTGAAAAGCACATTCGACTCTGGACCCATATTTTTTCATAGAAATCTTAGAGGCGTCATAATGTTACTTAGCTATTAGCCATGAGCGAGTGCCAAGTTCATGCATAACCACTCTGCACAGTGCTCCATTCTTGTGGTGCCACATCTGTCTAGAGATGGAATACATCATGTAACTAGGGTTCTCAATTTTGCAAGAGTTGCCGCCTCTCATTGTATCTGTATGCAGTGATAAAACCTTACCACCCTGTCTTTTTCAGATGCATTTTACGTGGATATTACGGACTATATGCTTTGCTAATGAGCCCATGTTTGGTTTCTGCCATAAGTTCATTTGGTTGTAAAATTGCCTTTTGTTTGAATTTTAGCTATCCAGCTTTCTTTAAGCTAAAATTATTCTTCCGGCTTTTGTCTCATTTATAGGTTGGTAATGCTCAAGTAGAATTTTGAATGATTCAACGTGTATGTTTACCCCCTTTATATTAGTTTATAAAGTCTTAAATTCTTACATTTACCCATGGTCTCCCCTCAAATAGTCAAACTTGAAAACATGCTCTTCTTGCATCTTCTCATTGTGAACTTTTATCTAAAATATCAGTTTATCACTTTATATCGAAAATTAACAAATTAACTTGCAAGGCACATACACTTGAAAAAATCATACCAGTAGAATCAGAGAGTAGTGACATAATATTTCAAGAGAGATACATGGTAGATTCATCATCCAAGTGACATTGAGGAATTGACTTCCAAATGGCAAAATTCGATCTAGTATCGGCTAGTGAAGACTACCAACCCATTTATCAACAAACATCCTTCTTCTCCATACATAAATTTGTCTTCTACTTCTTGGACGTGTTCTGTGAATATAACCTCTTGAATATCTTTCATGAAGCCGCGCAACGGTGAGATGGTCCTAGCAGTAGCACCATGTTATCTGTATCGGAAGGAAACCATCCAAGGATGTGTTCGTCCCAGCACAGGCATTGGAACTATATAGTTGGCAATACGTCAGGAAGTAAATCTGGTGCTCTGGAATTGAATGCAGCCTGATATATGCGGCTTTGCCGTCATCACTTGTAGAGCACCATTGTAGTTCAAACCTAATGAACAAACATTCAACTTGTATACATGAGAAGGATGATATTCTAAAACATCTTTAACATTCATGTCTATTAAAACCTCAATTGTTATTGTTAGTAGTTATGCATAGCCGCCCGGGGGGGGGGGGGGGGGGGAGACAAATGGAAAACTTCATCTTCGTATTTTCTATCGCGGTGTCTTCTTTACTCTCACTTGTCCCAGAATAACCCTGTCAAACCCTGCCTGAGAGTATCCAATCAAAGGGCAAACAGGATTGGATTAGAAAATGGGTCGGTTGGGTTCAGATCAAGATCCATTCGGGTTTCAATCAATAGATATTCCTACCCATTTTAAAAAAATGAATATTCATCTCCGTTCCACTTGGATCCATATTCATTGGGTCGGGTTGGATCAAGTCAAATTTAGATCAGCTAGATTTCATATAAATTATGTCAAAGTAAGTTAAACATCACGAGACTAAGAAGTGCCGGAAAACGATCCGTGTCCTCTAATCGTTAATTTGGACCTCGGCTACGAGACTATCTTTGCTGTTATTTTTCCACGTGACTTTGGATGATTGGACTACAAGATTACATGTCAACTACGTGTCAACAAAACACACTCCAATTTTCTAAGGGATTTTAGTCCAACATTATTGGACCTAATTAGAGTTTAGCCCAAATACTTGGTTGAACCTTACTTTTGACACGAAGTTACTAGTCTAAATAGAAAACGACCGTACCAACCTTAAATACAAGGTAAACAATTGGAGAGATTTGATGACCCTAGATTTTATAAAAGTTATTTGCAGGTGATACAAGAGTATCAACCTTTAGGAGCTTTGTGCAGGTGTGATGGCTCAGTGGTTGAGCAATGGCGGATGGTTTCACTGGATCACATGGTCGAACCCAGCTGGCGACATCTGGGGTGGGAGGGGTTAAGAGATATATAAAAAAATAAAAATAAAAATAAAAATTAATTAATAAATAAATAATAAAAATAAAAATAAAAACTTTAGGAGCTTAGTCCTTAACTAAGGAAAGTTTCCTATTTAAATAAGGTTTCTTGATTTATTACTGATGTAGTCATTTTTCGCTCCCTACTTTGACCTAGTTCCTGCTGACCTGCACAAGTAACGCTCATGAGCCACGGACCACCGTTGTGGTGGCCGATGACACTCTGATGCTAAAGTCAGACAGGGATTCGAGGAAGGTGTAATGCTGTAACAGGGAATTTGTAGTGTACCTTAGCTTACCAACCTCATGTATTATTTATAATGCAAATAGTCAATGGTTCTACCAGGCCATTATAGGCGTAGTTTAGGAAGGAGATCTTCGTGGAGATCATTATCTAATTAGAAGTCGTGTTGTACGAAGGAAGTTCCATGTTATCCTTGTGCTCCTGGATATGCGAAAAATAGTTATCAATGCGAGAGCAATCCGTAGAAGGAAGATTCTCAGTGTGGAAGGTACTCTGACATTTGCTTCCTAGTTGGAAGCAGATAGCAGTTGTACTTGCCCGTCCGAAGCTGAACCTCGAGATACTTGCCTTAGTATGACTTATGGGTATTGAGGATAGTTGTGAGATATGTGGGCCTAGCTTGTTGTGAGAGTTCAGGTCCGTCTGGCGGACTGAATTGAGCGGGCTTAGAACCGCTTGGGCCATATCAGTGTTGGGTTGATGTCGGGACCCGTATTTCCTTGAGATCATCATGACACGTGTGTGGCTTAGAGGTGTGACCGTTTTTATGTATCATCAGCTACTCCCCCCGAGTTAGTGGGCCGTCACATCGGTTCGTTAAGTCATCGCTTGAAGGGATGCGCCGCTCATGATGATTGAGTCTAAATCGTTGCTTGAGTCATACGCTGCATTAATTGAACGTGCGTTGGTTTAGCGAAAAAGATGCGAGAACCCACCCTCTATTTAGGTCATCCATAGTGTAAAGCCTGACTCTTCTACTTTCTTTGCTTTCGAAGATATCGCTCTGATTAGAAAATATTGTTCATCTTCTTCATGGCCCAACAAAACCTTCTTGACGATGCAATCTTTGCCAAGGGCTTGGATTTTTTTTAAGACAGATTACTATCCGAGCTCGACCTTGCTGAAATTCGTACGAATTTTGGAGTCCCTAAGGACCTACCGTTGTATGTCTTAACAGGTGACCAAACGCCAATGTCGCCTCTAGCTGGTTTCATCTACTTGCATCGTGGGATGCTTCAAACGAAGCGCGTTTTCCAGTTTTGGACATGATTTGAGAGTTCCTGGATCTTCTAGGGATTCCTCCGACCCAGCTGGGGCCTAATGGATATAGGATCATCCTCATGATTCTGCTCAGTGCTAAGGAGGCCGGTGTCAACATGACTCCGCAGGTAATTCAGCTACTGACTTCTCATCGGCTGAAGAGTAACGATGTCTGTAAGATGACGTCGCCGGCTTGCTTCATTAATCTGCTTGATGACTTCAAGTTCTGGCAGAAATACAGCTTCTTGGCTCCTGCGGATTCAAAGTATTTTCGATGCAAGGGTCATCCACTGGAGCGATAGTTCAGGCCGCTTCGTAAATTCAACCCTCTTCTTGTGACTTTGATATGCTTGATAGCGGGCTAGCTAATCGTTGTTTGTGTTTCTTCACAGGAAGGTTTCCTACTACTCCTCTTACCTTAGCAAAGCAAAACACCATATAGACGTTCTTTGGCTTGCCAAAGAGGAACGCGGTCGATGTCATAAGAGTTTTCAACTTCATCCGTATGAGGCTGTATTAGGTTGTGAGACAACTGGCACGTTGCCCCCACTTTGCATCGAACATCGCAAATTAAGTTGAAAGATGAGGGCCCTTCAAGGAAGAGGAAGGTTGTTGGGGCTAGAGCTCTCTTTCTATCTGATACGGAGGAGTCGTCTGAAACGCTTGCCTCCTTTTTGAGGAAGAAGTCCCGTGTGAGAACTGGGTCATCTTCGGCACGACCCGATCTAGTGGGAGAAGAACACGAGTTTGCTAGGCCTGTTGGGGCGGAGACTGATGTTTCCGGCTTGGAAAAAGAGTACATGCGATTTGCAGAAGTTGTAGACAGGTCAAACCTTAGTGACGCGCAGGTCGAAGCTCTGAATGACCGTCTGGTGAGGGTTGCAATGGCAGCTTCTGCTGGTGCTGATTCGCGTGGGATCGTTCTGGTTGAAGGCTCTCGTGAAGATTCGCCTGAGGTTGTAGAATCTGATTTCCCCATTGTCGTTTCGCTTGAGAGTGGCATGACACTGGCCATGTTTCCTGTAGTCTGAGTTGCTCACCGCCTCGCTCTAGGCCATAGTTAGAAGTGTTGGAGGGTCCTTTGGATAATTCGCTTCCTCCTCTACTTCTGAACCTCGTTGAGCTGTCTTGCAATAAAGGCTCGGCTATTAGTGACAAGGGGAAGGCTACGGAGGAGAGCTTGAGGACGGTGACAACCGTGAAGGGTGGCGCTGGCGTGCTTCCTGGTCCATGGAAGCTTCATCCGAATGCACGAATAAGCGTGTTTGCACCGGACTTGGTGAAGATGAGTTCACAGGTCTGGCACCAAGAGGTTGACGTGGAATATGCTTTGATGAAGCATATAAGCAGGCGTCATAGCTGGCTGATGGATTGTGCTCCGAAGCCCGAGGAGAATACACTGGAAGGGTGTATGGACAAGGGTTTAAAGTACCTTATGTTGGGTGTGTCTCACTTGAGCCACGTGGCCGTTGCTGGGACGGAAGTCTAGGTGGCTCGTGATAGGGTATACACCTTGGAGTGTGTCTTCTCGCACATACAGGCACTGTATTCTGACGTGCTCTATGAAATTGAGCTGCTAAATAAGCGGGCCGAGGAGCAGAGGCTGGATCAGTCAGTCGTCGCTGAGACTCAGAGGGCTCATTTGGAGGACCTTGAGCGTGATCTGTCGGAGGCGGTGTCCGAGATAGACGAACTTAAGCAGGAGCTAAACCGGATCCGCCGAGAAGCCGAGGTTGCGTAGGAAGCTGCGGCTAAGGCGTGTTTTGAGCTGCGGTTTCTTGCTGAAGAGAGTGCTTTGAAGGAAGCCGACTGAGCTGCTGAGAAGCAACAGTTGTTATCCGATGTGGAGTTCAATGCTCGAGAGGCGAGGAAAACAGAGGACCAGCTCGAATTGGAGTGGCATGAGCTTAGTGCTGCGAAGAGCAGTCTGGCCACAAAGCAGCCTCAGGTCGGCGCGCTGACTGGCAAGTTAGAGCTATTGGAGCGTGAACTTGTTGATGCGAAGGTGCGAGAGGAAGAGCTTCTGCTGGAACAAGGGAAATGTGAGTTCCGCTGGGTTGTACATGGCCGGCTGGAGCTATTGGCGCTGATAAAGGATAAGCATTCGGAGTGGGATCTCGGCCAATACAAGAAGGTGTTGTATGTAGATTTGTCTATTACCTCTGCTTCATCAGGCGATGAAGACAATTTAGGCCCTGACGTTCAGGCCGTAGCGCGCGTGGATGCAACTCCTGCTCCATTTTCCACTAAGCTTAGTTCTTCCGTTTCTATACCTTCTCCCGATAAAGAGTAATCTTGGTGTGTTTGTATCCCTTTTCGGTTTTATCATTAATGAAAACAGTTTTATCTGGTTCGCGCTTGTCGTCTCTATTGCATGTTTTTCATTTCGCCTTGTCGTCTTGCTTTGGCATAGGCTGGTTGAATCAATATGGCGTTGGCTGGTCTCTGCAATAGAAAGTTTGACCACTTTGTGTTGTGAACGACTTAGGGTCATTGTTGCGTAGTCATGTCTGATGGTGGGCATGTTGCGGACAGTTAAGCTGGGGGTTGAATCCCCTGAGTTGTGTCTTGTCCCCAAGGTAAGCTACTTGAGGCTTATCCTGTTTGTCTGACCGGTCGGCTGCAGTTGTTGTTATGGGTGAGTTGCAATGGCTGAGTGTATGTGTCAAGAGTGTTCGTGCCGAGTCAAGCGTCGTAAGCTCGGGCTAGCATCCTAAGCAGCTTTTATCTAGGCACTGGCTGTATGATCTTTGTATCGGCGCGAATGACTTTCGCTAATAATAGAATATCAGTCCATTTAAGCGTGAAGACGCTGGCTCAGCTAGATGCATGTTTGCGACTGCTGTTTCGAAATAAAGCAGAGGTTGCATGGCGAGCTGTTTGAGACTCCCTGTCACGCCCCGATTTTCGAAGAAAACGAAAATCCTAAAATCCACGTAGGATTATCCGTTTCCCCCAAAACTCGGGACGTGAAAATTCAATAACAACATAAACAAATAGCAACAACAACTAAACATGATTAAATTACTGAAACAAATAAAACTCTAACCCGGAAAGGACTGGCGTGGCTAGCTCACTAGCGGAACTCCAGTAATGCAGCTCAAAATCTCTAAACCTGATAGGCTAATCGGCTACATTCCAAAAGGAATGTACCCAAGAAGCAAAAGCTCACTTGGGTCAGCAATAAAGCTGGTGTGAGAAATCTTCATCCAAAAAAAATCAATAAATCCACACGTGATAACATCAAACTAAACAAAAACAATAACCAATCACACCAACAGGTAGTTCCTCAATGAGGCAAAGGTGTCATCATCCTAATAAATAAATATGCATTATTTATTACTAATAAATAAAATTTATGAGTTATCAATCCTCATAAATGCAACAACAATACAATTCATAATCATATTAGACTATTATTGAAATATTAACAAAACACATTTTCTACCTTTAGGAAGACATGTAGTTCTCATTCAATGGTTGAATGAGCATTTAGTTTCTTCCTTTAAGGTAACTATACACATACACAAAAATAAATCTCGCTTCTTTTCCACAATCGCACGATCCTCCATGTGCCGAACACACCTCACCCAAGTGTGCATCCCTTGCCATCGAAACCACTCGGAGCGTACATGACCCAAGTGGGGTGCCACCTCGAGTGTCATGTCATCTCACCCGAAGTTCGATCACTGGCAAGTATTCTTCCTAAATCTATACGTACAACCGAACTCACATGGAACGGTGCACCGATATGCAAGCAAGTCTGCATACCCATAATAATATCACACGTATACAAGCAAGTCTGTATACAAAAGTTTCTTTTCTTTTCACATTTTTTTTTCTTCGGAGTTGTGGAAAAGAGCATAAAAAAAATATCAACTAAAACTCAAAACTCTTTTATAATGACACTTTGTCAACCATAAGTAAATCAACCACAACATCCACCATTCTTTTGGGGAACAAGAAATATTTGACACATTGCCAATTCACATATCTCATCTCTTTGCATCATATATAAAAAAACAATATGCACACCAATTCGCATAACAATACAAATACTCAAGCTAAAACAAGTACTCAGTTAAATTCCAGCCAATATCTATTACTAGAAAATTTTCTAATTGGGATCAATCTCGCCAGCTATGTAAATTCCAAATGCATGCATCTGATCACTTTACTAAGATTAATATATATTCAATTGAAAGACAGTGGACCAACACAAAATCACAAGAGATTATTGCATCAACACCAGACTCAAATTTCACCAGGTAAGAATACAAAAAATGAACTATGTTCTTCCTAAAAGCATAACTAAACCCTATCTTATATACAAAGACCAACCCCACAACATAACCAATCCAGTGAAGTGATAGAGAAACATTCTATAGAGTTTCTGGCCTGGTACAATATTTGAGCTGCAAACCTGACTAACCTAGAACTACTTTTATACATGTTCTGAAACTTTGTCAGAAAACTAATCACATAAGTATTCCAATTATTCTCAAGAAGAATAGTATGAAATGACAAAGGTATTCCATCTCTCAGGAGCAAGACTTTCAGTAGTAAATAGAAGTCCAAGCTGTACGTAACTCAATGGATTATAACCCATCCATTGCATCAAAACTGTAGTATTCCTAAAAATTTAAGCTCTCCTTAAGGCCTTAAGAAATCAACACAAAAGAACTTAAAACCAGATTTTCTCTGTCAAGTATAAATCTGTTTTATAAATAAAAATACTCAAGTGCTATGTCAAAATACCCAATCTAACAATAACCAAAATCGATACAAAAATTAAAAAGAAAGGGGATGAAAATAAACTCACTAATAATTATCCGCAGTTTCAATCAATTCATCTCCATGTCCATATAACATCTAACTTATTTCTAATTGTACTTGCACAACTACACACTTTTTCAGATTTCAAAGTTCAATGTTAGTACTATTTCATAACTTCAAAGTTGAGAACAAAAGATCACGGATGCATTACTGAAGCCAGTCTGCGAACATGTCCAAAGTATCTTCACAGTGAGGGAGTTCACAGTTTTAGCAAGAGTGGACATAACCCAACAATAACATCTTATTTGACTGCGTTTTCTTCATCTTCTTTCGAGATTTCAAAAGCATCCATAATTCAAGTGGGTTATGGAAAGCGGTAATGTAAAATTGTAGACTATATTTTGTGACAGAAACTTTAAATCTAATATGTCATATATATTCTGTAAGAATAGTGATCCTGGCAATATTCAACTATGATCTTTTCCTTGATGTAGTGCAACATCATAACAGAGTAAAATACTAAAATTTATACCATTAGTTAAAGCATATTGCACAACCAAAGTATGATTATTCTTAGACAACCAAATTGACATAAATAGACAAAAGGAAAGGAAGAGAAAGATTTCAGGTAGCAACACAGATTGTAACAAAATAACACAAACCCAGAAACCATTAAGAGAAATGAAATCAACGTAATGACCCAAACACAAAAACAACAACTTTTAGCTCTAGATCTGAGAAAAGAAGCGAAAGATTGAATTTTTATGGAGAAAAGAAGACACAATGCATTGCGGTTGCAAGTTACATGGATTAAGAAAACTCACCTTTAATCCAAGAATCGAAACTCAATCAACACGTGCTAACCATCTCGTCGCAGCAATCATCTCGCCACAACCCATCATCCTCACGCCTCCCTAGCCTTCGTTGCCGCCGAAGAGGATAAGAGAACATGAAGGAGGAAAAGATGAAGGAAGAAGGAGAAAGAAGAAGGAAGGAGGAAGGAGGAAGAAAAGAAAAGAGGGTTTTTCTTCCTCTTTATAGGGTGGGTGGTTATCCACCCCCACTGAAATTTCTGAAGAACCCACCTTCTAAACTCACCAAATAAAACCCTAATCATTAGTTAAATAAAAGCCCAAAACCAAGCCCAAATACAATTGAGTAACAATCCATCAACAATAGGGTTTACCAATTTTTGGCTAAATACACACACACACTTTATCCTATTTAGCCATGGCAAACAAAAATCTTTTTCCAAATAATTGAGATTGCAATATATGCCATAATTAATAAATAACAAATTTTTATATTTATTTAATTAGGCGAGTATTACAATATATACAACTCAAAAGAATCTCGTCCCGAGATTCGGTAGAGGAAAGAAAGTTAAGCGAATTTCGAAAAATACAACTTGTCAAACGAAAGAAGATTTTAAAATAAAAATTTCAATTGAATTTTAGTTGCATAAATTTTTATTGCCATTGGAAAAGTAGGGGTGTTACAATATATACAACTCAAAAGAATCTCGTCCCGAGATTCGCGAAAAGGGTTAACTGAAGATTCAAGATAACAAACCGCTACAAGAAAACGACACGGAATAATGTCATCCACTATTGACATTAAAATAAGTTAGTCACAGAAATCTAATCCGGAGATTCACGAAGAAAAAGAAACAATAATAAAAGTTCAAGGTTCACCCTTGTCACTTTCTCTCTAAACATTCACACTACTACTTTCCCATATCCACATTCCGAGGATCACCTAGACTCTACCCCAACCTAGGCTAACCAAATGCTCTGATACCAAACTGTCACGCCCCGATTTTTGAAGAAAACGAAAATCCTAAAATCCATGTAGGATTATCCGTTTCCCCCAAAACTCGGGACGTGAAAATTCAATAACAACAGAAATAAATAGCAGCAACAACTAAACATGATTAAATTACTGAACAGCAATGGTCTATGACCGAGTGAAGTGGACTACAGATTCGGGGAGTAACAATTTGGCGACTAGGCTGAACATCAATGGTCCTATGGCAAGCCGTCGGAATCAGTTTAGGACTGACTAGGCTCCTACCTTCCGCATCGTTTACGACCAAGCAAAGAGGACTACAGATTCAGGGAGTAAAGTTTGGTGACCAGGCTGAAAAGTAGTGGTCCCGTGGCAAGCTGTCGGAACCAGTTCAAGACTGACTAGGCTCCCACCTTTCGAACCATCCACACCCTCCCCGTGCGGTGGGGGTTACGAATTCGAGAGAGGAGTTTGGCAACCAGGCTGAAAAGCAGTGGTCTCGTGGCAAGCCATCGAAATCAGTTTGGGACTGACTAGGCTTCCACCTTCCAAATTATCTACGCCTATGCGCATCAAGCTACAAATTTGGGAGTTTTCTAATGCCATGCTGAAAAGCAGTGGTCTCGTGGCAAGCCGTTAGAATCAGGTCGTGGCTGACTAGGCTCCCACCTTCTAGACTATATACACCCGTGCAGTGGGGGCTACAAGTCCAGGGTTGGTGATTTGGTGGCCACGCTGAAAAGCGATGATCCCGTGAAGAGCCGTCAAAATTAGTTCGGGACTGACTAGGTTCCCACCTTCCTAAACATCTACACTCGCGCAGTGGGGGCTACAGGTCCGGGGTTTGTGATTCGACGGCCATGCTAAAAAGTGGTGGTCCCATGACGAGCCGTCAAAATCAGTTCGGGATTGACTAGGCTCCCACCTTCCAAACCATCTACACTCGCGCAATGGGGCTACAAGTCTGGGCTTTGATCAGAAGCTTTCATTGATAGTCGTTACCAACTAGGCTTACCTGATTAGGTTTTGGCGGTCATTGACCGTGATGGGGGCAATGATCACTGGCAAGTCGTTGTCACCAGGCGTGATAGCACTGATTAAACTCCCACTTCCTAAACCGTTGATGCCGGCACTAAGTAAACTAGGTGTCGGGTTGAGCCATTGTCATCAGCCTTGGATGACTAAGCTTGTCTAGTTTGAAAAAAGGTTCAGCCTGCTAGGGGGTGTGCGAACCTAGTCCATCAGCCTGGTGCATGGGGTGGACAAAGTTACCTTAAATCAGCTAGTGATCTGTAGATACGATTTGTATGTTAGAGTTGACTATGATTTCTCATGCTCGTGCCAAGCATGTGACAAAGGAGGGGCTAGGGTTTCCTGCACGGTGCGCTGTGTATATGGCGTAGATCGCGTGGTAACACGTGTACGGCGTAGGGTGCGTGATGATTGAGTATCGGTTACTCCCTTTCAATTGATGGGGTTGCATGCAGCGCCATTAATTTGATTGACGTGGTCTGTGCAATTTCCTCGATAACCGTTGTCTTCTCGTTTCCCATACGGTATTTAATGTTTGGCAGTTAATGCTAGAGTGTCCGCTTGGTGAACCATCATGTATATAATGATGTTTAACAATCGTTGTAGGCATTATCTTTCACAGAGCTTATCTCCTGTAATGTTCTTTCTTGAAGAGAACGCTTTGGGTTTTTCCAAGGCTGAATAAAATGCTTTGGGTTTTCCAAAGGCTGAAGGTGGATCTTCGTCTCTGGAGTCTTTGAATGTTCAGGCATAGCGATAGTTACTGTTATGCATGGTCACCTGTTATGGGTGGGTGCGTAGTTGACCTGCTGAGATCTCATAATTTCTTTTCACATCACGAAGAAGTAGTACGGATTCTCTCCCAAGGGAAGAATCTGTCGTTCATGTGCCAGTGCCTTATCGTTGTTCCTGAATGCTTAATTTCAAAAATAACACCAGCGTCCAACTTTGTGGTAACGACCTCCGCCGCTTCTCGATTAACCACACTGCCTCGCCTTCCGCTGGAATTCGGAATCTTGAGATGAAGAGGAGTTGGACATGGTCCATGGATTGGGCCATTGACTCCTAGACGCCCTTCTTGTCCCTGCAACCGGAAGGTGCACTATACATGTGTCCACCTGATACTTGTCCCAAGTTCATCCATCTCACCAGATCGAGCGTGTGAGTTGGCCGTATCTGGTTATGGCTTGTCACGGGACTCCCGGTTGCCAATTTTGTACCCCCACTGACCATATTTGAGGGTCACGTTTCTTGGAGTGTGGTTTTGCTTGCGAACTTCTTGCTTTGGACTGTTTGTGTTGCTTATGTGGTCGGACAGTTTAAACAAGTCCTCACTCCATGCTGGTCAGATGCATTCAGTATGCAGTCTTTTGTGTTCGCCTCAGGGAATTCGTAATATGTAGCCTTTTGTATCTAACTTAAGGTGTTTGTCGTTACATTTTTCAAATAATCAATAGAGTTCGTTTCTGT
This sequence comes from Berberis vulgaris, assembly GCA_963556465.1. Lineage (NCBI taxonomy): Eukaryota > Viridiplantae > Streptophyta > Magnoliopsida > Ranunculales > Berberidaceae > Berberis > Berberis vulgaris. The sequence goes on along the minus strand of OY747133.1, from coordinate 65,481,102 downwards.
AATTTCTCCTTTATTTCTTAAATGATTGTAATCACATAAGCCTTTAAGAACTAAAACTCTACATTGATTATGGAAAGGGAAATAAACAACTGAAAGCAAACTTACTGTTGATGGAGAGAAATTGATCCTGGCCTTGAAGTGAATTCGGATTTCTCTCGTGGATCATTTAGCGGGTTGTCGAGGCGTTACATAGGTTACTGAAGAGTAAACCTTGTAGAGGGGCGAATCTCCACGCCAACGGAACGTCGGGGGGATGTGTTACCACTTGTTGTGGCCTTTTCGTCTCGCTGGGCGAAAGAGCTTATTACTCCCGTCCGCTCGAAAGTGATGTCTCTGCCGTCGTTTGGCCTGGCATTGGCTCGGGCTGCCCCACAGTATGTAGCTAAATCTGGGAGCATTCTATATGTTTTAATGTGTCGTAGTGGCAGCCTCGTGCCGTAGGTTGGTCTCCACGTATTGTTCCTTCAAAGTGATTAGCAATATACTTAACACACTGGTGAAGGGTGTAGACCATTGCTTCCATCTAGTGGAGCCATAGTCTTCCAAGGATGAAAATGTAGGATAATGGCGCATCTACCACCATGAAGTCCAGAAATAGGACCTTCCTTAGCTGTGTTTCTCCAGCCACCATAGCTAACCTTATCTTTTCGATGGGGAAGCATTTCTCCCCACTGAATCCGATCAACGGGTGTTCTGAAGATGTCAGGTTTTCTTCCTTGAGTTCCATGCCACGGAATGCATTGTAGAACAAAACGTTGAGCGAGCTTTCTATGTCCACTAGAGCTCTTTTTACCTCCCACCTTGTTATGGAGATCGAGATGACTAGGGCGTCGTTATGTAGTGCTCAAACCCATTCGAGGTCTTTGTCCGTAAAGGTCAAGGTGGGAATGGGGCTCTGAATCCTTGAGTGGCAGATGTGTATGTCCTCATCTGCGGGTTGTGTCTGCATATTCAGTAAAGTCCTCTTGCGAGATCGATATAACTGGTTTTCATTCGTCCGACTCCATAAAGGACGTATATTATCCCTGGAGTCTAATTCTTTATTTCTTTAAATGAATCCCCCATGTCCCTTGTTTGTTTTGTTCGATTCTCAGACTTCGGGAACTCTTTCAATTTGCCTCTGTGGATCCAGTATTCGACCACATACCTTAGACTCTTGCAGTCATTGGTGTCGTGGACGCCCTCCTTGTGGTACACACAGTACTCGTCGTTGTCACGCTTGGAGGGGTCTCCGCTTGTCTTCAGGGGCCACTTCAGTTCTTCCTAGTTCATCATGGATTTAAGTACGTTTGACAGGCTAGCATTTAGGGGTCTCACAACTCTGGATCCAACATAGTTGGATGATTTTTCCGGCCTGAACTGACCAGGGTCCGGCCTGTTGTCACTGCACTTCCTTTTGCTACGTTCCTCATCCTCGCGTCTCTTGCCTTCCTTATTATCCCTAAGAGCGGAGGGTTTCTTCTTGCCATCGACTTCCCTTTTAACGGTCCTCGACTCTTCCAAGGTGATGTGTCTCTGGACGCTCTTCAGGAGGTCTATCATGTCCATAGGGTGCTCCAGGGTGAGGTCCTTGTAGAGTTTTCCCTCTTTAAGGCCCGCAATGAAGGCCTTCATATCTGTATCGTCGCTGCACCCGTTGATGAGGGTCAGTTCGTTGTTGAAGCGCGTGACATATTCTCGAAGTGTCTCGTCGGACCTTTGCTTTAGAGAGAGTATGTAATGCGGGCCTTTTCGGAAACGTTGGCTCCCAATGAAACGTGTCAGGAATTTATTTTGCCAGCATTTTGAAGGAGTCGATCGACTTCGGCGGAAGGCTGTGGAACCACGTCAGTGCTAAGCTTTTCAGACTGGTGGGAAAGGTTATGCACGTGATGGATTTAGATCCTTCTTTAAGGGCCATTACGTGCTGGTAATGGTGTAAGTGGTCTAAAGGATCGGTGGTTTTGTCGTATGAGTCGAGCTTCGGGGGAGTGAATTTTCTTGGAAAAGCCTCATTCATGATCCGGTCCACAATGGCGGGATGGAGAGGCGGTAGAGTACGTCGGGATCGTGTGCCCCTCTGCGGAGGGGGTTCCCAGGGTCGAGCCTCGATGTCCTGGCGGCGAGCTCAGCGTTAGCCGCAGTACCTCCCTTAGTCCAATGAGAACTAGCAGGGGCTTGGCTTTTCTTCACATGTTCCCTATCATCTTCTGGAGGCAGAGGTTCGTGCTACTCCTAGTCTCCATTGGTAGATGGTGGATTTGGTCGCGTGAGAGCCTCCGCTGCCTTGGCTATCTACTATATTTGAGATGTCAGCCCATCGATTCGGGGGGTCCGCTATTGCTTTTGTCGGCGCGGGGGCTTGAATCTGTAGCCCGTGTATGACCGGAGCCGCTAAAAGCGCGATATTGCGGCAACCGAAGCGTTTGATGTGTCCACCTATTCTCCTTTGTTGCGTGACCTAGTAGTCACCATCTCTCTGGGTTTTTAAAAGGGGACGACGCTAAAGAAAAGTTAAGAACTTTGTCGTCCCCACGGACGGCACCAAACTGATGCAGTCATTTTTCGCTCCCTGCTTTGACTTAGGTCCTGCTAACCTGCACAAGTATCGCATGTGAGCCACGGACCACCGTTGTGGTGGCCGATGGCACTCCGATGCTAAAGTCAGACAAGGATCTGAGGAAGGTGTAATGTTGTAACAGGGAATTTGTATCGTACCTTAGCTTACCAACCTCATATCTTATTTATAGTGCAAGGAGTCATGGTTCTACCAAGCCATCATAGGCGTAGTTTAGGAAGGAGATCTTCATGGAGATCCTTCTCTAATTAGGAGTCGGGTTGTACTGGGAAGTTCCTTGTTATCCTTGTGCTCCTAGATATGGGGGAGATAGTTCCCAATGTGAAAGCAATTCGTAGAAGGAAGATTCCCAGTGTGGAAGGTACTCTGACATTTGCTTCCTAGTTGGAAGCATAGAGAAGTTGTAGTTGCCCATCCGAAGCTAATCCTCGAGATACTTGCCTTAGTAGAACTTATGGGTATTGAGGATAGTTGTGAGACGTGTGGGCCTAGCATGCTGTGAGAGTTTGGGTCCGCCTGGCGGACTGAATTGAGCGGGCTTAGAACCGCTAGGGTCGGATCAGTGTTGGGCTAATGTTGGGGCCCGTATTTCCTCGAGATCATCATGGCACGTGTGTGGCTTAGAGGTGTGACCATTTTTATGTATCATCAATTACGACAATAAAAATTTCTTTGTTGGACAAGAGTTTCCTTGACCACCTACGACAAAGAAAATTATACAGGATTTCTATAAGGCTTCTAATTTCGTTTTTCGTTAGAAACATGAAAATTCTTCTTGAGGGACAAGGAAGGTGAAACATGAATTATTTTACTATTAGGAGTAGGCTTTCCTTGTTTGGTTTGGAAAAAAGAAAGTTATCTTTGTGAGACAAGGAATGTGATATAGGATATACTATCCATTAGAAGTAGGTTTTCCTTGTTTGTTTGGACTTGCTTGGACTATATATAGTTTTTTTGTATGTAGGTTCAAGGCATCTAGAAAACCTAAGGATCCAAGATTTCAAGATAGATAAATGTCGATAAATAGCTTGTGAATTATAGTTCTCAAGAGAGTTGTTCTTGAGAAAGGGCCTCAAAGGTTTGTTTTTTAGGGAGAACTTATTAAGCAACATCTCGAAGGGTTTGTTTCGAGATAGTATTGTAATCTTTGTTGGTTAATAAATTAACAAACCTCGGAGCATTGAGAATTTGATCTCGGGACGGAATTATAACTTTTGTTTACTAAGATAGCAAAGGTTGGAACCACATGATATTTGTTCTTGAGAGATGGTAACCCTTGTTCTAATAGTATAGTGAAATGATTGGGGAAAAAAAAAATCTGATTGTGTCTTCTTCATCTTCTTCTTCTTATTCTTTTTATTATTCGTCTTATTATTATTCTTTTTTTATTAAACCAAATACAACCTAATAGATGGAACGCCCTGAGGGCAATGGATAACTACTAACAATTGAGATTTTGATATGCATGAATAAAAATATGTTTTATAATATCATATTCTCATGTGTAACATAGATTTCCAACTGAATCAATATCATGAGTGATGTGTTCAAATCCCCTTGTTGATTCCTGACTTGCAAAATGAACAATAGTGAGCCAAGGACCACCTTTGTGGTGGCTGAAGGCGCTTTGCTAAAGTCTGGTGGCTGAGTAAGGTTGGATGTAGACTGTCAAATTGGATTGAAAGTACACACCTTCCTCTTTCCATTTGTTCACCTTATATAGCGAGTATTTCACTTATTCATTGACTTTATCATTGAGGAGTGATGGAGGGGGAGATCTCACTAGATATATTACCCATCCATGATTGAGTTCCCTTCGGCATTTGGCTCTGTTTGGGACCTAATACGTGATTGGGCCAAGATTTGTGTAAGATAGATCTTGGGATTGCGACAGCCTACAGATCTATGTTCGGGCCTTATTGTTCTAAGCCAAGCTCCAAGATTCACTCCATGTTGGGTTGGCATATTCTGGGATTGGGCGCCTGACTTACGGGTTGAACATTGACTTTGTTGAGTTTGTGTTGGACCATGTTTGGGCATGCTCGAGAATGTGTTGAGGCTCTTCCGTATTAGGGTTGACCTATGTCACGTGTATGACTGTGATTGAATGATTGTTTGATATCTCATCAATTACTCCCTCTAGCTAGTGGGGTTGTGTATTGGACCACTAACTTATTGTGCGTGGGGGGGAATGTGTGATGCCATGATGGCATATTTCGACGCCTTTTCGGCTTCTGTGTTGTAGTAAATGCTCTTGCAGTGGTTAGCTAATTATTTCTCCCATTACGTCAAACCTATGTAAGCCTGTTTTTGGGGAGTTTCATCTATTTACCTTTTAGAGTTTACTTTGTAACTTTTCTAGTTTGATCAAGCTCATACCTTCATACAATCACTTCTGATAACCTCATTTTTCGCGTGAGTGCCATGTGGCAGGCTTTGACTTTTTTAGAGGGGCGTTGACATCAGAATAGGATATACCTTACCTCTATCGACGTTATGAAGCTCCTGATGATCTGGGATTGTCGCTCTTTGCAAAGGGAGAGTCTCAAACTGTTCTGAGGGATGGATTCATTTGCCTGTTAAGGCCATGTTTGAGGTTGACTTGCACTTTCATGTTCCTGACGCAATTTGGTTTTTTTTGTCTTATCAGGGTATTGCCCTGGCTCAGATGTCGCCGAGTGGATGCAGTATATTGATTGCCATTCTAATTAGGATGAAGGATGTTGGGTTCCATCTGTCCACAAAGATGCTTCATTCTCTTATTTCCATCAAGATGAATAAGCTTGGTGTTTGCTGGCTGGTAAAGCCCTCTTGCCTAGATGGCCAGTTGGATGACATGACAAATTGGCAGTGGTGTTTTTTTTTATGCTTTTATGAAGTCTATATACTTCACCCATGATAGTCAAATGATGTTCCATAGCTTCAGCGATCTCAGAGTTTCGTGTACTCCCTTTTGTTTTTGTATGGTGTATGTTATTGTCTGACTCATTCGTTGTTTCCAACTATGAGGGTATGATGATGTTTTTTACTCTCTTGAGGAGGAGAAAATGAAAAGTGAATTTCTTGCTCTGCCACCAATGCCTATTTTAGACGTTCTCCAACCGAGGAATATCAGGCAGAGTGGTATGTTCCCCTACGAGAATGGTAATGTTGGGCGGACTCTAGCCGCTCCCTCTGGCTCTTCTTCTGCTGCTAATGTACAAACATTTGGATCTCAGAAGAAGAAAGCGGTGATGATGCCTAATCCGTCAAAAAAGAAAATTATTGAATAGACTGTTGTGCCACCAATACTTTAAGACTGGATTTAGGGAGTCATGTCCCCTTCCGTCTGTAGTAATGATTAATCTGGACTGGAGCCTTTTCTTAGTTTGGATGGGTCGTCACTTGTTAATAGCGCTAACTTAATCTTTAAGAAGGCTTAAGTTGCGGAGTAGTCATCTTTACCCGAGCGGATTAGGTTCTCGTAGTGTCATAAGTCTTACCTCGAAGAGGAGTTAAACTTGGATAGGAGTTGTCAAAGTCTGGAAGACTAGACTTCCATAACGAATTCCAACCTTGTGTAGAACTGTAGAAGTTAGGGTGTTTGAGAAATTGTATCTTGTTCGAATTAACTGGACTTCCACGATATACGGGCTCATTTTCGAAGAGGAGTTGAGCTAAGGAGAATTGGTTTTGCCTGAATGGACCGGACTTCTGTGATGAACCCTAATCCTGAACAGAAGTTAGGATATGAAGAAGCCATATTGTCCGAACGGACTAGACTTCTTTAATACATATCCGAGCTCAATCCTGCGGAGGAGTTAAGTTGTAAAGAAGTTGTTTCTACTCGAGTGGGTTAGAATTTTGTGATGAACCATAATCTTGAACAGGAGTTAGGTTATAGAGAAGTCATCTTTGTTTTATAGTATACAGGCTCAATCTTGAAGAGGAGTTGAGCTGTCGGGAAGTCGTCTCTACCTGAATGGACTAGACTTTTGTGATGAACCCTAATCCTGAATAGGAGTCAGGTTATGGATAATTCATATATATGCGATGGAATAGACTATGATAGTATACGGGCTCAATCCTGAAGAGGATTTGAGTTGTCGGGAAGTCGTCTCTGCTTGAATGGACTAGACTTTTATGATGAACCCTAATCCTGAACAGGAGTTAGGATATGGAGAAGTCACCTTTGTCCGAATGAACTAGACTTCAATAGTATACTGGCTCAATCCTAAAAAATAGTTGAGCTGTCGGGAAGTCGTCCCTGACCGAATGGATTAGACTTCCCATAATACGTATACAAGCTCAATCATGAAGAAGAGTTGAGCTGTAGAGAACTCATTTCTGCCTGAATGGGCTAGACTTCTATGATGAACCCTAATCTTGAACAGGAGTTAGGTTATGGATAAACTTTTGTCCGAACAAACTAGACTTCTATAGTATAAGGGCTTAATCCTTAAGAATAGTTGAGCTGTCGAGAAGTCGTTTCTGCCCAAATGGACTAGACTTCCATAATATTTTACAGACTCAATCTTGAAGAAGAGTTGAGCTGTAGAAAAGTCATTTTTGCCCGAATGGGCTAGACTTATATGATAAACCCTAATCCTGAATAGGAGTTAGGTTGTTGAGAAGCTTTCTTTGTCTGAAAGACTAGACTTCTTTCAAACAGACTAGGTCACTTATGCAGCGAGTTGCTGACATCCTGAATAGGACTAGACTTGGTCGTTGTGTGTCATCTTGGTTCCTTATGTGGACTAGGTCGCTTATAATGCGCGGTGAGCCGTCACAAGACTAGATTCGGTTCATTTTGCAACACCATGGTTATTTAGGCGGACTAGGTTACTTAGACGCGGTGAGTTGTCGACATCCTTAATAGGAATAGACTAGGTTGTTGTGCGTCGTCGTGGTCCCCTAGGTTAGGTTATTAATGCATGGTGACTCATCATGAGACTGAGCTCAGTCTGCTTTGCAGTGCCATGGTTTCTTACGCGGATTACTCACTTAGATGGGACGAGTTGTCGACATCCTTAATAGGACTAGACTTGTCCATTGTGCGCCATCGTGGTCCCCTTGGTCGGACCAAGTTATTAATGCATGGTGAGCCATCATGAGACTGGGCTCGGTCCATTTTGCGGTGTCATGGTTCCTTTGGCGAACTAGGTCACATAGATGTCGCGAGTTGTCAACATCCTTAATTGGACTAGACTCGACTTTTGTGCGCTATCGTGGTCCCCTTGGTCGGCCAAGCTTATTAATGCACAGTGAGCCGTCATGAAATTGGGCTCGGTCTGTTTTGCGGTGTCATGGTTCCTTAGGCGGACTAGGTCACTTAGACGCGGCTAGTTTTAGACATCCTTAATAGGACTACACTCAACCGTTGTGTGCCATCATGGTCCCCTTGTGGGACCAGGTTATTAATGCGTGGTGAGCCATCATCAGACTAGGCCTAGTCCGCTTTACGAGTGCCATGGTTCCTTAGGCGGACTAGGTCACTCAGACGCAGCGAGTTGTCGACATCCTTAATAGGAATAGACTCGGCCGTTGGCTTGCCCTTATATATAGAGTTGAGTGCGAAATGACATCTTTTCAAAGAGAGTACCTTTATTGATAATTCTTCTCTAAACGTTCTACATGATATTCTCTCTACTCAGGTTCTTCGACTAGTGGGCTCTTGGCCCATTGGTATTTCTTCAGGAGGGATTTTTAAGACAAAACGACTATTTGCCTGATTGCTTCATCGCCATGTGGTAGCACTCTTTTGCGGTTGACTGATCTTCCCTTAGGCATTGATGTAGAGTAGAGACCACCACTCCTATCTAGTGAAGCCAAGGCCTGACCATAATCATGTTGTATGCAGAGGGGGTCTATGACAATGAATTCCATCATTAGAATCCTTATTAGGTCTGACTCTACTGCTACCATGACTAGCCTGATGCTTCCAACTGGGTAGCTCCGCGCGCCACTAAAGCCGATCATGGCCTGCTTGTGCTTCTTTAGCTCATCTTCCCTTAGCCGCATCCTGCAAATCGCCTCCAAGAATAAAATGTTGGTTGAGCTCCCTGTATCCACTAGTGACCTATTTATACCCCACATTGTTATCCCGGTCGTGATGACCAGGGCGTCATTGTGGGGGGGGGGGGGGGGGAGTGGACCCCTTGCATGTCTTGCTCTATGAATTTCATATTCAGGATCAGGTGTTATATTCGGCCATGCTAGATAGGATGGTCTCCATAGTGGAAACATTTTCGCAGTTTTCGAACCGCTCTTTTCCTCGATCAGTTTGAAAGTTCTGGCTCGTCGTATGCACTGTGTAGGACGTAGATAACGTTTCGCAGTTTTTTCATCTGCTTCTGGTGCATGCTCATCCTTTTCCTTCCCTCAGGTCTGCTTTTCCTCAGAACTTACGAATTCCTGGAGGTTCTACTTTTGTAACCAGTACTCAATCTCATTTTTTAGACTGTGTCAGTCTTAAGTAATGTGATCATGGTCCTTGTGATAAGAGCAATACTTGTTCTTATCACTCCTGGACAGGTTACTCTTGAGCTTCGAACAAACTGGCATTTAGCAGCGTGTAGTTGGGGTACCTTGTTTTGACATAGTTGGTGACCTTGTCAGATCGACCTTGCTGCCACTTCGCCTCATCTTGGATCTGTCCTCTTCCTCACGCCTCTTTTCATCTCACATGTCTCGGGTATAGAGGGATTGCTTGGTCTCATTCTCGCCTCCTTTCTTGGTCGTAAGCATCTCCTCATGAGTGATGTACTTGTGCCTACTTTTTAGTATGTTTGTCATGTTTTTCGGAGGCTCCAGAGTGAAAAGTTGTAAAACTGACCTTTCCTAATGCTGAAAGTGAAGGCGGTAACAAATGTATTGTTGTTGCAACCGTCGATCAAAGTCAACTCGTCATAGAAGCGAGTGACATATTCCCTGAGGTTATCACTATGCTTCTACTTGAGGATGACTAGTGTTCACATAATTATTACATAATATACCTCCTAATTTATATTTGTTAGTGTTTCGAATAGCGAATTTTAGTTTAATTATTTTATTTTTGTAGGATTTGGAGTTTAAATGACAAAAGTGCATTAGCGTGGCGAATTCGAAAATTCATAGACAAATTGACGAAGTGGAGTGGGAGACACTCAAGCCAAAGATTAAGAGAACCAAAGAAAAAAATAAAGGAAATTAGTTTTGAATTTTGGTGGAACAAAGAAGTGATATGGATGAACATAACCAAACCCACATTTCCTATTATTAGAAGAGAATCTAAACAAAAGGGGTGGTTTCCAATTGTATATGGGGGGAGTGGACCACATTTTTTAGCCTTTTAGCCTACCCAATAATAAATATCCATTTGCAGCCCTTTCAGTCTTTAAATAGCCTTCTCTTTGTTATCCCCATTCTCATTACCTACTCCAATCAAGGAGTAATACCTCTATTATTTTATCCTTACCCAATTTTCTGAGAATGTATACGATGAGATATATTTATGGAATGGGCAAATAGAAAGAGTTGAAAATAGATATTTCATGTGCCCTCGAAGTAAAAGTGTTTGATTGTATAAACGGGGAAAAACATGTAGTAAAAATAAATAAATAAATAAATTTGAAGAAGAAAATAATGAAGAAAAAGTTAATGGTGTACAACATTGATTTGTTCTTCAATGCCCTATGTGTTTATTCAAAGGGTGTAGCCATTCTCATGAAATTTTTATATCTTTTTTGTCCATTATTTTTTATCATAATTCAAGCCCCATTACAACCTAGTAAAGACCTAATTGATCTTAAGTGAAAGTTGGTTTAATAGATGTGGAGATTGAATAGGCAAGAACTATGGATGTTGATCTTAAGCCAAAGATTAAGAGAACCAAAGAAAAAAAATAAAGAAAATTAGTTTTGAATTTTGATGGAACAAAGAAGTGATATGGATGAACATAGCCAAACCCACATTTCCTGTTATTATAAGAGAATCTAAACAAAAGGGGTGGTTTCCAATTATATTTGGTTTCCAATTGTATATGGACCCCTTTTGTTTCCTTTTGTAATGGGTTTCCAATTTGTAGTTGGTTTCCATTTGTATTGGTTATTTGGTTTCCAATTGATTTGCCAATAAGGCTTCTTCTCTTTACCATAAATATAGCAACAGAAAATATAATAGGGGACATCAAATAAGATGTTTCTCTTGACCATAAATACAGCAGCCAAAGACGTAAGAAAGGGGAATACACTGTCCAAGAACAGCAAGTAGAGTGCGCAAGACAGCAGGGAGAGCGCAGGACAGAGAGAGTGCGCGGGACAGCAGGGAATACAACAACAACAGCCGAAACACAGCAGCAGAACAAGAGGATACACTGTCCAGAACAGCATGAAACATTGTTCAGAACAGCAGTGAAGACGTTGTCCAACAGGGTGCGCATCGCTAATCCACCACGCGCTACCATGCAGATGAAACTCTACACCGCTGTTGTTGTCATCACCTTCACCATGTGTCACTAAACTCCTCGCAAGGCGAAGAGATGAACTCCTAGATGTAACACACTTAATTGGTATTTGATTCGCTTTATGCTTTAACGATGAATAATGGTGTTTATGATTTTCACTTTTATTTAATATAGGAGTTTATGTTATTTTAGTGACAAAGATTTCATCAACTTCTTCGGAGATTATTATTCCGGTGGTTATCCTTTTCTTCTCCATATAAGTCTACTCATGCTTTTCTTATGTGTGGAATTTTAAAGATCAATTGATTCCGGTAGGTTAGTTATATATGATTGTCCTTTATTACGTTATTGTCTCCGGATATATCGTAAATTTAGGATATCATATATGACCAACCTTTGTGCTTTTTAGAAAAAGTGAAATCTAAAATCCATTTACATTAGAATATATTGATGCATTAAAGACTATTTTTCCGATTATGTTGTTTGGGATGTGAAACACGTAATTGAGTCATCATAGCGAATCAATACTAGTTGGCGCGTGAAATCTAGGAGGGATTCTTGGAACCTTGTGACTTTTCTAAACTTGATTTTTATTAAACTAAATTCAATTTCATATTTTAAAATTGCTAGAATTTCTTAAATTTAGTTTTGCGTAGTTCTTCTTCATTGACCTTGTTTTTGTTGATAATTTTTCCTCGTGGGATCGACACCCCAATCTTTACTGCAATTGACTGCGTATAATGTTTGGGTGTAATCAACTAGATAGTGGGGCCACTTCCTGATTCGTTGGCTCCCTGCGAATCGGTGATGAACGCCTTTGCCAACACCTGAAATGAATCGACGTGATTTTGGCTAAAGATTGTGGAGCCAAGTCAGTGCAACCTTCTTCAGGCTGGTAGATAAAGTCCTGCACAAAATGGTTTTTGAACTCTTCTTTAATGCCATCACATGGTGGTAATGGTGTAAGTGATCTGATGGATCAAATGTCCTGTCGTAGAACTCGAGCTTTGGGGGGACGAACTTTTTTTTGCAAGGGCGCGCTCTTGATCTCCTCAGAGAATGGAGGGACAATAATATCATACAGGACGTATGGATTAGTGCTCCCAACCGAAGTGGGTTTTCGACTAAGGGCATGTCTACCTTTGAGGCGTGGTTTTCGCTGTCTTTTTCGCTCCTCGGATTCCCCTCTTGGTCAGCTCTTTGGTCCTCGATGGGGAAGTTGTTGCTCTCATGGACATGTTCCCCGGTGTCTTCTTGGGTCAGGACCTCCCCGGGTTTCTACCTTTCTCTGATGGTTTTTGTCGATCCTAGGTAATTTTTTCCACCATCCGCGTAAGATGATTCAAATGGAGTAGAATCTTATCTATGCGGGGGTCAGCCACGGATGCCTTGGTGGTTGGGCCTTGTGACTACTCTACTTCCTTGATTGGATTGATCCGGCCTGGCGGTGGGGCTTCCCTAACCGCATCATTTTTTGGCTCGGGATTGTTATTGTTAGCTCGGCATCTGGTGTTGGTGACCATGTCTCGAGACTCTGCTGGTTCAAAAGAGCTCGTGTCTTTGTTTAAAAAAAAAACTTGTCGTTATTCCTCACGGAAGGCACCAAATTGATGCGTCCAAATCCGTCCTTGTCAATTCATGACCTACAAAATGAACAACAGTGAGCCAAGGTCCACCGTTGTGGTGGTCGAAGGCACTTTAATGCTAATGTCAGGTGACTAAGTAAGGATGGATGTAGATAATAAAATTGGATGGAAATTGTGTACCTTCCTCATCCCATTTGCTCATCTTATATAGCGAGCATTTAACTCCTTCATTGGCTTTATCGTCGAGGCGTGACGGAAGGAGGAGATCTCGCTAAAGATTTTACTTGTCCATGACTGGTTCTCTTCGACACTTGGCTCTATTTGGGACCCAATACGTGACAACCAAGATATCTGTGTTCGGGCCTTATTGTCCTGGGTCAAGCTTCAAGATTTGCGCATGTTAAACTGGCGTAATCTGGGCTTGGACACCTGACTTATGGCTGAACAGTGATTTTGCTAAGTCTGGGTTGGACCATGCTTGGGCCTGCTTGAGACCATGATGAGGTTTTTCCATATTAGGTTTGACCTCTGCCACATATATGGTTGTGATTGGATGATTATGTGTTGTCTCATCATTGAACAGTGAAGATGTTAACATTGGTACCATGATTACTGTAAAAAATAAATCTCCAACAACAAAAAAAGGAAATAATTTATTTCAAATAAGCCAATGTGAAAATTAAAAAAGTTAAAAAATTTTAAAAATCATTGGGGAAGAAGTGAATGCAAATGCTCACTTTGATCAAATAAGTCATTGTATATCGATAATGTCTTGAAGCAAATATATTTTATAATAATCCAATTTGAGCCTTAGCCATTAGATTGCAAGACATAATCTCATAATCTAAAACAAAGATATAAATAAAAATTCCCTTTTACAAAAAATTCTAACAAAAAATGTGTTTTTGAATGTTGTGGATTCTTTTCGATGTCCACCTCATGATTTTGAGGTGGCATCTTAGGAGCTCATAAGAGCTAGATGTCATGGGGTGGTGATGTTAATGTCCACCTCATACCACAAAATTTCTTTACCTATATAATGCTTACATGTATTTGTAATAGTGTGAATTACAAAGAATGAATTCATTGTGAATTACTTTTATAATATGAATCATTTCTTAGTTAATTTTATCACGTTATCAGCACGAAGCTCCGACCAATTTAGCACACGAAGCTCCAACCAATTGAACACACGAAGCTCCAACCAATTGCGCGATTCGTGATTATTATATTTGAGCAAGAAACTCGGCTCGGATAATTTTTCTTCACCTTCATTTTTCAAACTCATTATTCAAAAGAGTTTAAAGGTAGATAATTCAAACAAGAGCTTATATTTTTTTGAATTTTAATTTGAATGTTTCCATGATATATATTATATCTTGTGGATATTGCCTAACAAGAAAACATAGTTTCCATGGCGGCGTTTCATGTTTGGAATTCAAACTTTGTTTAAATCTCTGACCCCTCATCACATACATCACAGTATCACACATGTTAGAATAGCAATTTAGTCTCCACTTCGACTCATGTGGTGTTTGGTAGTACCATTGATGTGGTGTTGATAATTGGGCAAATTATAAGCTGGTTTTCGTCATGTATACACCACTCACAAAAGAAGAAAAATCCAACCCACCAAAATAACCATGAAGAAATAGGCTTAATACTAAGATAACAATCAGTACCTCATCGATTTCTTCTCCTTCTTATCTTAACATTGATAGTCCCCAAAATTGTCTTTTAGGGCCGAACTCCAGCTCTCGTAAGTAGAATCACCAAGTTTCTCAAGGTCGAAAACTACGCCAAGCATGTCAGCGTTGGCGCCCCGTATACATTTTTGCCATGTTCGAGTACCTTGTAACTGAGGGCCTTGCTTAAGGTTTCAAATTGATTTTTTGTCATCAAACTATTAGAGTATTTTCATTAATAACACTCAAATTCATAGGCTTCTTCAGAACACCCAACCTTAGTGTGTTTTCTTTGTTGGAGCTCTCCATATCTTTATGTTCTTTATATTCTTCACCGATTTATCTCTGAAATAATGAGTTTTCGTGATGGTTTGACAAATAAAACAAATAGAAAATAAAGATATGGGTGTAGGCTAGGTGGTTTAGAGTTAAGTTCATGTGGCTGATGTGGGTAGGTGTACCCGTATGTTATTTTTGACTGAGGTGTTGAATATTGTATTGTATGCTCTCAATGTGGTTTTGGGTTCTTAGGTAGAATTACTTCCTACCTGTGGTAAATTCAATTCATTTAATTACAATGAGGTGTAGGCATAATTGCTTTCACCCAAATTGGTGTCTATTATAACCACTTTGTTGTTAGGCGTGAATCTTTTGACAAGTATTGCAATTTCGAAGTAGGTAAGTATTAAGCACAAGTGTTGTTTTCTTTAATATTTATTCCATTTGTCACAATGATCATTTTTTTGCCATGTTATCCCACTAAAATGGGTTTACTTAAATAACTTTTGTGAAATAAAGCAGATCTGGCATGCAAAACAAAGTTCACTATACGTGTACTTTATACACCTAACCATATAAATTTCGTAAAATATATTTATATGTGGATTTTATTTCTTAAGTGTCATGTCATGTCATGTGCATTACACAGGTCATAGAAAGTTATTCTATTGACCAATTGGTGCACCTCTTATGGGTGAATGAATTATATAAAAGATGACAACTCTCGAAATCATAGCCCTAGAAGTGGTGAGCAAAGTAATCACCCCAAAAGAGGTAGTTAAATAATCACTCAAACAGAGGTGATTATAACAATTACTTTAGCAAAGGTGATTACCCCAACAGAGGTAGTCACAACACTTACTGATGTGTCCAAATCTCGTCCTCCTGAGAGTTTGACCTGCAAATCAAATGTTAGACTGCCAAATACCACATTTTTTGTAGCCGAAGACACTCTAATGCTTAAGTAAGCAACTCTATTTAAAGAAGAAAGTAAATCTGGATAAAACTCAGTTAAAGTTGCATGCCTTTATCGAATGTTCCTTTTACCTTTTATAATGGTCACGTTTAATTTTCTGTGTGACTTAAACATGTGAGGCACAACGGAATGAGATGTTTATCGTAACAATCTCCTCCTTTATGGAGACACGTCTGTGGAGGCGTAACTCCCTCCACGGCTTTTTTGTGCAACGCTCCTCCTCTTTATGAGAAAACTAATATTGGGCCTGGATTTGGGCTTTGACATTCGTGCAGGCCTGGATTTGGGCTTTGATTAGTCCTCCTTTAGTGGGCCTGTTTGAGCCTTTATGATTGGTTTTAACCTTTTTGGGTTTTACGAGCTGGCCCAGTAGATGGGACGCCAGATCCTCGTGATGGATGTTTTCTGCCACATGTATGGCTGTGATGATGGTCTATTTGGATGTATCACCAGCTACTACCCCCTTAGTTAGTGAGTATGCTGACGTGGCCATTAACTTCATGATGATTGGTCTTTCAGTTCAATCATTGCCTTGTATTTAATATTGTAAGCAACTTTTTGTGGGTTGGTGCCTCGATTTCCTGCTTGCCCGTTCATTTTTTTGCACATTTGTTAGGATTTCACGTAGCTGTCATATCTCGCACGTTATCCCATGAGCAGTCTCTTCATTTCTTGGCTCTATAAAAGGGGGTGTCATGGGTTTGTTTTCCATCTTTACGCTATCTTTGAAATTAGGGTTCTTTTCTTCATTCTCTTTGTTTTTCTATTCTTTAACGATATCTAATGGCGATAAATTAAGCGGTAAGCTGCTAGCTATTTGTGAGGCTTATTTTTCTCCTAAGAAAGTTTTTCAAGTGACGTTCGACAACCTTCGTTCTGACTATAATTTTCCACCTGACCTTGAGATTATTTTACCTAGACAGAATGACAGTCCTTGCCGTCCAAGGTCCGGGTACATTGCGTTGTATCCGTGCATGTTTCCCTCTTATTTTTTATTCTCAATTCCATAGCTGTTTTAGGAGTATATGGATTTCTAGGACATTCCTCTAGCGCAAATGGGTCCTAATGGTTGGAGAGTCATGGTTTCTTCTTATGTGAGGGCTATTCTATCCGGCATTCCTTTGGCTGTAAGGGTTCTGATTCGGTGGTTGATCTGATGGTGACCAAGGATATCTGCTTCCTCTCTTCTCCTGTCTGTTTCGAGAAGCTTAACGATGACATATGATATTGGGCGAGGTCCTGGTTTACGCTTCTGTTAACTCTGGCTACTTCCAATTGCGAGGTCATCTGATTTTTCAAGTTCCCAGCAAATGGAAGGATCTTCAGTTGTCTGCGGATGAGCGGAGGGTCAGTGACCAATTCTTGAAGCTTCCCCAGTTCCTTGTGGAGGCGTTTCTTTCTGAGGACATCTTGGATCACAGTGGTTTGTACACCATGAACGAAGCGGAGTGGGCTTTGCTTACTGAATCTCGTGCTGAGGATATCGTTGCTCGCTACTCTTGCTGGCGTTAGTGGTGCTAGCATTGATTGGGAAGTGAGTTTGGACAAGCGCGTTACGAATCTTGATGCTCCTATTAATGTCGTAAGTCCGTTAGTCCATCGAGGCAATTTTTGGTAGATCCTGGTCGGGTTCTGAGTAATAAATGACTCTCTACTCATGGATATGCTCGGACTGCATCCCGTCCGAGTCCTGGAAAGGATGTTACAGAAGCTACCTCTCGTCCGAGTCCTTCCCGCGAGAATGTCATGAAAGAGGATCGTGCATCTCTCGAAGAGGCTGAGGAGATGAGGCTGGTGCTTTAGAGGAGCAAGAAAAAACTACTCATCCGTCAGACGATAATGAAAAGAAGTTTGTCTAACGATGATCCTCAAGATGTTGATGATAAGATGCTTCAGTTAGCGGTGGAACAATCTAAAGAAGTTGTCGGTGGTGGTCAGAGTTTTGAAGTTCATTCTCTTTTTTCAACTTCTATTAACGTCAGTAATGCGGCCGAATTCTTAGTTTCTTCTCCTACTCGTTTGGTCTCTCCTGCTCCTGCTGCCACTGCTAGTCCCATTCCTGCTATGGTTGATCCGAGCCGGGAGGGTAAGAGTGGTTTTTTCGTTGTCACTGTCGTTCCTCCCGCACTTCCAGCTGTTGGGGCAGTTCTTCAGTGCTTTCGGATCCCTGTGTTCTTCATCCACGAGTTGGCTGGACTGAGCCTAGCTCAAAAGATAATCATATCAAGTCACATGGTAAGTTTTGCTAGTTTATTCAACTTAACGTGCAGGATGGTGCACACAGGTTGATAAATGAATGGCATGGGCTGTGAATGGAAAGACCTTCGATGTTCGTATTGGATCCAAGTAATCACCTTGATTATGGTTTTGAACAGATAATAGACGGGATGAATCATCTCACCTATGCAGAGGTGATGGGTTCGGTTTATCGAGCTGAACGTAATCAGGGGGTTTCTTTGGAGAGAAAGTTGGTAGCACTATTGCTGGGTTTTTTCACGCATTTTCCCAATTTGACGTGTTGATAGCACAATGCGCAGAGTCGGAGAAACCTGCCAGGGCTGCTCGGACTTTGTTGATTGAGGCGGAAAATGTGTGGGATAAGTTTGTCGATGAGCTTGAGTCCTTGAAGGCCAAGTTGGATGGGGTATCTGCTCGTTTACGTGATGTGGAGGAGTTATCCACCGAGAAGGCAGCTTATGAAGAGGCTTCTATACTGTGATTGAACAATCCGTTAATCATGATATTGTTGAGATGCGAGTAGAACAGTTGACAACTGCGCTCGACGAGGTCAAGACAAATACTTCCATTATGCTTACAAACGCTGAGGGACGGTGCCGCGGCAAAAAATGAACTCGCTACTACCAAGGACAAACTTCGCATTGTGGAGGCCGAAGATTGGAAGCAAGTTGTTGATGGCGGGTTGAGCTTCTTGATTATATCAAGGGGCTCAGTGTGGATTGTCGAAGTACCACCACTAGGTTGATCAAGCTTTCGAAGACGGTGATGTCGAAAAAGTTGGTTTGAATCCATCGAGCGCTCCAGTGGTTGAAGAGTCATTGCTTCCTTCTCTTTCTGAAGAGAGAACTTCGCCCTCTCCCATAGATGATGTTGCCAACTATGATATGGTTGCCTCTATTTCTTCTCCTACTCCTTCATCTACTTCTCCGGATATAACATAATAGTGTTATTAATGAAAATAGCTTCCATTTTTGGTATTGCATGTTTTCGTAGTTTATATTGTTGACTCGTTGTGTGTTACTTGTTCCTTTTTAGTCCAGTTGTAGTCGCATGAATTAGGGTTGGAAACCGAATTGACTTTGATTGGTTTTAAAATTTTCAAACCGAAACCGAACTGACCATTAACAAAACTGAAGCGAATAGAATTGACTAAAATCGAAATAAAACTGAACCGACTATTTTAAACATATTATATTACTTTTATATAGAATATATTTTATTTAATATATATATTCGGTCGGTTCGATTTTGTAGGTTAAAATCACATAGAAACCGAAAATAAAACCGACCACTTTGGTTTAAATTTTTTTAAAACCGAAGCGAACTTAAACCGAACTAATTGGTTCTGTTTTGATCGGTTTAATCGATTTGGTCGTTTTTTGTTCAACCCTAGCGTGAATTGTGTATCGGATTTCACTCGAATTTTTTTTTGGCTATTTTCATGTTTTGATGCATTAGTTGTCTTGAGATGGGTTGACTTTATCCTTTATTCTTGACGTGTTGGAGCTTACTCGAGCATGTTGATATTTCGGCCTCAATTTTTACTTTATCGGTTTGACGTATCGATCGACTGTAGCTCTTTGAATTAAGTTGATTTGTTCCTCCAACTTTTACTTCATTGGTTCGACGTACTAGTCGACTTGAAGCTTTTTTAATTGAGTTGACTCATTCATTCAACTCTTACTTCGTTGGTTCGACGTACTAGTAGACCCGAAGTTGCCTTTTAATTAAGTTGACTCATTTGTCCAACTCTTACTTCGTTGGTTTGACGTACTAGTCAGTCTGAAGTTGTCTTTTAATTAAGTTGACTTGTTTGTCCGACTTTTACTTCGTTGGTTTGACGTACTGGTCGACTCAAAGTTTTCTAAATTAAGTTGACTCGTTCATCCAACTCTTACTTCGTCGTTTTGACGTACTAATCAGCTCGAAGTTGCCTTTTACTTAAGTTGACTCGTTTATTCAACTTTTACATCATTGGTTTGATGCATTGGTCGAATCGAAGTTTTCTAAACTAAGTTGACTCGTTCATCCAACTCTTACTTTGTTGGTTTGACATACTAGTCAGCCCGAAGTTGCCTTAAGTTAACTCATTTGTCCAACGTTTACTGTGTTGGTTCGACACATCAGTCGATTCGAAGTTTTTTGAGTTAAGTTGACTTGTTCATCCAACTCTTACTTTGTTGGTTCGACACATCGGTCGACTCAAAGTTTTTGAATTAAGTTGACTCGTTCGTCCAACTCTTACTTCGTTGGTTTAACGTACTAGTCAGCCCGAAGTTGTCTTTTAATTAAGTTGACTTGTTTATTCGACTTTTACTTCGTTGGTTCGACGTATTGGTCGACTCAAAATTTTCTAAATTAAGTTGATTTTTTTTCCAACTCTTACTTCGTTGGTTTGACGTACTAGTCAGTCGAAGTTGCATTTTAATTAAGTTAACTCGTTTGTTCAACTCTTACTTTGTTGGTTCGACACATCGGTCGACTCAAAGTTTTTTTGATTAAGTTGACTCGTTCGTCCAACTCTTACTTCATTGGTTTGACGTACTAGTTAGCCCAAAGTTGTCTTTTAATTAAGTTGACTCGTTTGTCCAACTTTTACTTCGTTGGTTCGACGTACTGGTCGACTCAAAGTTTTCTAAATTAAGTTGACTCGATCGTCCAACTCTTACTTCGTTGGTTTGGCGTACTAGTCAGCCCAAAGTTGCCTTTTACTTAAGTTGACTCGTTTGTTCAACTTTTACTTTGTTGGTTCGACGCATCAGTCGACTCAAAGCTTTCTGAATTAAGTTGACTCGTTCGTCCAACTCTTACTTCGTTGGTTTGATGTACTAGTCAGCCCGAAGTTGCCTTTTACTTAAGTTGACTCGTTTGTTCAACTTTTACTTCGTTGGTTCGACGCATCGGCTGATTTGAAGTGTTCTGAATTAAGTTGACTCGTTCGTCCAACTCTTACTTCATTGGTTTGACGTACTAGTCAGCCCGAAGTGTCCTTAAGTTCGTCCAACTTTTACTTCATTGGTTCGACGCATCGACCGATTCGAAAAATTCTGAATTAAGTTGGCTCGTTCGACCAACTCTTACTTCGTTGGTTTGATGCGTCAGTCAACTAGAAGTTTCATTAATTAAGTTGACTCGTTCGTCTAACTCTTACTTTGTTGGTTTGGCATACTAGTTAGCCCAAAGTTTTCTTTTAATTAAGTTGACTTATTTGTCCAACTTTTACTTCATTGGTTCGATGCATCCATCGAACCCGATATTTTCAGAATTAAGTTGGCTCGTTTGTCCAACTCTTACTTTGTGGTTGATCAGACCAGAAGTTAATTATATATATCCGACTTGTGTCCTGATTTCTTTTGGCTTGGTATGTCGATTGCTCTGGATGGCTGAGTTTTGATGCATTTGTCCTGTTTTCGACGCGTAAGATGGGGATTTCGAATTTCTAATTTTATTGATATTCCCTTCTGGATATTCTAACCAACCCTAACAATTCTTTTTCTTGAGCAGTTATGCTAGATTGAAGAGTGATTTGTTTTGTCCCCCTGATCTTTGTTTGGTTGATGTCGATCCTCATGCTACAAATTTATGTCTTAGTTGTTTTGTCTCGTATAGCCTATGTCTTCATTCGCTGGATTTGATATTGGTTATGCTTCTCACGTTCGTCGTATATGTTATCGTAGTTAATGAACACTGGGTGTTTTCTGATCCGGTAGCTGAGCAGTATTGATTTGTCCAATCGTGCTCACATCAGCGCCAAACTGTCCAATCATGCGCACATCACCGCTGGGTTCAGCATCAACTACTGAGGTTTGGTCAGTCCGTTGTCGTCAATTTCATCGTTGGTAACTCGAGTTGGCTTGCATTCGTCGGTAGGGTCCTTAAATCGTGTTAGTTGATCGGTGAAAACTTCTCCATGCTCTGTGCATTGGTAAAATGGTTCGTCTGGTTTTGTCTACTTCTTCAATTGGGTTGATAGTTTTGTTTCCTCCGGTCATGCAGTGTAGGGCGTATATTACTTTTCTGGGTTGTTGTTTTGATCCCATAGTGGTATCTATTTTTTCCTTTCCCTTGAGCTGTTTGTCTGGCATTCTGTTGAATTTGTCAAGTTGTCATCTCTGAACCCAATGCTCAATTTCATCTTTTAGATTGTAGCAGTCTTCGGTATCGTGTCCATGGTCCTTATGGAAGGAACAATATTTGCTTTTGTCTCTTCCTTTCGAGTCTCCTTTCATCCTGAGTGGCCAATTGATGTCATACCATTTTGCCATGTTTCAGTGTATTGGCTTGACTCGTTTTCAAGGTCATATATGGTTTGTAAGTCTTCTTCATTACACTTGTTACTCGCTCGTGTCGGGGTCGTGCTGACTGCAGCTTCCCGGACTCTTGCTAGTAAGATTCAGTTATTTTGCTATTATGATGCCTTTTTTAATGAATGATATCCTCCCGGGGTCCGTCACCTCATCTTCTTTCCTCCCTCCTTTCCCGTTTCCTTGAATGATTCTCCCTTTCTTGGTCATTTTTCCTCCTAACAGCTTTCATCTCCTCGAGAGAAATGTGTTTTTAGGTTGTTTTCAACAGGATCACCATGCTTTTTGGGGTTCCAGGTTGAAAGCATAAAAAATGGACCTTTTTTCAACCCAGAGGTGAAAGTAGTAGTGGTTGTGTCATCGCTGCATCCATCGATCATTATCAGCTCGTTAGTGAAACGATTGACGTATTCTCTTATCGTTTCTTCAGGCTTTTGTTTGATATGGAAGAGGTAATGTGGTCTTTTCCTCATCCATTGACTTTCGATGAATCTCGTGATAAAGGCGGTAGCTAACGCCTGAAAGGAGTCTATTGATCTCAGTGGTAGGTTGCTGAACCAATTCATTGTTGTAGAGGTGAGACTAGTTAGAAATGTTCTGCATAAGATTGACTTTGTAGTA
Organism: Berberis vulgaris; assembly: GCA_963556465.1. Taxonomy (NCBI): domain Eukaryota; kingdom Viridiplantae; phylum Streptophyta; class Magnoliopsida; order Ranunculales; family Berberidaceae; genus Berberis; species Berberis vulgaris. Next base: position 65,458,434 of record OY747133.1, on the reverse strand, counting down.
TCCTTCAACGCCATCATGTGGTGGAAGTACCTCAAGTAATATGTTGGGTCGGTGGTGCCATCGTATACTTCGAACTTTGGTGGAGTAAACCCATTTGGTATGGTAGTTATTATGAGGGCGTCCGAGATTGGTAGCTTGGCTAGTTCATACAATACGTTGGGATCAATGACTACAATTCTGAACAGGATTTCAGCAAGCGTTTCGTCGCTTTGTGGAGTCTTACCCTGGGGAAGTTCATTGCTCTCGAGGTTTCCTCGTTGAGGTTTTGCTGGAACTTCGTCGCTTTCTCGAGTTCGGTTAGTAGAGTTTTGTTGGGGCAGCGCTTGGATAGGATCAGCTGAATGAATGCGCTCCTGAGTGAGTTTTTCTAGCATCTTTGTCATGTGGTTCATCTGGACCATAAGCAGGTCTACCCGAGGATCTGTGGCAGTGTCATCGGATGTCTGGGTTGTTTGAGATATTGCATGTTATGGATCTCGATTGTCGGGTGCAATTGGTCTGATGGTCTGAGCCGCATCTTGTTCGCGAGCTGCTTGTGATACATTGTTGCCAGTAGGAGGGTTATTGTGATCATCGCTAGGCTGAAGATTTGTAGAGTGTGTCATTTGTTCTGACAGCTTGTTGATCGTCTATTAGATTTTGGTGAACTTCGTCACTGTGGATCTTCTTTTTAGAAAGGAAACTCGTCGTTCCCCACGAACGCCGCCAAACTGATGCGACCAAATCTCGTCTTCTTGAGAGTTTGACCTGTAAAACAAATGTTAGACTGCCAAAAACCACCTTTTTTGGTGGCTGAAGGCACTTTGATGCTTAAGTCAGCAACTCTGTTTGAAGAATGATGTAAATTTGTACAAAACTCAGTTAAAGTTGCATATTTTTATCTTATGTTCCTTTTACCTTTTATAATGGTCGCGATTAATTCCATGCGTGACTTAAGCATGTGAGGCATAACGAAATGAGATGTTTTTTGTAACAGTCTCTTCCTTTATGGAGACGCGTCCGTGGAGGCGTAACTCCCACCACGACTTTTTTGTGCAACGTTCCTCCTCTTTATGAGAAAACTCGTATCAGACCTAGATTTGGGCTTTGACTCGTGTAGGCCTGGATTTGGGGCTTGATTACGTCCTCCTTTAATGGGCCCTGTTTGGGCCTTTATGATTGGTTTTAACCTTTTTGGATTTTACGAGCTGGCCCAGTAGATGGGATGCCAGATCCTCGTGATGGATGTTTTCTGCCACATGTATGGCTATGATGACGGTCTATTTTGATGTATCATCACTTACCATATGGTTCAAAGCTCCTGCCCGATATAATTATAAAACTGATGCGAAGGATACTAAGAATCCTTTTAGAGATGACACTTGTCATAAATGTAATAAATGTGGACATTGGTCACATGTTTGTCGTGCACCAATAGAGATAGTCGTGATATCAAGATTCTATTAAAACCAAAGGGACAAATTTGATGCAAACGGGAAGATAATAATTATTGTTCCTTTCATTCTTTGAATTTACTCTAGTTGCAGCAAAATCGAGATCCTTATTTTACTCATGGTTTTGAGTTAGTTACTTATATACTTATGACATCAAACAATGCAAAGAATCTAATAAAAAAAATCATGGTCTCTGATATTTTCTGAAGTAAGTGTCAATTTTACCTGTCAAAAATATAAAAATAGGGAACATATAAAACATAGATACCCCCGAGTACGAGGCAACTCCAACAGAGGTAGTCATTAGCCAAAATAATCACCCCAACAACGGTGGTTACCATAATGTTACTATATGTTTAATACTTATTTTATAAACCACCTAAAGTGGTCTATAACACTTGCTACTTGTGAGATACATGCATTAAGACTAAAGTTTACACTAACAATAATATTTCGTTAATTTATTGGGATTATACAACTCTCGAGTTGTTGTATCACATGTCATTTTATGCCATATTCCACTTACAAATACAAATGTATTCATTGTTCACCTAGTAAACTTCTTATTAGATGGTCTCATATGTGTTTACGTGTCACACGCTATTTTGTTTAGCGCACAAGTTTAATCCCATTGCATCTAGTCTATCTAATTTGACAATGCAACTAAGTTTATTTTCAATTTTTTTTAATGTTTTTGCTCATCAATAGGAACTTTTGTTGCACAGTCTCATCCTATATGAATAAAATGGTTTGGCGCACATTTAAGTTCCACGTCTTCACCTTGTTGGAAGACCATACTTATGCAATCTAGACTAATCCATAGTGTTTGGAAAAATGCAATATTTAATACTGCGAAACTGCTTAGCCTTGGCCCATTACGCAGACTGTCAGTTTTCACTGGTGATATGTTTACAACTAGTTTGTAGATATCAATTTTATGAGACTATATTTTCATTGTTAGGGGAGACAGGTAAATTCTTACATAATAACGTAGTGGTATGAAACGGGGTGAATTATCGTCGAATATCTCAACTTTATCTCATTTGACAATTATGAATTACTTAATTGATGCATTTAATGATGTAGCCAAAAGGACAAAGTCAAATGTACAAACTATGAATACACCTGCTCGAATTTGTATCCATGAATGATAAAGTTTGAATAAGGCAGTCGGTAAATCTACGACATGCCAGAAGCATAACACACCTATAGGTTCCAAAGAATAAACTCATCGAAAAAAGAGAATTAGTAAAATTAATGTCTTAATGCTCCTAGAGAAGCAATACTTGAAACTCTTGCAGAATTTGTACAAGCTCCAGAAGAAATTGTACATGAAACTCTAAAAGAACATAACTTGTTGCTCTAGAAGAGGTCATGCAGCTCCAGAAGCAACATTGCATGACGCTCTAGAAGGGTCATGAAGCTCTAGAAGCAACATTAAATCACGTTCCAAAAGAAGTCATGTTTAAAAAAAATCTAATTTCAACATTACCCCAAAAGTAGTTATTCATATCCCTGAAGTGATTTAAAAAAACCCTGAAAAGGCTCAGGTACCTAGTGATAATAAGATCTCAATATATTAAGGAGAAATGTAAAATTAAATGAAATAATCATCGATGAATATTCATATATATGGTAGCTACTGCAATATCAAAAGGCAATGACATAAATAATGATCAACCATGAAACATCTATGAATATTGACAAATGAAATGATTGGTCAAATAGAAAAATGTTGTTAAAGCAAAATTGGTTTCTCTTGAGAAAAATGGTGTATTTGGACTTATAGTGCAAATACTTAAGTGTGTAAACGTTGTTGGTTTCAAATGAGTGTTTGTAAAGAAAACAAACTGAGATATAAGACAAGACTCGTGGCACAAGTGTTCCTATAGAAACCCTTTCATTTGATTTTTTATTAAATATATTTCTCGGTTACGGATATAATTACATTTCCATTAAGTAATAGTTTTCTGAAAACTTGATATGCGAATTATGAATGTTGTAACTACTTATTTATATGAGAATTTAGACACATATATTTATAAAATCTCTGAATGATTTGTTTTATTAGACACAGTTATTTAAATGAAAATCTCTGAAGGGTTTACTTTGCCTGAAACAAAGTCATGAAATAATTACTCAATACAAATAAGATATGTTTAATATGATTTGAACAATTCTAGAAAAATGTGGTATAACTGTCTTTGATAAGGTTATGCAGATCAAGTAAAGTACTACTAAAATCTTGGTCTATCAATCAAGGTATATTGATAAGATATGTAACATTTTTAACATGGACAACGCTCATCCACTTAGTACATCCATGGTCATCCAATCTTTATATATAAGAAAGACTTATATCAACCAATTAAAGGATACTCGATCCTGAAGTACTGTATGTGAGAATCATTGGTGTATTGTTATTTTTGGCACTAAGTGTATAACCTGATATAGTTATTTTATGTGCATTTATTAGCAAGTTATAGTTTTGCACAAACTTATAGATATTAGCATGACATTACACATACATTCTTCATTGAACCAATGATATGAATTTATTCTTGTGACTTATCTAACCGTTCCCACCTATTTGAATATGCAGATTCAGGTTCTTATTTGACCCTTATAAGGGTAGCTCATATACAGTTTTTATATTTATGAGTTGCAGTGCAGCTATTTCTTGAGGTCTATTAAACAAACTTATTGTTCATCGATTACAATATATGACGACAATGTTACATGTATTATTCAAATTCAAGAAGGCTTCATCAGAGAAGATTGAACGAAACACATTCTAATAAAAATTTTCTACCCACATGAGCTTTAGAAGAACCATGTAATTGAAGTCGAGCAGATTCAGTATAGTGACAACCTCGCAGATTTCTTCATCAAATTAGTTGAGCGTCGACTTAATCATCCAACTAATTCAAGTTCTACTATCATGAGGGGGAGTCATTATCAAGGGGAATATCCAAAAGTATACCCCCTATGTGCATGTAGAAGTATGCTACGAAATCATTCAGAAGTATGTTTATAAATCATATAGAAGTATGTTATATTTGATTTATGCGGGTTGTACTATTTTCCTTTCGACAATGTTTTTACCACTGGTTTTCTTATCAATGTTTTAACGAGACAACATTATACGCATGAAACGTCTTGAAGTATGCAAAATTGGTGGTTGTACTTTTTTTTTCCTTCGACGTGGTTTTATCCCACGGAGTTTTTCTGTCAAAGTTTTAATGAGACAACATTATACACACCGGCTATCTTCTTGAAGAATTATGTGTATTCTCTATCTTTTTTGAAGAATATAGTACACTTTTTCCCTTCATCCAGTTTTTTCTTACTGGATTTTACTGGAAAGGGTTTTAATGAGACAACAATGGTAACAATATGGAGTATTTCATTAGGAGAAGACAACATGTGGTGAACATCCAAGGAGGAGTGTTGTAAATTGTTGTGAAATCTTTTGGATGTCCACCTCATGATTTTGAAGTGAGATCTTAGGAGTTCATAAAAGCTAGGTGTCATAGGGTGGAGATGTTAATGTATACCTCATAGCACAATTGCTTTACCTATATAATGTTTATATGTATTTATAAATAGTGTGAGAATGAATTCAATGTGAATTACTATTCTAATATGAATCATTTATTTTTATTAAATTTTATCAAAGTTGTCCTTGTTGTCATTTTCTCAATTGACTTTGGGGATGTTATGTCATGTACATTTCTCTGAATGGACAAGGATCATGTGTTTTGAAACATAAATTCTAGGGGGTGAGGGAAAGAGCGAGCCGCCTCGAGATGCACAGAGTTGTTCATATCGAGACAGATGGGTGGTTACACCCATCCCTCGCTCCCTAAAATAGGGCTGAAAATCGAACCGACTTAGGTCAGTTTTAATATTTTCAAACCGAAACCGAACCGATTCTAATTTATGCAAACTGTAATCGAACCGACTAAAATCAAATCAAAACCGAAATAAAACCAAACCGACCGACTATTTTAAAATATTGTATTATTTATATATAAAATATATATTATTTATTATATATATTCGGTCGGTTCGGTTTGGTCGGTTAAAATCACATAAAAACCGAACCGACTACTTCGATTTTGAATTTTTTAAAACCGAAACTGATTCGAACCAAATTTAAACCGAACCCGATTGGTTCATATCGGTTTAGACGGTTTAATCGGTTTGATCGATTTTTTGTTCAGCCCTACCCTAAAAGGGCTTGTTTTGAAAATATTTGGTGCTGACAATAATATTTTAAAATTATTTTTAATGTCTTGCTATAAAGATTATGTTATAATAAAACCAACCACAACAAACCCAAATGAATGGAATATACCCACATTAGAAAATAGAAAGTGAACGCTTATGCATATGGACTCATAGTAATTTACCCTTAAACATTTTATAAGCGACTCATGACTAACCTAAAAAAAATTGGTGATTCTAAATGGCGAGGAAACGGGCGAGGGAGGGGGTGTGACCCTCCACCCCCCTCGAGATGCGCGCCAATGTAAATCTCGAGGGGGGGGGGGTGTGGGGGTCAAACCCCCCTCCATCGCCCGATTCCTCGCCGCCTAGCATCACTAAAAAAAATTCATCTCCATGAAACCATCATAGAGAGTCGTGACTCAAAAAATGACTAACTAAATTCCTTGTTTTGGATCGTTAACACCGTTATAACAACAATAACATACCACTTCTTTCAAATGGCAAATTAACAACAACCAAGTAATTACCTTCGATTTGAACGCTGTTATAACGTGACTCCCCTGTGGGAGCATTTGCCCTTTAGGGTCTCTGCGCCCACGATGAACTCATAAATAAGCAAATCAAAAAAAAAAACACACAAACAAATTTCAGTCTATTTTCCCTAGTCTGGTGTATTTGTTGTGGCAGTGGTCTCAATCACCCACAAATTGTCCCAAAAAACATTCCAAGAATCCAAAAGTATTCACAAAAGAGCGATTTCGAATCCGAACATCACTCTTTTTGAGGCAAAATGAGCCAGGTTTTGAAGAAGCCCAAGCTTGAGAATGAAACAGTGGAGGTGGTGCAAGAAGAGAACAATGGAGGAAGCAGGGATAGAAGCAGAAACAACAGAATCGATGAAGAGGAACAGAAGGAAGCTTTGACGGCACTTGCGGAGCATAGATGTAAAGAAGTAGAACATATCAAACAGAAGATAGCTTACTACCAAACCCAGGTCTGGAAATCAATACCATTTCTTGTTTTTGTTCATTTTTCATGATTGGGTTTGTTCGTTTGTTGATGGGTTTTTATTTATTTATTTATTTATTTATTTATTTATTAGTGTTTGCTATGGAATCTATTGGTGTTTGTAGCTTAATCTGTTGAAATAACCCTTTAGTTTGTTCAGGATTGATTTCCTAATGGTTATAAGGGGTGGTTATAGATCGAAAACTGATAGTTAGTACTGTATTGGTAAGTGATTGTCGAAAAGGGAGAGAGGGGAAGGGAGAAAAGATGGGCAAATCAATCAGGAAAAGACCTTCCTTGGAATAAGTAATGTTCAAAATTAGGATTTTGATATTTTGTCAGGTGCCCAGTGCCTTCTTCAGTGGTTCACTAAATGGCATTTTGTCGGTTGTTCGATCAGAGGTCATTGGGTGTGGGATGGGAAACGTTGGCAACCATTTGGGTGTTGTGGAAAAAGAAGAAGAAGCAACTGGGTCTTTAAACTTTAAAGGGAAGGACTGTGTTACCATCTGTAGAGAATCAAAAGCTGTGATGTGGCACTGAGGAAATATCCAGGGAATCATTTCTGGGATTTATTTTCATTTGTGTATTTTCAATTTGTTAAGCGTATTGGAATGTATTAGTTTGTACTGTTTTTCTTAGTCATGCGATCCTCTCATTCACGTCGCCTATTTATTAATATAACCGTTGCTTGTTTGATTGAGCAAAAAAATATTTTGTCGTTATGCTACTAATCCCCATTGTGAAGATACTTTTCCAATGTTGGTTGCTTGTTTGATTGAGCAAAAAAATATTTTGTCGTTGTGCTACTAATCCCCATTGTGAAGATATTTTTCCAATGTTGGTTGCTTGTTTGATTGATCAAAAAATATTTTGTCGTCATGCTAATTATCCCCATTGCAAAGACACCCTTCCAATTTCTACCACATAGGCTGTAGCATTTAATGTAGTTCAGAGCAAAAATAGAAAAGAAAAGTTCAAAATTACGACATCAACAAACTATTCCTCCGTGACTATTTTGCTATTATTTGCCTTATCTACATCAATTTGCTCCTTCCAATCTTTTTGGCTGAGATTTATTTCCAATCAGTTCTTTCAGGGCATGTTTGATGCACAAAAGTTTGTGTTACCTACCTTGGACTTGGGTTTCCAAAAGCCGACAATAGTAAAACCTGGGGCAAAGTATCTTAGAAGTTGTGTTAGACGCTAACCTAGTTACAACAAGTTTAGCGTGTTCAATGTTTGTTTAGCCTTTTCTTCCTTTTTCCTACTTTGCATGGTATATGTACATTTTAATGAAGAAACCAAAAATTGGATATATTATGTTAATACAAATGATTTGGGCATGAAGTCTATATAATATATTAAAATGAGTGTAAACCCTTAGGATCTCATTATTATGTAGTTTGGGCGATCTGTTCTTAACTATTTCAACACACTCATGAGTTGTTACAACAGTGGCTCCCCACTCGTTATTTAGAGCAATAAACTCGTCGTTGAAGGAGTTTATGATCGCTTCCTTATTATTACTTATTAGGATTAGATTCTAATCATTGTGGCTTCGTTCACCATATTTTAGCGAGCTAGTGAGCTCCAACCCACCCCTGCTGATGTGTCTACTGTGGCCTTTTGAAAGTCTTCTACCTTCGTCTTTAATACTGGTAGTTGTGGGCGTTCTTGTGGTGGTTATGAACAAGGGAGTTGTTTGCTAATGTTGGATAATATACGTCACTGGTTGAGGTTTATTCATCTTGCAATGAGTTGTTCAAATATCATTTTTGTTAGAAACTTTCTTTAAGAAGGATGTGACACTTTAAATGAAGATTGGAGGCTTGGGGATAAAATGAAACCTCAAAATAATAAATAATTACAATGTGGCCCTTTAGAGAAGTGACTTGGAGGTATGAAAGGGCATCAGGTAGCTTGCGTAGAGGATTATTAGATCCAAGTATGATCAACATGACTTTGTGTGGACCCCGCTCATTCAAGAACATCTTATGGGGGTGTGGGTGGATACACATTTCCAATGTTGGTTTCGTATTTTGGGAAGATATACTGCCTTGTGCAGTTAAAAAGGAGTTATAACTCTTTTATAATGTGTAACGGATTTAAAAAATATAAAGGTTAGATATAAAGGTAGGTGGTAACGACAACCGATATATCGCTCTTATAGCGGCTATTATGAATAAAACGTTATAACTTGTCACTTGTGACGGCGTTATAAAGTTTGTTAAATATATTAAAAAAAAGATACCGATTTATTTTTCTTTTCTTTTTTCAGATCTAAGCAAAGAAGAAGCCGAAGGAAGAAGAAGAAGAAACCGAAGGAAGAAGAAGAAAAACCTGAAGAAGACGAAGATTGTGCGATCGAACTGAAGAAGACGAAGACCGTGCGATTGAACCGTCGGACTGTATGCGGGAACCTCCCTTGAACCTCCATTTCTATTTTCTGCTTTCCCACCCATTTCTGGTAATCCTTGATGGAATTTTGGATTGTTTTGAAGAATTTGGGTCTATAAAATACACAAAAGATTTGTTTGATGGGTTTATAAACCTCCCTGATCTGTTTGATGGGCAATTAGATGTGTTTATAAAATCAGCTGGTGTGGGGTTGTAGAGATCTCACTAATACACAAAAAATCAGTTTGATGAAACTTTTATTTTTATTCTCTCGGTTGTCATTTGATTTTCTTATAAATACATTAAATCATAAATACTTAGTGGGGGTATAAAAATATATTTAAAATAAATATATATTTTTATTATAGACCTTTATATACCGTTATATTTCTATATAATCCTGTATAACTTGTAACGCTCCTAGGCTGTTATGGGTCTGTTATCCGTTTTAACTGCATAGATACTGTCAAAATTTTCTTTATTCATTTGAGAACATTCTTGGAATAGATTTTCCATAAGAGACATTTGATGTATAGATTTAATAAACCTAAATTAATAGCTTAATTAAACCTAATCGTAATAAATTGCAAGTGCACGGTTGTCGAACTAGTAAACAATGGCAAATACGGGTCGATACCACGAGAATTGAAGTACAAACCTAAAATTTACTCAAAACTAATTTTGAAAGGGGGTTACGACAATTTGAAATCTAAAATAAAAACAAGTAAATGGGTTTTTAGGAAAGGTGTTTGTGAAGTGAACAAGGGCTTTGAATCCACCAATGAGTTTTCAAAGAATTATTTAAATCAAATTATTGCTTAAAAGAAACGAGTAGCACTAGGGATGCAATATCCATTGCTTGCATCGATAATTTCACAATTAAGCACAAAAAGAAAATAAATCTAGAAACTAAAATTTGATTGAATCAAGCACAATCATAAACCGCATGTCTTCTTAGGGCACATATACTCGCAGTTTATTTTAAACATAAGTCAAACATGGACGTCAATAGAAGAGAAAAATCTAACTGACTCAGTCCTACATGTAAATTTAACAATTCTTTTGTTGAAAGCAATTCTTTTGACATCTAGATTCAATCAAAATTATATAATCCAAAATTCAAGAGCAATAAAATGAATTAAAACAATACTAATCAAACTCTAGGTTTCATCTTGGCCTTGACAAGGGCTTTAGCTCTCCATGGTGGTGGGGTTGTCAAGAGTGTGGGTTCCTTCCATGTCCATTTGCATCTTCACTTCAACCCAAATCGGCTTCAGGTGGGGAGAAGTGGTGGCAGGATGGAGAGGAGAGGTGGTGATGGTGGCGGATGAACGGATGAGAGATGGGGGAGATCTTGGCCAAGGAGATGAGCTCCCTTGTGTGTGTTCTCGGCCAAGAAGAAGAGATAGAGAGCCTCTCCTCTCTTTTGTCTAAGTTAGGTTAAGGGAGATATTTTTAGGTTGATTTTTGGAGTGGGATTATTAGGCCTATGGGCTGAATTGTTGAGTTGAATCAAGAGGGAAATGGGTTTAAATTAAATGGGTTGAATGAGACCTTAAATTGGGTTTGCAATTTGATCTAGTTAGGTAGTTTTTCCATCTTCTATCGCGCCGCAACCCATTTGATTAATAAATCTTTGAATCCTACAAGAACATAATGACAAAAAAAGTGATTCAAAATAAATAAATTGATGACTAACAACAATCGATTAAATTGGTATTAATCTGAGAATTATGTGGATATCAATGTTCTTTCTAGAAGATTGATGAATGTGGAGGAGGAATATTTGCTCTTTAAACCTTGGGGGAAGAGGATTGTTCTAAAGCTTCGGTGGTGAAACTTAGACTTAATTTTTTATTTAGCAACATCATGTGTTCTCCCTAAGCCAGTGACTTTTAGTTTTGCTCTATTTTCTATTTGTTTTCGCTCCTCTATAATTAACAGTAATTTTTTTTTCTTACCTAAAAGAACAGTGACATGCCCTTTAACTCGTACACTGGCATCCATAGATTGGTTTGAAAACGTAAATTATGCTATGCTTTCAATAATGTAAACTAATTATGCTATGCAGCTTGAACAAGCAGAGAGGAGGCTAAACGATACACTGTCGAAATTGGCTCGCTTGGATTCTCATGAAAACTCGTCAGGATCTAAAAGAATTGTAAGTGATGGTCGTAAAAATGTGAAAGTGGAGCGCAGATCAGCAAGCCCTGTCTGTATAGGAGAAAACCATTCTCGACCACATGCCCAATCCAAACCCCAGCTTATTATTCCTGCAGTGAATCCTAAAACAGCACAACCTGTTACTTTGGCGACTAATCCGAAAATTTCAGTTGATTTTAGTAGTCGAGATAGTGTACCTACTGCACCAAATGCTGTTGGAAAATCAAAGGGGGAACCATCTCATAGACATTCTAACGAGCTGGAAGCTGCCCAATTGCAAGCCAAAGGGACAAAAAGGAAGTTCGGTAATATTTCCATTTAGGCTGAATATCTTTGGTGCTGTTGGCTTGTACTAAAGTTATTGTTTGCATTCTGCACGTGTGAACTGTTTACATATTATTGGTTAATTTATTTACATGACATCCACTGCAATTATTTTGTGTTTCATTTTTGCAGAACAGAAAGAGCACACTGAACTTATTCCATTGATACGAAGCAGCGGAGTACCTTGCACACTACGGTGCCAACCTAGTATGCATATTTCTAGTCAGCACAAGAGAAAATTGAGAAGTCTTTCCTTGTGTCCGTCAAATGATCAACTCTTTGCCACAAGGTAGTTTAAACTGAGGTTTAGTCACTGTAACATTACATATTTGTCTCTAATCAAGGTAATTCATGTTGATTAGTCGAAACAATTAAATAAACAAAAACCTCTGAATTAATAACGTAATTGTTTGAGAATCTGCCAACTTATACATGCGTAGTGCCGAGGTGAGGTGTAGTAACTGTCTAGGTGACACTGTTATACTGTGGAGAAAGAGAACAATCTATCAATTCACTTACCAGTAATTTACTTTGAAACTCGCCTTAAATTACATTCACTTTTATTGGGAAGTTATATTTCACATGTAATGTTTGTTTGTTGCCCTTGGGCTGTGCTTTGTTTGTTGGCAAACTGATATTCCCAATCACTAGTCTTGTATCCTTCCTTTTTTGTTCAATAATATTTATGTTGTTTCATTGATATAAAGATTTTCTTCTTCTTATTTTTTATTTTTTAATAACTCCTAATATTTTACTCCAGCTTTTGGTTTGGTTTTCATTTTTGAACAAATAATTTCCAGAGTCTATGAATTTCTACAGTGACTAGCTAATTCATGTGTGGCTCACCCTCGGTTAAATTCAACTTTTTGTAAGACGTTATGATTTACTCCAAATTTTGTGTTTACTTTTTATTTACATTTTAAATTTATTTAAAGAAAAGAGATCAATTATGGTATCAAGATGAGGGGTGTAAATGGCTGTGCGTTGGACATTCTTTATTCTTTCACTTATTGTCTTTGTATTTGTAAAATGAAAGGATATGATGACATGAGTAGCTATAGTCTGAGATTTACAAACTTCGTCAGGATTTAATTCTTTACATTCTACTATTTTGTTTTTGTAGTGCATTGGATGGTGTTGTGAACTTTTGGCAGATCCAGGGCAGAGGGTACCGTTTCAACTTTTATCTCCAAATTACTTCAATGTTCTTATTTATTTGTTTGCTATTTGTAATACTTATGTGTGGTGTCTTTTTGTATTTAAAGGGAGGCATGAACACAGATATTGCTGCATATTGGACACAACAATCCCACAAATCTTAAAAAACTAGGATACATTTACAGCTATGCCATGACAATAAACAATATTTATTTTTATATAGAAAAGTTATGTTAATATGGACATTTATTTTTATACAACCATTCTTAACAAGGTATTATTAAAGCATTAATATCTTGGCAATGTTTTAAAAAGTGTTTTCCATTACTGAGGTGATTAGGTTTTTCTCAATGCGAAGCGACGTATTGATGTGTAACAAGGGGTACGCCTCGACTTTTCATGAAAAATAAAATGATAAAAAAATATAAAAAATCATAAACAAATTAAAAAAATATGAAACAATCATCAATGAAGAGATAACATGAACCAATCATAAAAGTAGTTGAGGTGTTAAAGAATCAGAACAATCATCCTGTGCATTATAGCCAACATTCAACTCATATGCACCGAAGTGATTTTTGGCGTTTTGCATCAATTGCCTTTTAAAACAATGTATCTTGGTTCATATCATGTAAACAATAAAAATAGCTAGGTTGTCTGAGGCGAAAAGCATGATGAAGCGCCGACCTGCTCTTCAAGAGTCGTGATAGTTATGGCGGAGTCGAAACAAAGTTGAGGCGGAATCATAATATTTTTATAATTTTTATATTGTTATTAATGAGATACTAATAACTCGTAATTCAAATAAGACAATATTGTATTAAGTATTAGGTTACTGAATAAATAGTATTAGTATGCTATTAGTTATTATAACAAAGATGACTTGAGATTCTCATGATTGGTTTAAAGTTGTTTGGTTCTCAATTAGGTTCCAATAGTTGTATTTATATTAAATACTATATGTTAATATTAGATTACTAAATAAAGTATGGATATGCTATTAATTATTATAACTTATTTAAGTTGTTAATGTGCTATTTGTCGCCCTAGTTGAGGCTCGCCCTACGTTGTGATTATAAGAAGAACCAAAAACTTTTGAAGCGCAATTTTTTCGAAGTGAAGCGGAAAATTCAAAATATAGATGACTCACAACGCCGTTGCAGCAAAGCTTCAATCAACATAGAAAAATAGTCATAAGCCATTAATACATTACACTTTCTAACAAAAAACTATGCGAGTATGTTGAAGAAAACTCACAGGATTATTATTATTGAGTCAAGTAGCATAAAAAAAAAGTATGCGAGTTTTATTGATAATACTCGCATAAAATATGTTGATTATCATAAAGAAAACCCGCATTAAAAATTGAGCCAAATACCATTACAAAAAATTAGTTTTATGCGAGTTTATTCATGATACTCAAATAAAAATTTGAGTTAGGTACCATAAATTATATTCATGATTCTCGCATAAAACCAATTTTTTCTTAAAATGTTATAATAAAGCATTAAACAAACACCTTGACTTGGCAGATGAATTGAACAACCAATTTTAAAATGGGGTTTTCCTCCCAAATCATGGTGGTTTGCAGTCTTTGCTATTGCTGCACATAACAGGGGCATTTGGGAAAGGCTCCCTCATACGACCATATGGATACTATGGAAAGAACAAAATGGATGATTCTTCCGAAATCTAAGGACTCCTTACAATTAGTGATTGACATTATCCTAAGTATGAGTTTGGGGCTATTTACATTTTGCTAAAGATGTGTTCTCTGTGTTATTTTGCTATGTAATATCATACTTCCCCTCTCCCTCAATCGCAAGTCCTCGTTGTCTAGGTTCTTTCCGCCTGCAAATGCTTCCCTTACAAGACTTTAATCGTTTGTTGATTACTTATTTATATGCTATGCATTTAAAACGGATAACGGACCCACAACGGTCCAAGAGCGTTATAGGTTACAACAGGATAGATCGGGATATAACGGAATAGTTTTTTAAATATATTTTTAATACCCCAACAAAATATTAATGTATTATAGAGTCGAAAAAGTAAATCATGTTCATAACATTAAATTCAAAAACAAAAAAAACATTAATAAAAAAATCTTCCCTTCATATGAATGAGATCGCGACAAAGAGTGGGATCGACTTTTCGTTTTCTTCCCTTCCTTTTTCTATCGTTTTTTGTCAATCGACGAGGTCTGATTCTCTGTCAATTGGCGATGGCGAGCTCTGGTCATTTTTCTTTCCTATGAATCTAGGGTTTTGGTTTGATCGAGAATGAAAATGGGTGATTTTTTTATGTATTAGAACAAAACGTTAATGACGTTATTGAAAAAAATGTTATCTTAATTATGGTTATATAACGCCATTATATCGGAGTTGTGATATTATAACGTGATAATGTCATAACGTAACGGTTCAGCCCCGTTAAGCGTTATATCGGCGTCATAACGCCGTTTTAACTGCACAGTTTATATGTTGAGGTAAAATTTATTAATCAAGAAGTATGTATCATGTAATGAGGTAAAATTTAAGTATGTGGTATTACATCACAAAAACCTTAAAAGCATTAGGGTCCCGACATTAGAGCATCCCAATTAGCATACAACTTCTCAAAGAATATCCAATGGAATATGAGACACCCATTAATCATGTTGATGTGTTGTCAGATGGGAAACCTAAGTACATCTTGGTTTTAGTAAATTATGTTTTTGGTGTTTTCAGCTAGTAGGTGTCAATCTTTGTATTCTGAGAATGTCAACAACTGTGGTTTCTTTTGTTAGCATTTGGGTCGGTGTTTGATCTGATAGATGCATAACAATGGTTTTGTAACTTTAAGTTGTTCTGAGATGCATTTGACTTTCATTTACGATATCAGTTATATAGAAAGCTTTCTCTTGTTGTGAGCAAAATTACTTGTCCTTTCTTACATTTTGTTAAGCTTGGTCAAATTGACTGGTAAGTTCCATAAGAGTAGCTTATTTTTTGTTAAAAACTTTGCTTTGTTCATTTAATTGTTTATAAATTTTGTCATGAACATAACCTAATCCGTTTTGATTATGGAAGTTTTGTGGATTGTAAGTCTTGTGTTTCTCCTAGCCCATGTATGAGGGGAGTGTCTTTTAGTTCTATGGACGTAAACTGGAAATCTGTTGTTAGGCAGCCTTACTTTTTTCTGTTGTCCTTTGTAACTCCCCTTCGTTTAATACAACTAAAACCTTTAAAATGTTAAAAAAATAATAATAAAATGGTAGATTGAAAGTACAAGTTATTTGACCCGCCTTATTGGTATACCTACAAAGATTTGAGCCTTACGGAAGGTAATGTCATGTATCATCCGTAGATCTGTTCTTCTAGGATTGTTCCTGCCTTGTGCTACTTTATTTTTTGCTTTCCTTTCCCTCTTTTTTTATTTTTATTTTTATTTTTTTAAACCTCAGAAAGAAAACTCGAGCTTTTTCTCTCAACTCTGTTTTGGTTTTTCTTTTCCAAATGCAACAATGATTGAAGTTACATCCTTTTTGTGTTTCTATTGAATGTATGATTTGAGTATCTTTAAGACCATACTAACACTCCTTTTATATTGCAGGTCCAGTGCTTCTTTACTTGGTAGTACAGATTGTTCATCTACAAAGCAAAGAAGATGGCCTGAAGATATAGCCTGGCACCCCCAGGGAGATAGCCTGTTTTGCGCATATACTGGTGACGCAGGAGATTCTCAGATCTCAATTCTAAATCTGAATACTACACAGCGGGTAAGGACTCCAATCAAGTGGCTAGCGTCTATAGATGTCAAATTCATGCAGCTCATGCATAGATTATTCAAGGGATGACTTCGATGAGGATCATCTCTTCATAAATCATATTGGAGATAATCTTCATTACAATACTTTTCATAAGAATAATTTATAAAGGAGTTCTGATTGGTTTCCAGTGACGGCTCAAAAAGATGAATTTCAAAAGGGTGCTCATAATTTAAACAGATGTGTGTCCTAGGAAGCATGGATACACCAAAAAAATCCAACGTAATACACCCCACTTTGGATACAACATCCATATGCCCAAATACACCCAGATACAATCTTGATATGGTCAAGGGCGTATCCCAGGTCGGCCTCGATGTGCCTAACACATTTTATTTTATTTTTCTTTGCAAATTCTGAGACTAGGATGGGATATAAACATGTTTTGTAGGATTTAGGATGCATATATTTATGCATTATGCATTATGATTTTTTATTTTTTTTGTGTTTAATCATACGACTTTTGTGCTTATGAATTTATGTCTTTGGTCTATGAATAATTCATTTATTAATGACTATGAAACCATACTTTTTTGTTATAAAAATATATAATTATTACTATTTTAAGGTCGTATCCAACCCGTACCATATCCTCCATTTTGGAAATTTACCTATCCCTATGTCGGTTCCATACCCATGTCAGTAACGATATCCCTATCTGTGCAACCAAGTGTGTCTATATATTACTGCTAAATTTCCAAAAAAGAGTTTAGTTAAAATCTAGTTGTGTTATATAGGCTATTAGGAAGCATGTGTCTTTTTTTGTTAAAGTTGTTATACCAGTGTCTTAGCATTGTAAGGTTTGCTCGTGTCAGTATCATGCGTAGATTTCGAGGTTTTTGGCCAGATGAAATCTAATTGGGTATGTGGAATGATTCAATATCAATCTAAGCTTGGTTCTTCTTTGATTCCTTACTTCTTGGAGCTTCTAGGGGTCTTCTTCTTGTTCTCCAAATCGATGCAATCTATGAATTTTCATTTTGCAACTTCGTGTCACTTCTTTAGAAGCTGTTCTCATCTTTTGGATTCGGAACCTATAGGTTTGATCAGTCAGTTCTTTGTTTGGGTATTCGACTATACCTTACCAGTGTTGATTATGTTAGTGAGAATGTGGCGAAAAAAAGCATCCATAAGTTTCACATTGACATTTATAGGAACTTCAGAAATGATGGTTTTATTTTTTATTTTTTATTTCTTTAGTTTTAACTCAAAGTCATCCTTTAAAGTTTATGTCAAAAGGCCCATGTGTATAATCGACCAGATGGTTAGTAGATTATTTCTACCAGTGGCTTGATTATATCTTCTTTTTATATGATCTGCTGCTATTGGATGATACAAAGGTCCTAAAACCACAAAACTGTTCTCTAGCCCTTTGATCTGTAGGCAGTTTATAGTTTGAACTAATTGGGTGTTTGAGCTAGCTTTGTCTAGGTTTGTCAGAAAACTGCATGCTATGCACACTCGAAAAGAAATTCCCCGCCCAGCACTTGTCAGTTGATGACCTTCTGTGAGTAATTTTTACTCGTGTATCTTGCATCACAGGGGAAACGCGTGACTTATTTAGAAGAGAAGCCTCATCTCAAGGGAATTATTAACAGTATAATTTTCATGCCATGGGAAGATTCGTGTTTTGTGACGGGTGGGAGTGACCATGCTGTGGTACTTTGGAAAGAAAATGATAGTGAAGCCTCATGGAAACCCAAGGCTGTGCACAGAAATATGCACTCTTCTGCTGTTATGGGTGTTGCTGGATTACAACAAAAGCAGATTGTTATTTCTGTTGGAGCAGACAAGAGAATCATCGGATACGATTTGTTGGCAGGTAGAGCTGATTACAAGTATCAGATAGAAAGCAAATGCATGAGTGTTGTGCCCAATCCATCAGACTTCAACCTATTCATGGTGCAAACAGGGTGAGTGTTAGCATTTGCCTTTTAATACTTTATTTCTGTGTATTTGGATTGAATACTCGTCAAACATTTTGATATAGTTATTTTTGTACTTTTTAATTTGGAATATGCATAAAAATGTAATTTATAAAGATCAAGTCAGCCACAGTTTGCAACTGTACTACTCAACGATGGTATTTACTTTGGAAAGCGCAAGGAAAAAAAAATCATGCTAAAGAAAGAGGGTTTGGAAGATAAAGTGGGTGTGGAAGGAATAGAAAGAGGATATACCTAAGGATTGTGAGTTAAAACGGTGTTATAACGCTGATATAACTCCGATATAATGCTTAACGTTAGTGAGCTGTTATGTGATGACACTATCACATTTTGGTATCACGACTCCGATATAACGACCGTTATTGAGATAACGTTGTTTTAACGTTTTGTTCTAATACATAAAAAAGAAATTTAAAAAAAAAATCACTAATTTCATTCTTGATCGAACCAGAACCCTAGACTCGTAGGAAAGAAGAAGAAGAACGCTCGACGTGGTTGATCGACAGAGAACCAGACCTCGCCGATTGACAGAGAACGAGAGAAGGGAAGAAGACGAAGAGTCAATCACACTCTCTGTTGCAATCTCACTCTCATACGAAGGGAAAATGTTTTTTTATTAATGTTTTGATGGTTTTGAATTTAACATTATAAACATGATTTACTTTTTTGACTCTGATACATTAATACTTTGTGTGTTGCTTCGGCTAGAAACATATGTGGGGGTATTAAAAATATATTTAACAAACTATTCTGTTATAACCTATAACGTTCCTGAACCGTTATGGGTTCGTTATCATTGCATTAGGAAGAATATGAAATTTACAGTGTCGATTTTGTGAAGGATGTGCAATACGTACATAGCATTATCTTGTTAGAAATACATTGTTAAACTGAGTAATAGGATGACAGATATGACAATTCTTTGAAGAAATGTCTCAACAGTGGTCCCATTCCATTGCCTCTGCCTGTCAATGTAACTTCACTTTGATTTCATTGATGTCTTATTTTTGTATCACCTGCATGTAACTCGCGTCTTTCTATTAAGTTCCCTGTTTTGTATCACTAGTGTTGTGGAGGTGATTAACGATCCTATGTTTTGCAGGGCTCATGAGAGGCAACTTAGACTATTTGATATCCGATTGAGGCAAACAGAGATTCATGCATTCGGTTGGAAACAAGAAAGCAGTGAGTCACAGTCAGCCCTTGTAAATCAGGCATGGTCTCCTGATGGTCTATACATCACATCTGGCTCAGCAGACCCCACGATCCACATTTTTGATATCAGATACAATTCTCACAAACCCTCTCAGTCACTGAAAGCTCACCAAAAGAGAGTTTTTAAAGCAGTATGGCTCCGTTCCCTTCCGCTGCTTGTTTCGATATCTTCCGATTTGCAGATTGGTGTGCACAAAGTTTCATGAAAACAGTTGGTTTTTATATCTTTTATGCTGCCGGAGCTCATTCATAGGAAACTTGCAATGACGATTTTGGTGTTGATGGAGTGAACAGTGAGATTTTGAGAGAGTGCAGAAAGTGCTGTGCACCAATCTGTGCGTAGGATGTGTAATCATAATCATAGACATACATGCTTCCATGTACCCCAACCATTCCCATTTGGTTTGAGTTATTCCCCTGGGATGTTGTTGATGGTTGGGCGTAAACAGGTATTAGGAGTTTAAAGCCCCCTTTCTTTTACTTCAGAATCCAAAAACATAATTTCAAAATATCTTTATAGAAACAAGTCCAATTTGCATGACAGCTTGATCTTAATTTTGATTAAAAAGATTATGTTGATTTTGAGCGTTTAACATATGGTATTAGAGTTTTAAGGATTGAGCTGTTATTTGTTCACTGCTGCTCTGCACTGCAGTGTCATTAGTGGAAATTTTAATTTGCCTAAAGTTCGGATCACCAAGGGAAACTAAAATTTTAATTTTAACATTTGTCATGTCTCCCTTTACCAAGGGAATATTCCTAAATTTCAGTTTCGAACAGATCTCAAAATTTCTATTTTTTTGCTGTTTATTTGTACAGGATAAAGTTTGTAATAAACTTTTATTTTTTCCTTCTTCTTTTTTTATTTATGCAAGTTGTGTTTGCATACCTGTTATCGGTAGTATTCCGAAATTCTAGCTGGCCTGGGTCAACCAGCTAGGTTGCTGCCTGGGGGGGGGTGAATTTACACTTTTGCCCCCTCCCCCTCCTTTAACAATTTTTTTGGAAAAGGTGTTTAAAAAGGAGGGGGGGCAAAAGTGTAAATTCGCCCCCCAAGGCAGCAACCTCGCTGGTTGACCCAGGCCAGGAAGAATTACTCCGGTAGTATTAGAATGAATTCCATCATATACATGCGTACAATTAGATCCGATCTTAGAACTTGGGATTTGATGTATTCTGCCAGATATGAGATAAAAGAAATGGTCACTTACAGAAATTCTTTGACGACAAAAATTTCAGTCAATTTGACATTGATCTGACTGACATTCTGTGTTTTCACATCGAGAAGAAATTACCTCCTTACTTCCCAAACAAATCCTAAATATTTCATCAATTTGATATTGATGGGGTGACATCCTGTGTTTTCACTTGGATAATTCTCTCCTAATGAAATTGATTGCTTACTTCCCAAACAAATCTTACATTAATTGAGACTAATTAAATCCTAGTTCATCAACAATATGCAAGAACAAGCACTTTGAATTGTCAATTCAACCAACACTTTATTCATGTAATGGGAGAAAAATGATTCCTCATTCCTTAGTTTCTATCAGGAATTACCGTTATTTTGGAGTTGATAGTTGCCATAGACTATTATTATCCACGATTGTCTTCAAAATATTTTTCAAGTTTTGTTTAGCAAGAGTGCTAGAATAGATAATAAAGTAATGAAAAGAGGTAGGTGTAACATGGTGGGTAAAAATATTTGAGGAAAAACAAGGAGTTAGGGCTCACAAAACAGAGGTCAGGAATGAGAAATAGATAGGGAGGTCGAGACAACCGAGCTTTTTCGTCAATAAGGTGCTCTCACGGTCGACGCAGAGTTGCCACGTAACAATGTAATAAAAAAAATGATAGGTTTCAAGGAAAATTCTAATACAACAAAATATTGAGAGATTTATTTTTTGAAGAAGAATCTTATCAAATCTTAAAAACCAAAGAATTCATTTTAACAAAATCTTTGAAAAGAAATCTTCAAAAGACATACACAAAGACCCAATCAAATCTTATTAAGACTTTGGAAAAATATCTTAGGTGTTTTTTTTTTTTTTTTTTGGTAACATGGAAAAACAAATATGAGAGTTGAAACCCATTCTATGGATTCTAATTCCGAGGGTGAATGATACTAGTAGTGGCGGAGTCACGATGTTCACAACTGCCCCCCATGTCTTGTATGTGGCTTCGCCACTGGATACTAGTCACATGTAAAACTGGTTTCTACCATTAAATAGACAACCAATGATGCAAAATTCATAGGATTTGAATTCCATTACCCATGAAAATTGGGCTGCCAAAAGTAAATCCCACCAAAGAATTGATCAATTTAAAATCAATCAACTAATTCATATTAATTTCTGGGAGTTGCTGCATGTAATCAACTATTTGGCTCGATTGCACCAATTCTTTGTTATACCGATGTTTTGGGATGTTTCGACTTTGTTGCACCAACCTTAAGTATGTAACATCGACTTATCATTTTTTTAATAAAAGTCATTTGGTGATGAAAAATTTCTTGTTTATGAGCATTAGTTGACTCTTGAATGAAAGAATAAAAGTACCAGATATCTATTAAACTAAATTCAGTCATATATTCGTTAAATTTCAATATGTTGATCAACAATAGAGGGGTTGACAAAACTAATATGTATTAACAATAAATAAATTAGTTTTTTTTTTAAATCAATACATAAATTTTAAAATTGTTGAAACTATTTTATCACATTTGAAAAGATTGCATTTAAAACCTTAAAAAATCCTACATCGAAAAATTTTACATTATGAATCCTTCGTGAGGAACTTTCATCTCCTTGTGTTTGGGTATACCAGGTAACTTTTAAAAGTTAATCTAAAAAATAAAGTTGAGGGCATCGAGTCAAACAGTCGAGTACACTTAGCAGCTCCCTAATTTCTATTTGCTTAGACTCATTTCTTTTTTCTTTCGTGGATAATATTTATACTTCAAGCTATTTTAACTTTCGTTAACAATTAATATCTCAATCATTGTGAATTTGTTAAAGAACTAATGGATTATTTGGACTTTTTGTACTCTGGGAAAGGGAATATCTCTCGCATGTATGATGTTTGCCAAGCTTTCTATCGTGTGGAAAAACAAGATCAGTCCCTTATCAACTACTTTATGGCATTTAAGAAAACGTATGAGGAGCTTAATATGTTGCTGCCATTTAGCCCTGATGTGACGGTTCAACAACGCCAACGGGAGCAAATGGCTATCATGAGCTTTCTAGCAGGACTTTCTCCGGAATTTGATTCTGCTAAGGCACAAATTCTCTCTGGGTCTGATATCTCCTCTCTACAAGATGTCTTTAGTCGTGTTCTCCGCACCGAGAGTACTCCCACTGTTCCGCTTAGTGGTGCTTTGATAAGCCGACATAACAGCTATGCGCCAGGGAGACAACCTAATCACAGTGGACACAAAGGCGGCATCTCACAAGGGTTTGAAACTCGCGCACCGGATTCTGAGAGTATTATTTGCACCTATTGTAAGAGGCCGGGTCATACCAAGTTTGACTGTAGAAAGCTACAGTTTAAAAACCGGCATAAACACTCCGCTCATGTTGCGATCACGTCTGATGCCTCTGACAAATCAGTCCTTATCTCTGCTGATGAATTTGCTAAGTTCTCAAAGTATCAGGATTCACTCAAGTCTTCCTCTTCTTCTGTCACAGCTATTGCCGATTCAGGTAAACCCGATGTTTGTCTTCTCTCATCATCCTCCAAGTGGGTCATTGATTCTGGTGCCACAGATCATATGACAGGTAATTCTAGTATATTTTCTTCTTTTCAATCCCATGCTTCTACCTCTACCGTCACTTTAGCCGATGGATCACCATCTTGTGTTCGCGGGTCTGGCACCATCCATCCTACCCCCTCGCTATCTCTGTCCTCTGTCTTACATTTACCTCATTTATCCTTTAATTTGCTCTCTGTAAGTCAGCTTACTCGTCATCTTAACTGTTGTGTCTCATTTTACCCTGATCATTGTTTATTTCAGGATCTTACGACGAAGAAGATTATTGGTAAAGGACATGAGTCTGGAGGCCTCTACATTCTTGATACACCGATGCCGAGTTCTGTTGCTTGCTCCAGTGTCACGTCTCCTTTCGAGGCTCATTGTCAGTTAGGTCATCCGTCTCTCCCTCTACTCAAAAAGCTTTGTCCTCAATATAATAAGGTGTCTTCATTACATTGTGAGTCATGTCAGTTTGCCAAACATCATCGTCTTAGTTCAAGTCCTAGAGTCAATAAACGTGCTAGTGTTCCTTTTGAATTGGTTCATTCTGATGTTTGGGGTCCTTGTCCTATTTTGTCTAAACCTGGGTTTAGGTATTTTGTTACATTTGTGGATGATTATTCTCGTGTTACTTGGTTATATTTGATGAAAAAACGATCTGAGTTGTATTCCCTGTTTTGTGCGTTTTGTGCTGAAATTAAAACTCAATTTAATGTTTCCATTCGCACCTTGCGAAGTGATAACGCTAAAGAGTATACACAAGCTTTATTTCAGTCCTATATGACTCAGAATGGCATACTTCATGAAACTTCATGTGTTGATACCCCATCCCAAAATGGTGTGGCAGAACGTAAAAACAGACATCTTCTTGAAACAGCACGAGCTCTATTATTTCAAATGCATGTTCCTAAACCTTTTTGGGCCGATGCCGTCTCTACAGCATGTTTTCTCATTAATCGCATGCCTTCCTCTGTTCTTCATGGTGAGATACCTTACAAAATCCTTTTTCCCGATAAGTCATTGTTTCCTATTAAACCGAAGATCTTTGGTAGCACTTGTTTTGTTCGGGATGTTCGTCCGCATGTCACTAAATTAGATCCCAAGTCTTTGAAATGTGTCTTCCTTGGTTATTCTCGTCTTCAGAAAGGTTATCGGTGTTATTGTCCCACTCTTCACAAGTATCTGGTCTCAATTGATGTTACCTTCTTGGAAGACACACCTTATTTTCCATCTTTGCCCATTCCCACTCACATGGGGGAGGAGGATGATTTGTTGGTCTATTCTATCACGTCCTCAACACCTGTCTCCGCACCAGCTCCTGTCTCGGACCCAGCTCCAGTCAAGCCTCCTATTATTCAGGTTTACTCCAGGCGTCAACCTCTTGATTCATGTCCTGCACCTGATCCTTTGTCATCAGATCCAATCCCGACCAATGATCTTCCAATTGCCTTACGGAAAGGTAAACGACAGTGTGCTTATCCTATTTCTTCATTTGTTTCTTATACTAATTTGTCGCCTTCCTCTTGTTCTTTTATTGCTTCCCTTGATTCTACCTCTATTCCTAAAACTGTTCGTGAAGCCATATCTCATCCTGGTTGGCAGAATGCAATGATAGAGGAGATGAATGCTTTAGATGACAATGGTACTTGGGACTTGGTTGCTTTACCTTCAGGAAAACGGGCTATCGGGTGCAAATGGGTCTTCGCAGTTAAGGTCAATCCGGATGGGTCAGTCGCTCGATTGAAAGCACGTCTTGTTGCTAAGGGCTATGCTCAAACCTATGGGGTGGATTACTCTGACACTTTTTCTCCTGTTGCAAAGTTGACCTCTGTTCGATTATTCATTTCCATGGCTGCTTCCCATCATTGGCCTTTACATCAGCTTGATATCAAGAATGCTTTTCTTCATGGTGATCTTCAGGAGGAGGTGTATATGACGCAACCTCCTGGTTTTGTTGCTCAGGGGGAGTCAGGGCGAGTTTGTCGTCTTCGAAAATCTTTATATGGTTTGAAACAGAGTCCTCGTGCTTGGTTTGGAAAGTTTAGTCAGGCTGTTGAGAAATTTGGTATGATGAAAAGCAAGTCTGACCATTCTGTATTCTACAAACGATCAGCAACTGGTATCATTCTGTTAGTAGTGTATGTGGATGACATTGTAATTACTGGGAATGATACGAGAGGAATCTCATCTCTTAAATCTTTCCTTCATACTCAGTTTCACACGAAGGATTTGGGAGAGTTAAAGTATTTCTTAGGAGTTGAGGTCACTCGGAGTAAACGAGGTATCTTTCTATCTCAGAGAAAATATGTTCTTGACCTATTAACTGAGACAGGTAAATTGGGAGCAAAGCCCTGTAGTGCTCCTATGCCTCCAACTGTGCAACTTACCGATGTTGGGGAACCATTTGCAGATCCTGAAAGATATCGAAGGTTGGTTGGGAAGTTGAATTACCTTACCGTGACTCGTCCAGATATTGCATACTCAGTCAGTGTTGTCAGTCAGTTTCTGTCATCTCCGACAATTCATCATTGGGCAGCGTTAAAGCAGATTTTGGGTTACTTGAAAGAAGCACCAGGACGAGGTATCGTGTATGAAAATCACGGGCACACTCATATTGAATGTTTCTCAGATGCTGATTGGGCAGGTTCCAAAATGGATAGAAGATCCACTTCAGGTTATTGTATCTTTGTTGGTGGGAATTTGGTTTCATGGAAGAGTAAGAAGCAAACAGTTGTGTCACGATCCAGTGCAGAGTCTGAATATCGGGCTATGGCACAGTCTGCGTGTGAGATAATGTGGATATCTCAGCTCTTGACTGAAATAGGACTTCAAGCTACAGTACCAGCGAAATTGTGGTGTGATAACCAAGCTGCTCTTCATATTGCTTCTAATCCTGTGTTTCATGAACGGACTAAGCACATTGAAATTGATTGTCATTTCATTCGTGAGAAAATTCAACAAGGCTTGATTTCTACTGGATATGTGAAAACTGGAGACCAACTAGGGGACATCTTCACGAAAGCTTTAAATGGGGTTCGGGTTAACTATCTTTGTAACAAGCTGGGCATGATTAACATTTATGCTCCAGCTTGAGGGGGAGTGTTATAGTGTGTATCTAGCTGTAGTCACAGCTGTAATCACAGTGTGTATCTACCTGTACATAGCTGTCTATTGCTTTCCATAGCTGTTAGGTTGTATATATATATGTATCTATCTTCTTAATGAAATACACAAGGAAGTATGTTCTTAGTGTCTAATAACAGTAAGAAATAAGATTATTACTAAGAAACATAAAAACAACGGTCAACAAGAACTTTGCTTGATCAGAAGAAAAACAAATGCCCCACAAAACTTGTTTCAAGATGGTCAGAGAGTGGGGGTGTCTTGAAATTTTTTAAGAAAGGTAAAAATCCAAAGCTTCCAGAGCAAGAACAATTACATTTGAAGAAATCATAGTTTGCTATAGATTGGAGAGTCGTACCTTTGCACTCTTTTAATACGCTGGTTGAAAACTATTTCAAGCAAATGAAACAAACCACTTTTACAAAAGAGTAATTCTAGGTTGCCTTATTTGGGTTTTTTTAAATTTTTTTTACACCATTCTCTTTAAAACACAACCACAAAAGAGGTAGAAGTGTAAAAAAAAAAAAAAAAAAAAAAAAAAAACCCCAAACAATGCACAAAAGAGGTACCCAAACAAGGGAGCCTAGAATTTTTCTTTACAAAAAATGAAAAGTTTTTAATTTTAGTTGTTGTTATAGAGATTATATGGGAGACAAAAATAATTGTGTCTTTAGGGGAATGAAATGGTCCACTGATAAAGTAAGATATGCATTATCTAGGCTTGTTAAAGTACTAGTCAATACATTTGTTAGCTTCTTCCAGGATCAACCACTTTAGAACTGATTGAACATGAAATACCTTTCATAAATTTGACTCCTCACTCCTTTTCTTCAGAGAAGTGGATCGGAATTGAATTTGACCTGTCGTTTATGCAATAACAGGCAGCAGATTGCAATGGCAACATCAATTATAGACAATGATAATAATTCAATGAACCTTGACTATCTTACAGTTGCAGATGTTATGCTTTTGGATAGAACATGACAAGCACTGAAAGTCATAGAGAAACTCTTCAAACAAACGATCGAGTGACATGTATCTAAAGTATTCATACCTAACGATTTTTCCAATTCTATACGCTCAATTCGTTCATAGAGCCAAAATAACCACAATCATCTACGATATTATAAGTTTCTTCCTAATGACCGAATTTGTAACCTTCACTAAAAGATTCAATGTTTGTAGTTTCCCTGATCAAACTAGTGGTTACTAAGGAACCATGCATAGCACTGAATAGGGACCGCCAACTACGTTAAGGCATATAGTCTTCTTTACTTTCTTATGTCATTTATAACTTTACTTTTTTTATTTCATTTCTAAAAAAGCTTTCTCTCAACCTCTAACTAAGACTAAAGACACATTAATGCTAAGCGTTTGGTAATTTCGCATCGGACCAGAAGGAAAGATTCCATTGAAGCGATGACTGCATTGAGCAAGGTTGGAAGAAATTATGATTTTTGGCATGTAAAGCTGAAGTCACTAGGTGCATTTTGGGGCAGAATCCCATGATTAAAGCAATATGAAGGACCTTGCAAGCTCTATTTAGGATCGTTTTTTAGATGTTGAGGAGTATGGTGTGACCATGTGAGTATGATTAGTAGGTATGATGTACACTGCTTAGTATGTGTGACTCCTTTGTAAAGGAAAAGGAGAGCGATAACCTAGTATTGGGCTATCTTTTTCCTTGACGTTCATACACTTATTAGCACAATTTTTTTTAAAGGAAATGCGTGTTGGAGAAAATAATATATTAAAAAGGGTTATTTGTTATGTGCTCCCCATAATAAATAGCTATTTAGGGAGCTCCCCCATAATTAATCACTATTTCAATCTCCCTTCCCCCCTCCCCGAAACACTAGCTGTCAAGGTGTCTTGATCACATGTTTTAAAAATATCCGTATTTAAATGATCAAAATACCTTTGACAAATCAAATGTTGAGATTGAATGTTTTGTATCTCAAACAACTCATCTCGAAGAAAATCAAAGGGTCCAATTGAGTGATAAGCGTATCTTGAGGAAAATCTAACAATTATTTTAAAAAGTAACCCATCAACCAAATCCCCATCCGCCCCCTTCTTCCCATTCTTCTTCTTCATCTTTTTGTTCACATCGTGCTCCCTTTTCTTCATTCTTCCCTATTTTTCTGTAAATCATGGTTGGCTACCACCTTCCCCTTCCTCTCATCTTCCCTCCCTGTTACAAAAACACTTTTTTTTTTCTTTCCCTTTTTCTCTCTTTCGCAACAGCACCATCGCCACACCATTTTTCGCTATTTTTTTTCTCTCTCTATCTCTTTGTTGCAAAACAACCGTACCGCCCCTCTTCTTCCTCCCCACCTTCTTCTCTCTCTGTGTTGCGAAACAACATTCTCCTTGCCTTCCTCTCTCACTGTTCACATAGCAATGTCGCCCCTTCTTCCTCCCTGCATTACATCAAACCGACCATGGCTTGAAAATCAGGCACCGTGCCAACTAGGAAGAGAATATATTCTCAAAATTAACTTAAGTCCCAAAATGAACACAAACCAAATAAGAGAAGACTTGATGAAGCTCATCTAATGCAGACAAGGATCAAGAAGATGGAAGACTAGATACCCTTGGTGAATCATGTGTAATACCTTAAAAAACCTTGAGGTGAGTCGTTCATAATTGAGAAAAATGTTGTTCTATATATAAGTATCAACCCGATTAATTTGTAACCAAAAAATGCTCCAGTATAAATTCAACAAAACTCATGTTTTCATAATCAAAATCCTTATTCAAATTAAGTTTGAGTACAATCTCGGTGTTGTCCTGATTTAGTTCGAGTGTAATGGAGAAACAAACCAATATTTAAATTTCAAATTGCAGATTCAACACCAGATGGATGAGAAAGTAGTGAATGGGTATGACTTGAGGTTTTTGGATATGATGTCGTGGGAAGCAAAAGCCAGAAAGGGGTGGTGGTGGTGTAAACAGAGAGATGAAGAAGAAAAAGGGGAAGAAGATTGGGTAGATGAGTAATTTTTTTTTTAATAATAACCATTAGATTTTCCTTGAAATATACTTATCATATTAATTGGATCCTTTGATTTTTTTTTCGAGATGAGTTGTTTAAGATATAAAACATTCAATCTCAGCACTTGATTTGTCAAAGGTATTTTGGTCACCTAAATACATAAAATTTTAAAACAGACGGTCAAGGCACGTTGACCGCTAATCTTAGGAGACTGAAATAGTGATTAATAATGGAGGTACTCTGTAAATAACTATTTATTATGGGGGCAAATAGTAAATAATCCTTTAAAAAAAGTGTGAATTGTAAGGGGAACGTGGGAGTAAAAACAGGGGGCGAACAGCAACTACTAAAATTAAAAGTTGGGTTTGAAATTGGGTGCACCCGTTCCAAAAGCTGTGAACTGAAAGAAAGGCCGGAACTCAAAACAAACTATAGAAAACAGAGAAAATTATTAAATAGAGTTTTCAAGTCCGGGGTTTTCCCTTGTTTCCCTCTCTCGCTTCGCGACTGCTCTCTCTTCGACTGAATTCGGGATTCAAGAAACTCGAATTCCTCTTTTGCGTTTCAAATTTCCTTTTCAAAGCTCGTGAAGTCAAATCTGTGACAATTTGGAGAAGAATTGAAAAAAAAAAACTCGGGTTTTTAGATGATCACTATTTGGGGTTCTGAAGAATCCCTCGTTTCGTCTTCTCTCTGCAGATTCCTCTACAATTCTCGGGTTTCTAGGGTTTTACTCGATTGAGTGAGGATCTGGTTGCTGGAAAGCTTGCTATGGAATACGAAGCGTACGATAGCAGCGGTGAGTACTTAAAAATCCAATCTTTATCGCATTTGTGGCTTATTTCGACTTCTTGGTGATTTCTTTTGGTAATTTGGGTGAAAAGTTGAGGAATTTAGTCGGAATTGTTGGTTCTTCGAGAGTTCTTTGTCATGGGAGAACAGGGGGTTAAAGAGCTGGTCTTGAAATGCATGGATGAAGTTAGCGTTATAGGTTGAATATTTGATGGAACAAATTTAGGTTTTTTGAAGTAGAGCAGTTTTTTGGTTGATTTTAGTGGGTGGAAGTCTCATTAAGCTATTTTGACTTAGTGAATTAGAATTGGTTCTCAGGGCGGATGGAACTTAACAGTAGGGTTGACCTTACCGATGGATACACGAGTTCTTTCATAGGGGTTTTGGTTGCTTTTTAATTTTTGTGTTTTGATTTCTTTTGAATTAGTTTATCTTGCATTTGGTTCCTAAGAATTGAAATTTTTTCTTAATAATGAACTTCAGGATCTTTTTATTTTTTTAAGGTCTACAAAGAAATCCAAGTTTCTGTCTTCTATATGCGGATGTTAGATGTAGTCATTAGTACTTTAGTGGAAGGATGATGCCAAGGTCACTTGATTGCCTGTGGAGTGAAGATCTTATGATGCACATTATTTCCTGGTTTTGTTGATAAGGTCATAGTTGTGTCATGATATTGATCAGGACCTGAAGTTCTCCGTCTATTTAACAAAACTAGGTAGACAGTGGAAGTTGTGTGTATGTTCTTTAACTGATTTCAAATATGTATTTCATTGCAATTATTTATTTTCACACAGATACATGTAGCTTTTGGCTATTGTAAAATTGAAAAAATAGAAAATAAAGAAGTTCAAGTTCATAGTTGGAGTTATGAATAAGCCATTCCATATTTCTATATTATTTTATTGTTTGAATATAGCGTAGTTGGTTACTACGTAGTAGCACAATTTCTACATGATTTGTTCGATATGGTGATATATACATGTTAGACAAATGCTCCCAAATTACCTTTTTATTATCAATGCATGAGCATCATTATATCATTGTACGAGGATATAAGATTTTAATAGGATTGTATTCCATCTATATCACTTTGAATTATATCTATTTGTAATTTTATGTCTTATTTGATCATTATGATCTGTTGAGAATTGAGAATATAATTTCTGGTCCTCTTTCAAGAAAGGGGATTGACCAAATTAACACTATTGATTGAGACTAGGGTTAATGTGTATTGCTTAAATGGCTAACTTATTAGGCCATGTAGGATTCATTTTGCTTAAATTGATGAGGTTTGGGGAGCCTCTCAATTATTTGTGATCCATCTTGTTTTGATTCAAAGAAGGTCCGACCATCAAGCTTTCATTAACTCAAGGAGCCTGTGAATTCATTTCTTTCAACCTCATATTGGTTCAAGAGGCTCATTCTATGTTCATGCATAGCTTAGCATGAATTCAGAAATAGCAAATTTCGACAACTACTTGGAGAAGCTGGGTGAGAGATCGATTGAGAACAGATTGGTGGGAGATTTGGAAGACTCGTTGGGTCATTATTTGTCTTATGGTGTACCTGTTCAATTCTGAGTATGAAAACTTTAGCTCTTTGATCATTGATGAGGAAAATCCTGGGCGTGGTGGAAGGTGGTTGTTCAATCTCCGATGAGGCTGTAGGCATTCGGAATCCTCTAATTGCAGACGAATAGTGGGAAGGCATTGGCGATCACGTGTACTCTGATTACCTTGTTGTTTTGGGCACCTCCATCTGTGGAGGTGTTGGGGTTGGGGTCGTTGGTGGTTATCTTTTGTTCTTCTTATGTGTTATGTCATTGATTGGATTATCATTGTAACAACTCAATGTTAGCAATGGATTTAACCTTTAAAAAAACTTCCATTCAGTCAATTTTATGATGATCTTCAATAATAAGAGTTACAAAAGGGATGTTAGGATATGTTAATTTGATGGAACTAAATCATAACATTGTTTCATGTTAATGATTTGAATGGAGAGTTCATATTTTTTGTTAGGATATCTTTGATATTTAGTTCTTATTAAGATATCTTCAAATGTGAGTCCGTGAAAAAGGTTCTTGTAATGATCTATTGTTTCACTCTTCTTGTAAAAATATTTTTTTAAAGTATTTATATTTCACTTCAAAATGAATCCTGACTTTCTTATGCTTGGGCATGACCCAATTACGGTTTGAGTGACCTCTGCTCTTCTTCTTTAAAATTTATTTATGTACATGTTACCCTTGTTGTCAAGAACTACAATCTTACAAATATATCCAGTCTATTTGGCATTCTCCAATTAACATACATGGCCCTTCATGATGGGAGATAACATTTATTAAGCCTTAGAATTCACGCGCCCTTTTAGCCACAACACGTGGTTAAAGGATGGAGTGTGGTTTTATAGGACGATCACCACCTGAGTTCAAGAGCAATAATGTGTACTACCCAAAAAATGAGTTATTTTATTTTTATTGTGGTGTTTGGGGAGAAAATGAACATTCGTGCATAGTCTTAGGATTCGCCTTTCACCAAGGCTATATAATCCTCAGATATCTTACTTCACTGGGACCAAGAGGAATGCTTAGAAATAGTCTAAATCAAGGAAGTGATTACGGGTGTTATGGAAGCATTTGAGAAGATAGTAGAACAAAAAGAAAAAAAAATTCAAAAAATTGTTGTTTTTTTGCTTATGAAAGGGTTTCTATCTGTGGTTGTTGTCCAAGCAGCAGATGTTGGCATGTTGCAACCATTTTGTTGCCCAAGCAAAAATGGAGCACATATTGATTCATTCTCAAAATGGAAGCACATATTCATTCAGATCTTGAGAGAAATAGGTTGTATTCTAAAAAAGTGATATATTGGTTTGCATCCATTCAAATATCGGTTCCTAATTGCATCCATTCAGTGGAAGTTATAGGGACGTGTCTTTTAAGAAATGGGCTGTAAATCCAGAAGGTATATGATTCATAATGAGAATTATGAGATTAGAAGACTTTCAATGAAATTTTAGTTTTTGGTGAAAATAAATGATAGATTGTTTTAATTACACTTATGGTCTATTTGGTTGCACAAAAAATAAACATGGAAATTGAAACTGTTTTCATGAAACCGATTTCGAGGCTTCCCCCTTCGAACTTGGATTCCCATAGTAGTGAAGAAACAGTCTTATGAAGAATTGATTTCCGGCGGTAAATAAACAACCAAACAACAAAAATCTGCATAACAAAGAAAATGAATTTAATTTCCCAAAGAAAATAGCTAACCAAACAGACCCTTAATGTATCATGCAATATATGCATGTTTTGGTTTCTAATAAGAGAGAAGAACAAGGAAAGCAAAGATATATAACTACATAAGATATAATTCTTATATTAATAACCACAACCAGAATAAAAATTAGGATTCAACTCACGACTTGAAACTGCCTCGTAGGAGACTACCTCCTTGTATTGTGTACTGCTAAAGTATCGTACCTTGTATTTATACTTGTACCGTTTATCTAAGCAACTCTTGTTCCAGGTAACTATGTTTTAACAACCCAATATATTCTTATATTTGCCATAAAGGCTACTCGATTTTCCCACATGAGATGTTCGAATACTATACCTGTCTTTTAGTTATTTGGTATAACATATGTATTCAATCAAATTGAGTCATTTAGTGTAAGATATGGTTGTATGTATCGTCTCGGCTCGGGCGACTCTCGATTGAGATGTCACAGAGAATCTTGTACTGTGAAGCTCAACCGATTAAATGTAAAACATATTTGTCCAGATCTGTTAAACAACTAACAACTACTCGCTGATTAATCAACAAGTTTATAGCACATGGCCAAACTGACCCTTTGACTTGTTATTTAGTAAAATCTCAGTTGATATTGAGTCTCGAATACCTCAAATTCCGATATAATAATTTGACCTAGGGTTATTGTTGCATGTAGAACTTTTACAATCAAACCTCAGGAATTGAAGAAAAATACAAATAATGGATATACATTTATACATATATATTTTGCATCATAATAACTTTTCAAGATGAAATCCATTGTATATATATATATATATATATATTTAATTTTTTTTTTTTTTTTCATTTTTTCCGAAGTCACTATCAACGATAAAGATCTATACCTTATTGTGAGTATCCTATAACACATGATACAATACCTACCTTACTGTAAGGGAAGTATTCAGTGTTCATCTTACCTGAAATGATTTGATTCGAAATCTTTCACATTTCTCATTGGAAACATTAGTATAAAAAGTATAGTGAAAAATTCCGTCGTAAATTATAGTGTTTAATTTCATAACGTTGAGGAATTAGAGTTATATAATTTTCCAAAAGTGTCATACTGTGGATCTTTATGTGCTATTTTACTCAACCTGTTTCGAATTGAGGCCGAGAAAAAGCTCATTTGGGTTGAAGTTTCGGGTTTCACGTCAATTTTGAACTCTTATTCTGGTCGTTATTAATACTATTCTTTTATATGTAATTATACTTTTCTATACATAATTATACGTGTAGTTATGTACCAAAAACCCCTTATATATTGCATAATAAGTAAATAAATATTTATTCACGATCAAGTTAGAAAAATTTTATCATTTGTATTCAACTAAAACTAAAATTCAATGCTAGAATTAGATTTAAAGTGAATTAGTAGATTTGGTACAAAATATCAAAGCTAGTAGCTACTTGCTTGCTGGGGAAAAAAAACCTAGATTAAAAGCCAAAAAGTACAAAGTATCAAAACAAATCTTTCGCCTCCAACTCTCCAAGACTTTCGTTCCATTATGTAGATTTCAAAGCCCTACCATCTTCAAGATCTACATGTCATGCTCTTCTATTCTCGTCTTTTCATTATTATTATTATTATTCTATTCTCGTCTTTTCATTATTATTATTATTATTTTTTCTTGTTTATATATTCAGAATATGTTATCAAACTATACAAGTCTAATGATTAAATATACTTTTGGTACGCCACTTTTGGGTAATCGGTGAATGAACACACCACAGAATGCGGATTGGAGGGGGTGGGGGTGGGGAATTAGGTTACTTGGGTTGTAACTTGCAACGATGTAGATGATTTCAGTATGGCCACAAATTGTATGATCTGATCTAGAGGTGTTGGTTAGTTTTTTGGAATAACTAAATGACATTTGATGATTACGGGGCTTTTAATGTTCTGAAATTCTATTTGAATACAAAAATAGTTCACCCAGAGGGATAATACTTTCATGGTTAGTAATGAAATTATGGATATTCTGCACT
Organism: Berberis vulgaris; assembly: GCA_963556465.1. NCBI lineage: Eukaryota > Viridiplantae > Streptophyta > Magnoliopsida > Ranunculales > Berberidaceae > Berberis > Berberis vulgaris. The sequence goes on along the minus strand of OY747133.1, from coordinate 65,422,800 downwards.
ACACATGGAGAAACAATCAACCAATCTAGTGGTGTCCAAATTGGATGGATTTATTCTTTTTTCATGGTGAAGTGGGGAGTGAGTTGCCAAGGCCTGCCACTAATGCATTGGCAATGTGCGCTGTGACAGAGCCTTTTTTGAAGAGTAGAATTGTTGGATTCTTATTTATTTCAGTTATTTTTTCATTAATGAAATTGAACATTTTACAGAAACTTTTTCAGTTAGTATCTTCCATCCTTGAGAAAGCAGCAAATAGTCCAATATCTACATAATATGCTAGTTTGACAATAGGATTAGTTTTAGGAGACAGGTGATAGACCTGCTGTTTCTTTTCAAAAGATAGGCTATTTGATGGAATTATTTTACAGTCCTGATCCTCGGATGATATTGCTCTAGATGGATCATTATGTGAAGGAATACAGTCAGCTATTTCATTTACTGCAAAATCGAAACTTAGTTGCTTAGTTTCTCAAGTGTTATAATCTTTAATTCATGTTCGCATGACTGCAGGAACTGACGATGATCTTCCTCCATCACATCAGAACAGAGTTCCAAGAGGGGGTCGTTTGGCTGGGAATGGTGGATCTGCTTTTGTTGGTTCTGTTCCATACATGATGCATAATGATATGGAGGCACAAATCCACCTTCTTGAGCAAGAAGCATACTCTTCAGTCCTACGGGCCTTCAAAGCTCAGTCTGATGCCATCTCTTGGGTAATTTAAACCATTTCACATTCACCACTAACAGAATATTCTCTCTTGATGGAATTTAATGACTATTAACGAGGCTTAATTTTTCCAGGAGAAAGAAGATCTAATTACAAATCTTAGAAAAGAGCTGAGATTATCAGACGACGACCACAGAGAACTTCTAGGAAGGGTTAATGCAGATGACATTATTCGTAGAATAAGGTCGTTCAGTTTCGTGAAACAAAGTTTGTTGTTATTCTGAGATGTGTTTATCAGATTTGCAACAACTTTTGGCTAGTTCTTCCTTTTTAATCAAAAGTTATCTTGGGTTATTCCATTAGGAAGTGGAGGCAGTCGGCTGGGCATCAACCTTGCTTGCTCAGTGCTCAACCTCTTCATGAGCCAATACCGAGTCCTACGGTGTCAGCTTCAAGAAAGAAAGCGAAGACCTCACAGTCAGTGCCTACTCTTCCTCCAAATGTGCCATCCCCTAAATTTCATCCGGAAACAGTAGCGCCACAAATGCAGCCATCATCATCAGCTGCGAAACGGGGTTCTGCAGGAGGAGCTAGGGGCAAGAAGCTTAAACCAGTAAGTTTCAACATTTTGAAACCAAAATGGTCTAGAAATTGTATGTTAACTGGCATTTTGTTTCTCTCCAAAAATTCTCAGGGCCAAACACTGGCTAGTTCATCGGGTATGAAGTCCATGCAGCACCCTTCCAGAGGTCCAACTGCAAGGGGGCAATTTGCTAATCGGGCTTCTTCTGGTGCTCTTGTAGCCAATGAACCTGCTGAAGCAGCTGCTGAACTAATTGGGCGGAGAGTAATGACAAGGTGGCCTGCAGATAATAACTTCTATGAGGCTGTGATAACTAATTATAATCCTGATGAGGTATGTATAGCTACTATTTGTCATTCAAGTGTCTGTGCCTCCTTATGCATTGCCTTAGCTGACGCTATCAATTTGATTCGTCTAAAAGGGGCGGCATGCTTTGGTGTATGATATGAATACAGCAGACGAAACATGGGAATGGGTTAATCTTAAAGAGGTAAGATTTGTAAGTTGTGTGTGTCAATTACTAACGCTGGCCTCATATTTGCATTCTTTATATGAATAATAGATGACTAGTGTGCCCACTTGTTACTGATATAACCCGAGTTTCAAAGTTTTATATATTTTTTGGATACTAAGGTTATTATTATTATTATTATTATTATTATTATTATTATTATTATTATTATTATTAACTTAGCAGTACTTTCCGTTTCTGTAAATTTGACCTGCCCAAAGTGCTAGGCGAGTCCTAGCGCTGGATATAACATAGCTGCACCATCATGGACCAAAGGGAACCTATAAAGAAATTGTTTCTAGCTCAAATTGGTGCAATGTAGTATATCTCAACTTGGTGGCAACCTCCAGGAATCATTTCCAATTTTTCTCAGTTCCTAGTTGTCTCTTTGTTAAAAAATCTGGAAGTTAGCAATTTTATCCTGATTATAGCTTTTGATTGTAAACTCATATATTGATACACTTTGCATAATGTGACAGTTTACGCATTGATCGATTGATTTGACATGTGCTAATTGTTGAAAGAATGTGCACGTACCTTCGTCAGTTGTGTAAGAACTAAATAGTGTGTCAAACAGCTAACCATTATACACATCTCTGTGAATCAAGAAAGGCATTATGATAAGGTGCTTCTTGACTGGAATTCTAGCTGACTTACCATCTGTTAGGATCCTCACTTTCACAATTGCACCAAATAAATAACCAAAACAGTCACTCTGCAGTACTGATTCTTTGGAAGATTTGAGTCTTAGATATTGATATTTCTCCTGTGTGAATACTCTGGTGAGTTCAAAGCAGTTATTGCAATATTGTTTCAGCATAATAGTGTACAGATTATATTCGCAGTTCTAAAAGGTTCATCTGAGAATTACTCTTTTATAATCGAAATTCCCTGCTGAACACTCATTGTATACTACCTAATATTTCCGTTCTTGGACGCCTTGCATCAAATAGTCAACTTTGCAGATGAGGAAGTTGTTGGTTTTTGTCGTATTTAGATCCAATGCTACCGCTCCATGATGTGAGAAGATTTGCAACTCTTATATTGCAACAATTGGGAAAAGACAAAATTAAATATTAGTGCATAAACTCGAAACTGTAAGCTAAAGACATATAGTTGCATGGTCATTTTCCCTTTAACCTTTTCTGTATACTGACCCAGAAGTTTCATCCCATTTTTTCTTGCACATGGAAATTGGGCTAGTATTGTTTCTGGTTACAACAATTGTCCATAATTTCTTGGATGAATTTAAAGTTGTCACTTATTTTTTCGTAAATTGTTGTATTGTAGATCCCCCCTGAGGACATCCGATGGGAAGGCGAGGTTCCAGATTTGTCTCATTTAGGAGCTCATGATGGCCAAGGCCGGGGTTTTAAAAAATCTGTAGGCCGTGGTGGTGCTGTTCCAAGTGCTGGTAGAGGGAGAGGGGGCACAAAGGGCCAATCCAAGAAAGACATTCCACCATTGCAAAATGGTATAGGAAGGAAGGCTTCCGATGACATTGAAATACTACATACAGATAGTTTAATTAAGGAGGTCAGTTTATGCAACATATACTAAACCATCGACTGTGCATTTTGATTATTTATCTTTATTTGATTTGATTTTTATTCGGCAAATATGCGCAGGTAGAGAGAGTGTTTGGTGCGAGTCATCCTGATCCTCTTGAGATTGAGAAAGCCAAAAAGGTTTTGAAGGTATGAACCGCAACCTTTATAATTTAATCAGACTTTATGTGGCTAAGGCGACCTAATTGGTTGTGATGGCAGGAACACGAGCAAGCGCTGATTGATGCAATTGCAAGGCTTGCAGATGCATCCGACGGTGAAAGCGGTAATAACTAATAATATATAAAACCTTTTACCATGCCCATATACTTCACTTTGTATATGTTAAGTTATGATTGTAATCTTGATGAGAAAAGAAGTTAACATGTTACATGGTTGTGCAGTATAAAGTAATGGATGTGCAGCATATGCACCAAGAAGTTAAGGCTTATCTGAGTTTTCAGTTCCAAGTTCTTTAGTGTTCCCTTTCTTATACTGCCGCTTCTAGAAAAATTGTAAATGTTCCTTATTGACAGAAAAATAAATAAAAAAACTCATTTCTTTTAGCTTCTGGGTTTATTATTGTAGGCATGAAGTTTGGCCAAATTTAGGATTGATTGAAAATCATTAAATATGAGTACCTAAAATATTTTATCCCATGGCCCTTTGAATGATAAATGATTTGTGAAGGCACCAGTCTCAGTAGAGAATGTCACCATGGGAGTTCTATTACGAAAAGATTCTTATTTCTATGCCTAGTATAAAGTACAGAAATCATAGTTTTCAGGTGTTTAACAGTTCTGATGTGATCACATTTTCTGATATTGCACAGTGCATGACCTTTTCTTGTAGCACTTGGATAAAAAAAACTTGATCAACTCTGTAAGTGGATTAGACCGTGATGATTGCTGCACAATTAATATTATGGAAGCATTTTCAATTTTAACTTGTGAACAAAACCAGTTCAGCCTTTTATTTATTTTCACGCAAATATTAACTTGCTGCCTAACAGATGAAGGCGAGCGTCCCTTCTCACATGGGCAATCCATGGACCAGGACAAAGGGTGGAGAAATCGCACATATGGTGTTAACCAAACAGGGTGTGAGGATGATGCTGGAGGAAGAGGTGAAGCTCCCCTTGATGCTGATAGAATGGTTGCAGAGTAGAATTGCATTGTGCAATTAGCAGAAAGCTCTCTAATTTTGTCCTGGAACTCGGCCAAGAGTTATCCCATCCCCATGTATAATGTATTTATTCTAAACTTATGCTTAGGACAATGGATACTTTAGTCGTAGTAGTTGCATAGATTGTCGGTGGAATATTTTGAATCCAATTAGCATTTTACAGTTGATGGATCTAAACTGTGTAATGTATCATACTCTGTTCACAATATGTTGAAATCAACTAGTGTTGTCTTTGATTGTCAAGCCAACATGCATGCAGGTCATACAACATATTACGTTACAAAATAGAATACAATGTGGCTGCTAAACCTTGCATGTGCAAAATATGCCTGCTACTACAACTACTACTACAGTACTTCTACAATGACGTTATGAATTCATTGATCAGATTGACCATCTGAGCATCATAAGTTGGCCCTTCCATCTGGAAATGCCCTACTCCTTCAATAAGATGGGTTTCAACACGGCCTTCTGCTGATTTTAGCTTGTTCTCCAGCTGCTTCACGCTTGTAAAACCATCCTTGGTTCCCATCACAAAGAGTTTTGGTTTAGGGGATCTTAATATGGCTTTATGGTGTCTCCCAAATAGAATTGAAGCAGTCAACCCAAAAGGGTAACCCAAACTGACATACCCCGCAACTTGTTTTATCTGATCCACTGCAGAACCTGAAATTGGTGCACCTTTTGCCAGAGAAAGTGAGGCATTAGAAAACAGAACAAATCAATGATTTTCTGAAGACGAAACATTACCGGAGAACCTCATAAAATAAAATAAATAAAAAAATTAATAATAATAACTGTAACTCTGTATCGCATCACAATCCTATGAAATTTGATACTTCATTTTGCCAAACCTATCAATGTTGAGGTAGTACTAGTGGCCCATCTTCATTTGACAACATGATTTCCCATATATATTTTGGCTGAGGAATGCTTATTCAGCTCTTTCATGACTACTTTCTAACATCCTATTGCAACAGGCGAAAATTGATGAAAGGGGACCTCTATGGCTGAGTAATCTTATCAAGAGGTTTATTAAAAGTTAACCTCTAAATAGAATAAGAGGACCAAAGTTGACGATATGTTTATTTTAAGCTTTAGTTAATGGTTAGTGCCTCTAACCAAGGAATGCGATTTCGCAAAATCATGCAAAATTTCGGCAAAAATTTTGTTTTTTTGAAATAGGAAAAAATAAATAATTGGGTCCGTCTAGAGAGCCAGGCCAGGGAGCCTCAATACCCTCCATCATCCTAGAGATTGTCATTATCCACCAATCGAATACAAACACACACCAGATAGCCTCCCTGGCGCTAGGGGCATGACTATCTAGAATTGGGGTAAACAATTACATTTTTTAGGATTTTTTCGAAAAATTTCGAGATTTTTTTTCATAAATTTCAGGAATTTTTTTCGTAATTTTTTATTTTTTTTTTTTTTTGTGAAAAAGCACAAAAACCAACTGCCAAAAATACATTTTTTAGGGTTTTTTTTTAAAAAATTCGAGGTTTTTTTCATAAATTTCGAGGTTTTTTCTTCTAATTATTTAGTGATTTTTTAAACCACCCCCTAAATTTCTAATTATCATTTATTCTACTTATATATTGATTTTTGAAATCACTCCCTGATTTTCTAATTATATATTGATTTCATGTTTGTTTCGTTTCTTGGTATTTATGCTTCATTTAATGTGTATAATAGATTTATTCAATAGCATCTTCTTTTTTTTCAACATATTTCATGTATCAAAATTTTTATGATTTTATTTTTACACCGAAATATTTCTTAAAATCAAGAGACCGAAATTAACTCAAAAAACGAAATCACAATCCTTGCCTCTAACTAGAGGAAATGGTGCTTGTTCAATGCCTCAAATTAGAGGTAGAAAGTAAATGGCTCTCGCCTATGATGGGCTAACTCATATTTAGTGGTCCTGAATGGAATTTGGTTATACAAGAGGGATAATCTACTACAAACACTTGGCGGGCTGATCATTCTATATCTAATGCTACTCCGACGGATTCAGACGGGGAGAGAGAAAAGGACTTCTTTATAACGAGCGGGCGGATTTAAGGCGTCCCACTCTTACGATTCCATACCGACTTCATTCACGATGCCTGGAAAGCGCACTCAACTCGCTCTACTCGACCGGTTCATTTGATCACAGGTACCTCCCACCTTCCTAGCGGTGCTTCGCTTCTCCGGGCCGTCCCCGTCCCTCCGTGGCTACGAGCCGTCTCCCTGGCCGAACCCTTGAAATCAATCCAATAGCGGATCGGTTATTCATTCCATTGACCCCATCTGACGAACGGCACGAGAGATGCTGCTTGGGCGCCGGCCGGTCTTTCGGCCAGATCCCCCTAAAAACCGTACGTGCGGGTCTCCCCGCATGCGGCTCACGTTCAGAGCAGGGGCGGATCTACCTTATAGATAAGGGGGGCAATTGCCCCCCTTAGCTTTTTAAGAAACTCCATCAAACTAATAATATTTGCAATCTTGCCCCCCTTTAAAATTTTAGATTGCCCCTCTCTTATAGATAATGGAATACAAATATACACAAAATCGCAAACCCTTCGCAAGTTACCTCTCCGCTTTCTCAATTGCCCAAAACGATTTCGACAAAGATCGATTTTCTCCAATCCCTTCCAATCGCACAAGACGATTTCAACGAAGATCGATTTCTCCAACCGCACAATACGATTTCGATTAGACAGAGATCGATTTATGGAGGTGGTCTAACTCTCTCTCTCTTGCTTGTTTGCTCCTCATCGACACTCTTCAGTCTTCACAGTAGCCTGCTTCAGCTAAGCAATTGGATGGTAACATTCTTAATATTACCAGTTGTCTACCAATTGTAGCTCAGTTGATCGGACATCAACTCTCTTGTGAGAGGTCTCGTGTTCGAGACTCACCAGTTAGGATTTTGTGAGTTTTCACATGATTATTAGAAGCACATGTGCTACGCCGTGGATAAGCCGTCTTTATGCAAGGTGAAGACAACGGACCGGAGTGAAAGCAAGTCTCCATGCGAGATGGAGGCGACGAGGATATTAAGTGGCAACAATATTATAGCCTTCGGGCCTAGTTTGGTAAACCCTATCGGGTCAATTATGTAGCCTTCGGCCATAGATTACTAAATTTAAAAAAAGGGTCAACGACCTAATTTAAAATAAATAATAATAATAATAATAATAGTAATAATAATAATAATAATAATAATAATAATAATAATAATAATAATAATAATAATAATACCAGTTGCAACTGCTAGTGTCGAGATAGCTTTTTCTGCTATAAGATGGGAGATCAATGGAGGCAGATAATTTGATTACATATGTTGAGAAATATATATTTAATGGAATCGATGATGAGGTGGATAGACAACATTACTAGAACATGAGAACTCACAGAGAGTTTATATTAAAATCCAATGTGCAACAACATTGACACATGAAATATGTTTCTCTTGTACTACTTTTAAAACTTTGTTTTAATCATATTTATTTTAAGAATTAAATTATCTGTGATTTATTTTTTGCCCCCCTTTGTATGCAATCCTGAATCCGCCCCTGGTTCAGAGGTTGTTGCATAGTATGAAGCACTCACTAATGTTTCTCTAACGGGATGAAGTCGACCTTGAACTGGCCAGGAAACATTTTCTGTATTGATTCTAGGCACTAAGCCAATAATTGATCCACGGGTAACTGATAATTCTAATTTTTCTTCTATACCAAGCCCAAGCCCAAGCCCAACAACTGCTCTTGAAAATGCAATAAAATTAGCTAGATTTTCAAGTTTTATTCCATGGGGCAATAGCAAGAAACCGCCAGAAACCTTATCATGTGTAACCACTACCAACTTGTCAATTTGGCAGACAGTGTTCTTTTGGCAACCAATGGGAACTCTGTAACTATGACATGTAATGCACGACGTCAACTTTAAAATAAAAATAAAAATGGGGACACATCAGGAAATTACAATAAATTTTCAGCTAAACGCCTAAATGTTGTTATATAGGACACTCGGGTCATATTTCCATGGCCTTCCAACAAACTAACACACATCTAAATAGATAATTAGACACCATATTATCCTCTTACTCCCAATGAAGAAATGTAAGAAACATGTACAAGTTGAAAAGAGTGTTGAGTGTTTTGTAAATAACCATAGATTTCACACTGCCTCCTTGGAGATTGCATTATGACAAGTCCCCATATCTATTAGAGCGTGCATGGATTGGCTCCGATGTGCAACTACTAGTAGAAAAAAGATGCCCAACATTGTAGTCGTTTACCTCTAGAGTGTAGCATGTCCTCTTCACAAGCACGGATTTGCCATGAAAGTTGCAACTATAGTTTGTATGCAGTTAATTGCTTTCTGTTTGTTCTTTTTGGGAGTTTGGACTGCCTTCCACAAATAACATCTTCCTATTTTGGCCCAATAGAAATGCCAACAACCTTGTTGCAATGCCATCAATGGAGAAAATGAATTTGACGATGATCTTTATCCTCTCCGTTTTTGCCAAAAAAAAACTGTGGAAGATGTTTTATTGGAGTGGGAGCAAAGAGTCATCTTCTGGAGAACATTTTCCACTTTCTCTCTCATCTATCCTTTCTTTTGTATTTTTCCCATGGAATTTTTTCATTAGTACCTTGCATGGAATCCTATGACATGGGAATCCATGAAGGGTCCCATACATTTTAGGCTAATTTGAGGACTCACTCCACATCCACCATTGATTTTGTTATCAATGGTGGGAACGAAAGTTCCATGAACATGAGAATCACATGCCTTGGGGGACCAATGAGTGTAATTCCCATGTTCATGGAAATTTCATTCCCACTATTGATCACAAAATCAAATGGTGGATGTGGAGTGATACATCAATTAAGCCTAAAATGTAGGAGTCCCCTCATGAATTCCCATGGCATAGGATTCTATGCAACCAAACACACCCTAAGCTCCAAATGTATTCTACACATCATTCCAACCTAGGGAAACAGGAAAGAAGATGAGAAACCCCTTTTTATCAACAAGACAAACAAGGGAATATATTACAAAGAACAGCTCATCACTGAACCAAAAGAGAAACATATAGAAATACATTTCATTCAAGACCAGCCCAATTAAACACAAAAACAGTCCCAAAATTAAAGACAATTCGAAAAATTAACATCTTTAACCATTCCCCCAATAACAAATCATTAGATGTCTCTGTTGACTATCATTTGTTTTTCTTCAAAGGTCCTTCGACTTTTCCGTTTCCAAATTACCCAAACTGCTGCCATTTGAAGTCAATCCCACATCTAGTTTCCATGAATGGAGAAAATTTTGTTATACTACTGAGAAGGAGGAGGAGTTTATTAAGGGTTTAGACAAAAAGAGATTAAAGTCGATTAAAGTCTATGAAAGAAAGAAGAAGTGGGAGTTTAAACATCAAGTGCAGACAAAGAAATGTCAAAGGAGGAGGGGGCAAGAGCATGTGAAATGGCTAAGTATGGAAGCCTGAAGACTGATATAAGAAAAATCTTGGAAACAGCCAAATAAACTTGAAAATGTCCAATATATATAGACTCTGCTAACTCGGCTTGGTAAGACTTGTAGTCGATGGTATCACAAGTTCTAGATACAAACCCTGCCAAAGGCATTTAAATGGTTATGTGGTTATGGGATCCATTAAAAACTTTGATAGGCCTTAAAAAATAACGGTGCAAGAGAAAAAGTTTCTCTTGTCATTTCAATCTAGGGTTTAGGTATCACCCTTAGGATTGTAATTAAGATGTAAATGCTTTATTAATGGCCTGCGAGATAACAATCTCTAGGAAATGTAATGAGGGAAGAGAAGATAAAACTTCAAGATGACTCTCCCTGATGCCAATCCTTTCTCCTTTTATAAGATTATGAACTCTCCCTATCCTTTCAACTAGACCTACGTTTCTTACTTAGATCGGGTTATTCTCTGTCAAATTTCTATGGAATCCCCTCTAAGGCATCTTCTTGAACTTCTATACCAAACATCTATTACAGAACCACCTCCATTTTTATTGAAAACCTGACGTCACAACTTTTTCCTTGAAAATCTCACAAAACTGGAATTCCTTTATTTCATATCCTTTTCCTTGTAACTATAACCCAAATTTTCGCTCCCAGTTTTTTTACCTTCATCAACCTACACCAAAAGCCCACTGTGATAAAAAAAAATAACCAACTGAAAATGCCCCCATAGTCCGTCCCAGACCTTGACCACAAAGAGACGGGTGAAGAAAAAGTGATAGATAGTTTTGCAATGCACACTGCAGAATCTAGATCTATTTGTCATAATTGCCCCATTTAGCCAGATTATCTGAACCTGAGGATTTTTCCATGCGCTAAATCCATTTGAAGAAAGTGGTCCTTGAGGAGACTTGCTTCTTCCATAAACAAGTCATTGAGAAGTTAAAGTTACTACTGGGTGATCACAGCAAGGTGTGCTTATACCCCCTTCCCATAGTACGATTTTGACACCATTAGTTCATCAATTATGAATTATCCAATGATGCTCCCCACCCCTATTTAAATACTTGGATCCGATCCACATGTCAAGAATATTCCTTGGGTAGCTAGCACAGAGAGATACATACTTTCACATTTTCCACCATATTACGAAAAATTCTAGGCTGCCTATACTTGTTCACAAATAAGATCCAAGTAATTCTCATAAATTGTGCCTAACACATGATCAAATCATCAAAAGAAAAAAAGAAAAAAAAGGCAATCCAATGAACAAATGCAGAAATTTCAAGCGAACAAATGTCATACCTGCAGAAGAACCCACCAACAGAATCCTCTGAGTGGAGAGAGTCTCAGACACCCATTTGCACACAGCAATGACATCAGCAATCTCGGAAGAGCCCGTGAGAGAAGCACGACCAGTGGATCTACCAGCTCCTCTCATGTCAAAGGTGACAGCTCTGTAACCTCTCTCAGCCAGTCCAACTGCAATTCCCCTCAACAGGCCTTGACAGCCACCCAAGATTGAGTATGGGTGGACGAGCACCACCACTAAATTGCTCTTGAGATCCTCCGGCTCAGTGGGTTTGAAGAGTCGAGTATGGAGCTTCACCCCATCGCTTGTTTCGACTGTAAAGGATTCTGACCGAGAACTCGTCATCTCCTATACGGCTACGGCTATAGAGAGACTCAAGAGAGAGGGAGAGAGAAGGCACACAGGAAGTGGACAAGATTTTTAGCTAGTGAGCGTTGGAAGTTGTTAACATGTTGGTTGGTTGGGTATAATTACAATTTAGTTTGGTATTGTCTATACACTTTTTAGTGAACTAGCCGGCACATTAGCACGACCATACACTTTTTATAGAGTTCGTCTCGTTGGCATGGGTAGAATGACATGTTCTGAATCATACATTTGACACTCTCCATCATGTTTGTTTCAAACCTCACTAAAAACACTTAAGTATAAATTGTGACAGATTAAAAATGAACCAACTCATCATTAGGAAAATCAAATTATAAAGAAGTACCAGCCAAATAAGTAAATGCAGAAAGGGTTAACAAAAATCATATGTTTTAATTAAAAGTAATATTTAATAATGATCAAAGTATTTCTCATAAACAAAGCAAGACTTTAATCACATGAGCTGACTTTCATGAAGTTGTAATTGATATCTCTAAGAGTAAACGGAAAGAGAATTTTGCGAAGTTCAACTTAACAATTGTTGATTTATTGTTGCTTGGTATATTTATTTGTATTGAGCCTCCGTTGTCTAAGTCAGAGCCTTTCTTAGTAATCCGAGAAAGAAGAAGAGTCAAGGTTGCTTTGATTGTTTTAGTTCTCCTTTACGGAGAGAAAGATTTTCCTTTCATAAGAGTGTAATTTACATGAAAACTAAAGGGATCCATATGATAATGAGGTATATGTAAATTAATACCATCTGATTTAGATATTTGTGGTACATTGCTAGGGAATTTTGTGGGTGGAGTGGAGAAAAAATGAAAAAATGTATAACAAAATCATAAATGGAAACAACTTCTACCTTTGTTCTTGAATAGGTGTTAGGTAAGAAAAGTACCCTCAAAGGTGGTGAGATGTTCTTGGACTGATGGATCATAAAAGCCCACCCACCAGACCGACATATGGTTGCCCAATTAGGGTCCATGACCCAATTATTTTTCACTGTTTATTACGATATCGAAACAACTACAATAGGGTTGAACTTCAACTAAAGAAGAATTAGTAAGAGGTGGGGTTTGGCGGTGTGTGGTGGTGACTCGAAGGGGAAGGGGATCTGGCGGTGTTGTCGAAGTGAAGGGGTTTGTGAGGAGGGACGATGGAGTGAGAATTGTTAAAGCTATGGAGGAGAGGAGCAGAATGGAGATGGAGAAGAGAAGGAAGAGAGATTAGAAAGAGGGAGGGAAACTTACGCCAAGCGAAACATAATGGGAGCGCAAGGAAATGAGATTTTTGCGAGCCTTGTCGATCTCCTTGAGGTACTTTGCATCGACTTTGGGGGCAGCCATTGGAGCTAAAAAGTTGCAATTGAATATTTGGGTGATAAAAGATAAGAAATAGGTCCGGCGGTGGTGACTTGCAAGCATGGATGGGGATCTGGCGGTGGATGATGGTGAGTCATTGGCGACCACCCCTCCCTCTCCATCGTCTTCGTTTCTGCGTCTCTTTATCACAGGGAGAGATAAAGAAGAAACGGGGAAGAAGGGGTCTGGGAAGAAGTTTTTTTAACAACTGTTAGATTTTCCTCGAGATATGATTAGACCATTTTATCTTCTTCGAGATGAACTTTGAGATATAAAACATTTTATCTTAGCTTTAGATTTCTAGAGGGTATTTTGGTTGGTTGCAAATATCCAAGTTTTTAGCCGAAAAAATATTAACATGCGGTGGCACTAAAACATTGGTGGGTTGTAAATAACCAGAGCTGCACAACTTGGTTTTTGACAGTGAGGGTGGTTTTTCGACAGTGATTTTCGAGGGTGAGGGGGTTTTGCTCAGTGGTTTTCGAAGGTGAGGGGGATCTCGCAGTGGTGAGGGGGTTTTCGACAGTGGGATCTCGCAGGGGGTTTTCGACAGTGGGATCTCGCAAGGGTTTTTCGACAGTGGGATCTCGCAGTGGTGAGGGGGTTTTCGACAGTGGTTTTCGAAGGTGAGGGGTTTTCGACAGTGGTTTTCAAAGGGTAGGTGGTTTTCGAAGGCGAGGTGGTTTTTGACAGTGGTGAGGTGGTTTTCGTCAGTGGTTTTCGAAGGTGAGGTGAGGTGGGGTGAGTGGTTTTCGAAGGTGAGGTGGTTTTCGATAGGCTGGTGAGCCTCTTCCTTCTTCTCGATCTGCCATCACCGGGGCTTGACGGTGGTGACCGAGGGCTTGACGGTGGTGACTGAGGGTTTGTGACGGCGGTGAGCTCTTTCTCAGACTTTGGAACAAATTTGGCAAATTTTTCGGCAAAAAGTAAGATCTTTCAGTTATTTCTAATCTTCGTATTGCTATGATGCTTGTATGCTGGTGAAATTGTGATTGTATGTTTGTAATTTTGTGCTAAATCTTGGGAGAGATGGAGTTAAAAGAAGGAAATCTTCGTTTGTTGAAAATTGATGGGAAAGAATTTGGGATTCGAAAGTCAAGAGGAGGTTTGTTGTTACTTGAATCGAGCTCGAGGGTTAGAATCAAAGTTTTTGTTGAATTGCAGATGGGAGAATGGATTGAGTTTCAGCTTAAGAAAGCTGTGAAATCAGGCTCTAATGCTTTCTCAGCCAGTTGGAAAATCAACAATAGATGGGTTATGATGGTGAAAGAGGCCAATAAAGGAGGAATCTTCCTTTCTATTTTGGTGGGTTGGGGTTCAGGGTCCAAAACTCTTAGGGTGTCGGCTGACGTGGAAGGGACAGGCTGGAAACAACTCGCCCAAGCTATGAAGGAGATGGTTTTAAATAAGGTGCCTCAGCCTTATCCTAAGCAACAATTTAGAAGAGATGGGGTCTCAACTCTGTCAGGTATTAGTGTTGTCCCAGCCTTGCGCAACAGAACCTTTGTGGAGGTAGTGGCCACTAATCCCTCCAGTGTGAGCCCTACCTCTATTGCCAGTAAGGGCCCCATTGCAGCAACCTCTATTCATCGGGACTCTCCCATTGATTTCTTGTCCCAAGTATGGGGCAATTATCTTCCTCCAGATCCCGTTGCAAGAAGAATCTTGCAAGGTCGTTGATAGAGTTGCCTGAGTCAGTGGACACCTGTTGCTCTTCCGTTTGGACACACAACTTTCTTGGTCTTCGCTAACTCTCCACACGTGACCTCATGCGAAGCATACGACCCGCCTCCTAGGTTGCTGACACTGAGTGATCAGTCTCCCCAGCAATACCCAACGCTTCCCCATTCCCCTGCTTCTCGTGCCGTTTCAGCGGGTAAAGTTGGTAACTCGATGTCTGACTCAGCTCGTCCATCTCAGCAGGATAAAGGAAAAGGTATTGTTGGGCCTTCACCTGGCAAAGGGCCCAAGTCTCTTTCGGAACATAATTTGGCCAAGTCTAATGATCAACAGACATCTGGCAATTATTGGCGGGTTTTAGAAGCGGTTGAAGAAGATGTCTTCAACTTGGACCCCCTTTTGACCAAGATGTCTATGCAGGCTCGCAGGGATCGAAAGCTGGCTAGAAAAGCACAGCGTGACAGAGCCGCTGAATGGGCCAATTTTTCAGTCTTTCCCACCAGATCTAGGTTCATGCTTCAAAAGAGATCCAGCAAATCAAGCTCAACCAACAAAGCAGGGCAGGTAGAACTTAAAGGATGTAGTGCCCCTGCTGGGCTGACAAGGGGAGAGTCTTCCAACCAGACCCAGGATTGTTCAGTATCTCTCCCTTACCCCTCGGGATTCGAGCCACTAGCAGAACAATGTGTTGAAGTCCATGATTTGTCTACAAACCTATGTGTTTCTCATGCGGAGAGTTTCTCATCTACACCAGACCACGTAGGCGCTCCCCCAGGCTTCGAGGTCCCACAGACGAAAAAACTTTGGTTTCTACTCCATAGCGAACAAACTTCTGGCAAGTCTCCAGGTCTTGTTTCTAGGGTCAATGACAGCGTGGAGCCTTCTGTCTTTGACTGTCATTCGACTCAGGAAGAAGCATCAGATCGCTCGACTTTCAAAGAAATTGGCTTGACAGTGGGAGTGGACCTCAGTCAGGATGAAAACAGGGCTTTAGATATGGTTCAAGCTGCAGCGCATGGTACAGTATCTGACAAAGCAATGGACAAGTGCAACAACCCCGGGGTTGAAGGTCTTTCATGAACCTCAAAATTCTTTCGTGGAACTGTAGGGGGCTCGGGAATACTGAGCGGCAAAGGGGTTGTCGTAGATTAACTGCAGAGAATCGTCCAGACCTTGTTTTCGTTCAGGAAACGAAATTGGAGAGATGCTCTAGAGAATTTATCAGAAAATTGTGGGGTGATAGCTCTTTTGATTGGGCTATGGTGGAATCCATTGGCAGCTCGGGCGACCTTTTAGCTATTTGGGATGTTGATCTTTTGCAGATGAGGGAAGTGTTGAAATGAGCTTTTTCCCTTTCTATTCAATTCCAAATGATCTCGGATAACTCAATTTGGTCAGGGACTAACATTTATGGTCCGTGTGATCCTTCGCTTAGAGAACACTTCTGGGAAGAACTATATGACATTGCTGGTTGGGTGCAATCGCCATGGGTGTTAGCAGGTGACTTCAATGTTGTCCGTCATATGAATGAAAAAAAAGGATGCAGGAGGAGGTCCATGAGCATGCAGAAATTCAATCAGTTCATTAATGAGGTGGAACTCGCTGATTTCAGTCTAAAAGGGGGAAAATTCACGTGGTCAAATCGGAGAGATCTTCCTATCCTTTGTCGACTTGATCGATTTCTAGCTTCGGTGGATTGGATTGACAAATTTGGTGATAAAGTTGAATGGCTCAAGGGTGCAGCAGGTTCTGACCATCACGCGATTTTACTTGCGAACTCGTCTGTTGGTGGTTGTACTCGCCTTTTTTCATTTGATAATGGTTGGTTTGATCACCCTACCCTGGCAGAGGAGATGGAAGCTTGGTGGAACAACTCCGTAGTCTCTGGCCACCCTGGCTATTGTTTATGGTGGAAGCTTAAGGCTCTCAGATGCAATCTCAAAAGTTGGAAGACTAAAGTTTGGGGTAAGACAAATTTATGTATTCAAAATATTTCTGCTTTAATTGCTAACATTGATGCTGATGAAGATATCAGAGACCTGACTGCTGAGGAGAGATCTTGTAGAGTGCAGCTACATCAAGAGTGGGCAACATTAACCAAAAGAGATGAAGAGTTTTGGATGATCAGATCAGAAGTCAACTGGGTTCGTCATATGGATCAGGGGTCCAAATTTTTTCATACCTTGGCTAACAGACACAGACTGTTTAACTCCATTGAAGCTCTTAGCATGGGTCAGGAGTTGGTAGTGGATGAAGTCAGTATTAGAGAACTCTTGATATCTCACTTCAAGGAGTTGTTCCATGAAAAGGAGGAGTGGCGACCTTTCTTCTCGGGGATTACCTTCAAGTCTATCTCCCAGTCTACGGCTACCGCCTTGGTAGATAATTTTTCGGAGATGGAAATCAGAGCGGCAATGGAAGAACTAAAATCTGAAGTTTCTCCAGGTCTTGATGGTTTCTCAATGGTGTTCTATTTGAAAATGTGGGAGGTAATCAAAATTGATTTTCTGAAAGTTGTTGAAGATTTTAACTTGAGAAATTTTCTTGATTGGCGGTTGAACACCACTATCATCTCGCTTATTCCTAAATGTACGGGAATGCGGACAGTAAAAGATTTTAGACCTATCAGTATCTTGAATGGGGCCTATAAGATCATTGCCAAGGTGTTGGCTAACAGATTGAAAATAGTTCTTCATTCAGTCATTTCTCCTTTTCAAAGTACAACAGTCAGTGGAAGACAGGTGGTTGATAGCCCTTTGATTGCCAATGAAATTATTGAATCTAGGAAAAAACAAGGTGTTCCAGGGCTCGTTATCAAATTAGATTTATCCAAAGCCTTTGACAACGTCTCTTGGAGATACTTGGATTTGGTAATGGCTCGCATGGGGTTTGACTCCAAATGGATTCATTGGCTTCACACTTGCAGATCTATAGCTAATTTCTCTCTGAAAATTAATGGTCAGCTGCACAGGTTTTTCAATAGCTCGAAAGGCTTGCGCCAAGGCGATCCCCTGTCTCCTCTTCTTTTTACTATAGTAGCAGAAGGTTTAACACAAATGATTCTTAAAGCGGTTGATGCTGGCCTAGTCAGAGGATTTTCTGTCGCGGAAGGTAGTCCGCCTGTTTCTATTCTCCAGTATGCAGATGATACTATCATTTTTTGTGATGCTTCCGCTTATTAGGTTCTTGCTCTTAAAAGAATTATGCTTTGGTTTGAAGTTATTTCAGGTCTGAAAATCAACTTTCAAAAATCAAGGGTGTTGCCTATTGGAGATGTCCCTCATCTGCACCAGTTGGCGGGTTTATTGGGTTGTTCAGCGGGTCATCTTCCAGTTAAGTACTTGGGCATGCCTTTGGGGGCTAGTTTCAAAAGTAAAGTTGTGTGGGATGAGACGATCGAAAGGATGGAATCGAAACTAGCGTCTTGAAAACGCAAATTTCTCTCTAAAGCAGGCAGACTAGCTCTTGTACAATCCACATTAGCTTCTATCCCGGTGTTCATTCTGTCTCTTATCAAGGTTCCATGTTCAATTGCAGCCAAGATGGAACAGATCATGCGCGATTTCCTTTGGGGTTCTACTCATAACTCTAGAAAGATGCATTTGGTGGGCTGAGAGAAAATTTGTTGCCCTAAATCTCGAGGTGGTTTAGGCATTCGTCAGGTGC
Source organism: Berberis vulgaris (assembly GCA_963556465.1). NCBI lineage: Eukaryota > Viridiplantae > Streptophyta > Magnoliopsida > Ranunculales > Berberidaceae > Berberis > Berberis vulgaris. The sequence continues at coordinate 65,404,435 of OY747133.1, read as the reverse complement.
TCACTTTCAATATTACATTACTTTCTAAGTGGCTTTGGCGATTTGCAGAAGAAAATGATAATTTATGGAGATATCTCATTATGGTCAAATATGGGCGCAATAGATGGGTTTGGGAAAAGAGAATTAAGTACACTTCCTACGGATGCTCTTTGTGGAAGTCTATCTCCCGGTGCGCAAGTGGCTTCTACCCTCACACCTCTCTCAAATGTGGAAATGGCGATCTCATCTCTTTCTGGCATGATGTTTGGTGTAGTAACCAATCTTGAAAGGATCTGTTCCCAATGTTGTTTATCATTAACAACAATCAATATGGGAGTGTGAGCAATTTTTGGTCTAACGACAATTCTTGGGATCTTTCCTTTTGAAGACCCCTAAATATTTGGGAGCTAGAAGAGTTCGCTAATCTAATGCTTCTGTTGGATAAACAAATGCTCTCAGAGGGATATGATAGTTTGGTGTGTGGAAGGGTAAAGGTGTGGGCTTCTCGGTGAAAGAATTTTCGGACATGTTGGCTGCATCTCACTATGAGACCCACTCTAACCCCTTCATTTTCTCTCACAAAAATTTGGTATGGGTGAAAAACCTTTTTCCTAGGATTAATTTCTTTAGTTGGTCAGTATTGCATGAGAAGATCTTGACAAAAGATAGGTTAAGGAAAAGAGGAATCCACACAAGGAGTCTTTGTGTGCTTTGCAATGAAATTGACGAGACGCTGGACCATTTGATGCTTCACTGCTGTTTCTCCAAATCCATTTGGAGCAGTTTCTTGGCAGAATTTGGTTTGAGTTTGATGTTTCAAGGCTCCATTTTAGATTGGCTAAGTTGGTGGTCTTAAGCTAATCCTTCCCGTCGGGGGGAGTGGTTATGGCGTAGGGTCTCTCACGTTCTCATGTGGTGTGTGTGAAAAGAAAGAAATAAAAGGGTATTTGAAGGACTCAACAGATCAGAGCACTCTATCTTTATCGAGATTAGAGAATTGTTGTGGAGGATGGGTTCGGCTTGTAATTTGTTTAGGAATTTAGGTTTTAACACTTTCATGGTGTCTTGGCATTCCTTGATATACGAGTGTTTTTCTTTGTTTTTTGTTTCCTTTGCTTTCATTAATAAACATCTTCGTGTTTGACCAAAAAAAAAAAAGAATAGGGATTGTGGGAGAGCAATGGTCGATGGAAATTTTAGACATTACATTCCAGTGGAAAACTTTTGCAGTTTCTGTGGTGATCCAGGATCTTCAGTGCATCTTTTCTATCTCTGCCCATCAGCAGCACAACTTTGGTTCTCATCAGTTTTTCCACTTAATTGTAGGGCTGAACAAAAAACCGATCAAACCGATTAAACCGACCGAACCGATCAAAACCGAATCGATTGGTTCGGTTTAAATTCGGTTCGGATCGGTTTCGGTTTTAAAAAATTCAAAACCGAAGTGGTCGGTTCGGTTTTCGGTTTCTATGTAATTTTAACCGACCAAACCGAACCGACCGAATATATATAGTAAATAATATATATTTTATATATAAATAATATAATATGTTTAAAATAGTCGGTCGGTTCGGTTTTATTTCAGTTTTGGTTCGATTTTAGTCGGTTCGGTTCGGTTTCGGTTTGCATAAATTAGAATCGGTTCGGTTTCGGATCGGTTTTGTTAATGGTCGGTTCGGTTTCGGTTTGAAAATTTTAAAACCGATCTAGGTCGGTTCGGTTCACGGTTTAGGTGAAAAACCGAACCGATGGTTCGGTTTTCAGCCCTACTTAATTGGACCGTTGTTCCCTTTATGTATGTGAAGAGTTTATTGAGTATTTCCTTAAATTAATTCCTGATTTCGTGTCCTCTAAAATCCAGTTTATTGCATCCTTGTTTGCAACAATTTGGGAGGTTAGAAATAGAATTGTGTTTAGTGGACCATAAATCAAATGCAAAGAACAGAATCTGCTCATTATAACTGTCCACGGAAACTCCTTTCTAATCATCCTACAAATCACAATCCAACCATAGCTGGGGATGCAAACCCAATCTCACAAATAGACACAGAGCACACTACACTACAGGGACTTGGACTCGATTGGAGCTTGCACTTGTGTTTTGTCATCGTAACAATTGTTTTGCAGTTGTTGGCAGGTGGTTAGATGGTTCATCATTCATGTCTCTTTTCCATCATGACTGTTCGCCAAGGAGGAAAATCTGTCGACTTGAAGATGGTTAGGGCTCGGTCGATCGATGGGAAGATGACACCCACTGTTCCTGGAATAGTGAACACCAATTTCAATTTCAATTCCAATTCCAATTCAATTCAATTCAATTATAGGTAGGGTTGGGCATCCCATTTCGCGATTCCAATACCATTTGGATCCCGTGCCGATTGTTTTGAATTCTATTAGGGTTGATCAATTCCATCATGATCCCGTTCCAATCTAGAGTGGGATAGGATTGAGATGAAAATTTTCCATCTCGCCCATCCCGAATCAATTTTTTTAATATTTAATATAAAATATGTAGTATGAAACTATTTGTTGACATGACTTTTATCTGTTATTTTATTTATTGATATGACTATTTTATTTTCACAAGCTTCCATGCGACTCACCTAGATAATGAATCTAACTCAAACATTCTCCCTTCTTTTTTCCTCTTTCTAACTCTTGACAACAATAATGTGTGTTTCTCGTAGTTTTTAAATAACAAACTTATTGATCATTTTCGTTAGCAATGTACAAAAAATGACTGTCTTCAATAGTGATTTTAAAAAATTGGAGTAAAAACTAATGAAATGGAAAAATAATAATCAATGACTTCAAGTTATATATATGTTCTTAGAGTTGTATGTTTGGTAAATGATCTTTCTTGTGCGCATCCCGGGGGATGGACCCCCCCCCCTTCGCTGTTTTCCTCGCCATTTCCCTCGACAGTTAGACAGGTTCCTACATTAATAGGGACGGAAACGGGTCAGGTATGGCTTGAGAGTATCATACTCAGACCTGGACTGAGGGCATATGAATAGTTGGAGGAGAGACCATGGACTAGAAAAATTAAGCTAGACTTCAACGTCAAGAACATAACTTTTTTGATATCATTTGAGAATAGGCAATCAGCCAATCTAATTCAAACAGCTCTCTCAGTGCAGGACAACTATTCACGCAATTTGGCAAGGCCAAATGTTATTGTTCTTGACGGAATGACAACTGTGCAGAACATTCTCATCCAAACCACCAGAACAAACCTTGTTTTGGGGGGTTATTGGGGTATAATAATCTGGATTTTAGCCATGCACAGCCCTCATAAAGCAGTTATAGCTCAGAATGACGTTTTGACTACATTGTTAGTCTAAAATCAATTGAAAGGTCATGGAAGTTCTTGCATCAGAGGTGGGGACGATATTGTGTTAGAAACTTACAACAGAGGAGGAAGTATGACAGATACAAGGAGATTAAAAAAATGTGATTGCAGCAATCCCTGACAACACCTGTGGCACTTAATATGTGCTCGTTACCATAAAAATATAAAAGTGGAGTACAGTAGTACACTTCATATCATGTATCACTATTAGTCAGCCGTAGCAATTCCTCAGAATCAAGCATTGCCTTCTCTTCTGCTAAAAGAGACTGAAGGTCACTCCCATTAGCCAAGCTATTGAACTCTACCGCCCGGGATGGCATGGCTGGATAACGCCGCTGACAGAACGTCATTAACCTTTTCACGGACTGCAGATATTTGCGAGTCGTCTCATCATTCATGATGTGAGCAACACTGTTAGTGTAGATCTTCTCACGAGCAGAACGTTCGTGGATACCAACCATAGTAACTCCAATGGGCCACGGTGCATTTCCTATGGCCATCTTAATGTACTGATCAGTTGCTGCCAAGTAATCTCGCTTCAAGCAGCATTCAACCACCACCATTAATGCTCGGCGAATATCATCTGGAAGCACCTAAAAGGGAAACCATGCAATTGTGTCAATAACAAGACAGATTCAGCTTTTAGTATGGTTACTGAAAATATAATTATTTCCCTCAGAAACGGGAGGGGGAAAGACCTAAATGCAAGAGGGATATAATAAAAACTTGGGAAAATTACAGATAACTTCACTTCGGAGTTAGGCATACAGAGACCAAATATATCAAGCAACCGCTCCAACTAATAAAAAAAAGGGAGAAAAATAAATAATAAAATTATACATATGCGTGCCGGTACACGCAGTAGTCAAAATGTTGTTGTCACACCAGATGAGGTTCTGTAGTGGCAGCTAAGAAACAAGAATCATGTTCTAAACAAGTACGCATTGCACTCGGTGAACCATTTTCATACCAAAATTCTCTCATCAAGGATCACAGTGATGTCAACGTTATGATTTGTCTCAATATTCATAAATAAAGAATACAATTACAAGGAACTCAAAATTAAGCTCTAACTCACTACATTTATTGTCCAAGATTGTTTTAAGGTAAAGTGTTCAGGTTGGAACCACTAAATGAAGAACCCTGACAACTAACTAAGTTGGAACCTGTGAAATCTGAGTTACAGAGTTGATATGCAAATAAAGATCTTTTTATTTTTATTATTATTATTATTATTATTATTTATTTTTATTTTTTATTTTTGTTATTTTTTATGATGATGATGGGGGGTGTGGTGGAGGGGAGGGAGAGGGGCATGGGGAATGGATGCTAGTGTGGGAATTCTTGTTCCCTATATACGGGCTACATGGAAAGGCTTCATAAGTAATCTAGTAGTTGAGGTTATATGTATCGGATAAACCTAGATCTTTGGATGTAGGAGAAGAAAGTTGAAACATACTTGGTTGAGGGACGGTTCCTTCAGGTAGGTCCCTACAAATCTCTCTTTCTCCCACATGACCAACCCCTAGAGAGAAGCTTGTCAAGATGGTGGAAATCAGGTTATCACTGTAGGGTTTCCCTGACGGAGGATGCCTCTTCGAGGTCACTCTAGGATCTCAGGTCTTCTTCTAGGTTTTCTGTTCCAGTGATGATGGAAGATTTGGCGTCAACAATTGGACAACGCAACAAAAGCATCAGCGAACCTCTTACACTCCTTTCAAATGTTACAAAAATAAATAAAATTGTCATCCCCTAAACCACACCAGTTTACCATTTTCCATCTCCTAATTATTCCTGGTTCTATTTTAGGATGCAAAATGTTCCATCCCATATTCCCACTTCCCAGTGATAATCCTTCGTGAGAATAACTTTTATGATCCCTACTTAATGGGGCAGTAGATCATAAAAATTCTCACAAACTGACATCCTCCCACCCACAGCAAAGGGGTTTCTGAGAACAATTTTTTATGGTTTTGTACAAAATCTCAAATGGTTTTGTATTCAGTCAACCCAGTATTAAATCTGTGACCCAAGTCTCAAAGTTAACACGTGTTATCAGCAAAAAACCACTTCCTCTTCAAATCCAACAGATTTCATTGTCCTAGGAACATACACACCTCCCAACATCTAAATTTTGAGAGAAAGTGAAAGGTGTGTAACTATAACCTTACATGACTCATAGCTGATAGCACGCAATAAGCACCCTGCTTCCCCCATCTGAGATGCATGGATGTAACCTTATAACTTAGGCTAATTTCCAGAAACCCCTAAGTTTCTTACTGCATGTAATTTCCATCAGATTTGTTGGTCTGATTCTCATGGTTTCAACATCTAGCCCTTTTTTAAGCTAGGGCCCAATCTAATAACCAACTGCATGTCTTCCGTTACTCATTAATGGCACACCGCAGTCCCTTTTGCAAACCATCCAAAGGGATTACCCACAGACTCTCTCCCTACATTTCATTTATATACAGAATATTGTCCTACCTTAGTCTCCTCCAGTCATCCTTGGTATCAAGCAATACGATCTAGCCTAAATGTTTCCCATCTCCTTTTCAGAGACAGTTGTCTCTTAAACTCAAAAATCTTGTGCCTTCAACGTCAAGAAACTGAGACCGTCTTCATGAATAACTTCATTACTTCAGTCAAAAAATAATTCTTAAACGCTCCATCTGTTTTGTACACATTGAGACATAAAAACGCTTGCGCGCGCACGCACCAAAAAATAAATCCCAATTTTCCTGAATCAGCATAAATATCTTGGAATAGGTGTTCATCGTCAAAGTTTATAAGCACACCTATCAAGAAATGTTGTCCAAACCTAACAATAAATTGGCAAACTGAAATTCCGGAATTCCCTCAAGAGCATGTCGATTTCTCCCACTAGATGAATCAAACCACTTTACCAGCTCATCAAATGCATGCATGACATCTTCCTTTATCTTCTCTTGACGCTAGAATGGGGAACCAATCCAACTAACTGAAAAAAAATTAATACTCTTCCAATAGACAACAGTGGACTGGGGGTTCATCAAGCCAAGTCCCTTAACCTAGCTTCTCTTCATATACTGGTATGGGGCAATTCCTCAAACAAACCAATAAGCTTTCGGACAAGCTGTAAAAACACTTCTCTTGAAAGTAAACCCACGCCTTGGCTTGCCACTCAACAACTCACTAGATTAGCCTTTGACCTCAGTCGAGAGTCCCTAGTTCAGCTTATCTCTCAAAAGGATAATCTTTCCAATAGACAAAAATCGTCATCGACATAGTGGAATTCAGTGCCAAGGTGCATGGCGTAAAACTAGTGCGAAGGACCCTCATCTCCAAACAATGACCCCTTTGCTCAACAACTTTTGAATGAGTTCAGGATGGTCAAGTTGGGCGAATGGACCAAATGATTGCGCTTTAGTATTTTTAACCAAACACCTTCTTTTGAACAAACTAATCTCCTCACTCTAGGATAACACTAGTCATCAATTTTGGAGACACTCTTTTCGCTCTATGTAATGTAACCTCACATTTAGTCGATTTTCGAGGAAGCTAAAAAAATTACAATTTGATCTTCAACACTCACATGACTCGACACAGTGCAGGATGCCGCCCCTCACTTTTACTCAAAATATGCCATCAAGGCACTTCCCCATGTAAAACACTTCTAGATATGCATGCACCCTTATGATTGTACTACTGTGGGCTGGAATCATAGTTCCTAATTCCTCACATGCTCTCAAAGAACACAACCACAAACTGGACAGGACATCAAAGAAATGAACATTTGGAAGTTACAAACCACTTAGTCCTAATTCCTAACTCAAGCTACTCCATGAGGCTGTAACGAGTTTGATTCAAAAACTTAAGCCCCTTATTCATAACCTTATAACCCTATGTGATTGTAGTCAGTTTGAGTAAACAACTGGAGCTTCCAGATCCTAATCTTATAAACCCTATGCAATTGTAATTCATTTGATCAAAGGCGAAAATATAAATTGAGTCTCTAGCTCCTAACAACATAATTCTAAAGATAACAAACACAAAGAAAATATACCTTCTTCCTGCAGAACTTGAACAGAGGATTCAAGTACCGCGCGCACTGCTTAAACGTGGCAACCATTGACTTCCCCTTGGCAGTCCGCTTCTCGACCTGTGACATATCCCTAAGCTCCTGATTCCACTCGTTCAAAAGCTTCTTAAAGAAAACCAAAATCTTATCCTCATGACACAAATCATCAAAATTCGCCTTCATCAGCTTCAAATCCTTATCAATATCAACCCCAGAAGACCCTCCATCTCCACTCAACTCCTCGTCGCCACCGCCACCACCACCTTCGCCGTCCTCTAACGCCTCCTCCCCACCCTTCCTCCTCTTCCTATCACTCAATATCCCAGTCTTCTGCCTCTTTCTCAGCTCCGCAATGTCCCTCAAGAAATCATTTGTCTGCCCCTCCGTCATGTCACTATCCACCTCGAAAGCTCCCGCCTTTAGAGTGAATTTCAGTCGCTCGAGCCTGGCTTCGTCGTCTTCGCCGAATAAAGTGATGGGTTGTTTGAGAAAACGTAAACGACGTATCACTTCTTGTCGGGGTAAGACCATGTCGTCGATTTTTTGCTCTTCTGGGGTCTTGGAGGCCACGGTGGTGGTGATGGAGGAGGAAGAAGAGGTATCGGACTTGGAATTAGGGTTTGGGGTTGAAGTGGTGGTGATGGAGATGGTGGTGGAGGAAGGTTTGGGTCTGGATTTGGCTTCAAGTTCTCGCCTTTCTTGTTCGCGGAGCTTTTGGATCCGTTTTTGCTCGATTTCGGAGCGTTTGAAGAGTTTCTTTCCACCAGATTCCTCTGCTAGGCTTTGGCGCTTCTTCTTTAACTCTTCCTTCAAGAGATCCATGGGATTCGAGCTTAGATTGCAGACGAATTAACTGATTTTGCAAGAAGAAATTCTACGGTTTCTGAATGGAAGGGCGAGAAGAGGAAATCGTATAGCAGATTGAGCTCAATGAAGATGGGTCTGCACGTCACACGGGATGGCGCGCGGAGAAATCGGTTTCACTTGTTTGTTGCTACCTGCATCCTCAATTCCACGTCTTCCACTATAGAATTAAGAAAGCAAAAAAAGAAAGGCAAATCTTAACGGCATTTTTCTTAAACTTGTTTTTTCGGCGATGATTAGGGCTGAACAAAAAACCGATCAAACCGACTAAACCGACCGAACCGATCAAAACCGAATCGATTGGTTCGGTTTAAATTCGGTTCGGATCGGTTTCGGTTTAAAAAAATTCAAAACCGAAGTGGTCGGTTCGATTTTCGGTTTCTATGTGATTTTAACCGACCAAACCGAACCGACCGAATATATATAATAAATAATATATATTTTATATATAAATAATATAATATATTTAAAATAGTCGGTTCGGTTCGGTTTTATTTCGGTTTTGATTCGATTTTAGTCGGTTCGGTTCGGTTACGGTTTGCATAAATTAGAATCGGTTCAGTTTCGGATCGGTTTTGTTAATGGTCGGTTCGGTTTCGGTTTGAAAATTTTAAAACCGACCTAGGTCGGTTCGGTTCATGGTTTAAGTGAAAAACCGAACCGATGGTTCGGTTTTCAGCCCTAGCGATGATGTGATTTTTTTGTTTAAGACATATTGCTAATATATATTAATTTAACAAAATATTACATCTAAGAAGTCTACTAGCTAACTCGTGCGCCTCCTGATTGAGGTCCCGAAAAATATAATTACCAAACCAATTAGGACAACTATTAAGTAAAGTTTTAATACTACTAATCAAAGGGGTCCACATCCAGCTGAAATCGGTTTGACTGTCCATCTCACCATTGGTACTGCTTGTCTGGATGATCGTGTTCAAAGCTCCCGAGTCCCCAAGAAGAAAACCTGTAGACCAATGTTGAGTCTGGATAAAAATTAAGGTTGCCTCCGCAGCGAAACATTCGACCATAGTACTGTCTAGAACTCTCCTCGAGATCATACTAGCAACCCTCGCACGCACCCTACCATAGGCATCAACCGCATAAATCCCAAAAGAACCTTGTTGAGTCATGTCATAGAAACTAACATCATAAGTAACCATAAACATATTGAGATCAAGCATTGTGGGGAAAGGTGGTTGTCATGCCCCGATTTTCGAAGAAAGCAAAAATTCCAAAATCCACGTAGGATTATCCGTTTCCCCAAAACTCAGGACGTGAAATTCAATAACACTAGAAACATTTAGTAGCAACAACAACTTAAACATGATTTAATTACTGAAACAAATAAAAATTCTAACCAGAAAATACTGATGTTGCTAGCTCCACTAGCGGAACTCCAGTGATGCTGCTCAAAAGTCTCTAAACCTGAAAAGCTAATTGGCTACATTCCCAAAGGAATGTACCCAAGAAGCAAAAGCTCACTTGGGTCAGTAATAAAGCTGGTGTGAGTAATCTTCATCCCAAAAACAATAAATTCGCACGTGATAACATCAAATTAAGCACAAACAATAAACAACCACACCAACATGTAGTTCCTCAATGAGGCAAAGGTGTCATGCAAGAAAACACGGTTCAAAGAATTTAGTTCCTCAACGAGGCAATCATGTCATCATCCTAATTAAGTAAATATGCATTGACTTGTACTTACACTGTAAAAATTGACTATGGCAAGTCTGACCTGCAGAAATATTATTGGACTTGCCATCTTACATGAAAAAGGTTAGAAACAATATAAACGTAATTTATTAATTAAACAGTTGTCTTCGTACTATATTCGAATTAAGCATCTTATTCATTTTTAACGAATTGATCACTTAGACGATACCACATTCGCACCACCTCTGTGCCGAACATACATGCCCGTATGCCTATCTCATATAAAGGAGGACTACTCCGTCATCCATGCCTAAGTGGGGACACATCACATACAGGCATGCATCACCGGATACTCCTAACTATATGAGTAACAAAATGCCACTCTTGGGCTATCAATGCGCATAAAGTCACGTCATATTTTTTACGGAAAAATATCAAAACCTATCTTAGGCATAAAAATCCACCTCATTTCTGCAAGACTAACCCAAAGATTATTTTAGTTTCTCTATAAGAAATAGGCGCCCCACCTCCGTAAGACAACCCCCAGGTTATTTAGTTTCTCTTGTAAGAGAGGGAAAATAATACACAAAAGATGTGCGGTAGTTCTAAGTGATACAATTTTGATGATTTAAATTTTCAGGACTCAAAATTTATCAATATCATTTATTTTTGATATCTCATAATTCCTCCGCAATGACATTTTGTCATTCCTAAGTAAATCAATCCACCCATTATTTTGGGGAAATGTAACCATTTCTGATGCATACATTAAGTGTTGGCAACAACATGAGCCACACTCACCACCCTATAACTAAAATATTAACCAATAGATTAGTATGACTTAACAAAACAATAGATTGAGATGTACATTGGTAATTTTAAACAAGACAATATTCAATAAAGTATTCATATTTACAACACCACTCCAACATTTCACTATTGGCTACATATTTACAAAACAACAGAATGCACACAAATTGTCTTCAAACGGATCATAAGCATACAATCACAATACAAACCCTTTGACCACATAGTAAACTTGAAAATGGGAAAAATTATATTTTTAAGGGAGGCTGAAAAGAGGAATTGAGAACATTACAGGATTGTTAGAGAGATTATAAGAGAGAGGTTGTAGACTCTTTAGAGAACACATATCTCGAGGAGAATCTTATGAGAATTAGGAAAAAAAAAATATATATATATATATATATATATATATATATTTATATATATATTTTTTTTCCATCAAGACCTGATCCACAACATCCCACCTCGAGTCCATTACCATCATCTTCAGCTACCCTATCAACCCTCAACAACACAACCTCTTACTGTAACTGCTAGCACCAACCCAATACTCACCTGAAATTGTTGGATTTTAGCCACCCCCCATTTCCCCTACCATGAACTGTTGCCCCACATCATCCCTACACAAAAGACTTCCACCATGTGCAACAACAACCTACCTACCTAACTTCATCATCCATTCAAATCGACAAAATGCAACACACCAACCCAAATCATAATGAAGCTAACAACTTCATAAACACAGAGTGAGTTTTGTCCTACCAACCCCAAATCATGATGAATCCAACAAGTTCAAAAACACATCTAGATAAAAAGGTTTGTCCTTACACACAATATACAACACAGATAAAGCTTTATACTTGAACACATTGTTCCACAACTAAGGATTTGACACATAACTGAGAAGCTAGACAAGTACACATCAAACAATAATCAAAACATATCAAGAGCAATAGATCGAGCTAAACTAAATCTCAAACAATCCAAATACACTTCCAAGTGAATTAAACATTTATCAAAAACAGATCTTAAATCAACACAAAGAACTTCCTAGCAACCCCACACATAAAAATCAGATCTTTATGCTCCAAAACTACTTCCAAACAACTTGATAGATGAAAAAATTAGATGTTTAACCTACATCAAGAGAATTTTAGTAGCCCCTACATAAAAATGAGATATTTAACCTACACCTAGTACTTTCAAAGAACCCCATACATAAAAATCAGATCTTTGAGCTACAGATAAAGCTACAAAACAATCTAACACATCAAAACATGCAAATCATAACAAATAAGAAGAATAACTCACCGATTTTAATTCTTATGGCATCCACACCATTTACAATGCCGCCAACACCTCTCCATCGCCATCGAACCACCACGCAAACCCTTTCCCTCGCCTAATCTCTCTTTGTCCAGCCATCTTCTGGCGATGAAATCAGAAGTGAATGAGAGGGACGAGTGAGGAATGAGAAAGGAAGAAGTCAAGGGCTGTAGATGAGAAGAAGAAAATCGTGAAGAAGGAGAAAATGAGAAGGTAGAAGGAGAAAAGAAGGAAGAAGGAGAAAAAGCTTTCTCTTATAGTTGGGTGGCTAATTGCCCCCACTAGAATTCTGAGGGCACCCACCATCTAAACACACTAAATAAAATCCTAAAATTTTGAAATTTAAATTCAATTAAATGTAACTCTTATTTTAATTCAAAATAAAATAAATCAGTTTTATGAAATTTAGGGGTGTTACATTATACACACGTTAAATGGAATCTCGTCCCGAGATTCGGAAGGTAAGAGAGTTAACTGAATTTCGAAAAATACGACTTGTCATACGAAAGAAGATTTTAAAATACAAATTTCAATTGAATTTTTATGAACATAAATATTTGTTGTCATTGGAAAAGTAGGGGTGTTATAGTGGTGGGTTTGAAGCTTGCTGATTTAGGCGATGGTTACGAATAATATGAAGTTGAAGGGTGGTCTTTTGTATTCTGGCGAGATGATCATTTGACACGGGATGAGTAAGTGGGTCCTGAAGTGTTTGGGATGTGGTTGTGGAAGGATTGTGAGTTGTAGCCTGTTTATCAAGTAAGTGATAAAGGGAGACCGAGTCATTACTTTCGATGTGAACCACTGTTTTTTCCAGGATGACCATGTACTGTTGAAAGTTCGAAGGAAAAGATTGGGTGAGAATTTGTTCTTATGGAAAATTACCTTGTTACATAAATGCCAGATTGTATTTATGACTGTTGTAAATTGGGATAGCAATTCCTCTTTACAAGTGGAGTGGGTGGAAGCTGAATTCCACATGAAATGAAAGTAATGGGTGATAGATGTGGAAGGTGCAACCTGATAAGGGCATAATTAGGCTATTTTTAGTATCATATTTCTATATATATTTTTAGCTATTACTTGTTAATTATGGTACTAATTGCTATTTTCATGTTTGTGTAGGTTTCCAATTACAATATTTTAAAATAGAAGCAAAGTGGCAATTTAGGAATACTAATTGCACAAGGAATTCATACAAGCAAGGAAACCACACCAACAAGGAAACCACAGAAAGAAGAAAACAAGAATAAAAAGGGGATGATACCTGGCTTTGAGAGATCATCCATCCACAGCATCTACAACCTCATCTTCCATCCATCCATAGCCTCCCACAGCCGCCGCCATCGTCCTGAACCCATCCAGCAATAGCATTCATCCATCGCCAAGCCCTAACCCACCATCGCAGACTTCTCTTCATCATCATCCACGCTTACAAACCCTAGCCGCCATCACCCAGAATCCATCCACAGCCTCCTAATCCACCGCCGCAGAAAGCCCATCGCCCTGAACCCATCATCACCCATCTTCACCGTCTTCCTTCACCTCAGCCGTCGTCCTCAGTTCATCATCCACCGATCTACAGCTTCCTCATCACATCCAGAAATAGCCTCCATCAAACCCAATCGAACCCCCATTCTCGCAGATCCCTCCTCCTCGCAACAGCCCTTCGTCGTCCTCTCTTGACTCAACCAGTCGACCTCCTCCCTGATCATCGCCACCCGCCTGGTTCCCCTATTTCTTTCTCGCTGTCCCTCGACATCCCCTTATCTCTCTTACTCTGTTTCACAAACAGAGATCGAAAGGAAACAGAAGGAGCAGACCGTGAAGAGGAAGGAGCAATTCGCGAGAGGAAAGTGAAAGAGCAGATCGCGAAGAGAAGGAGGATTCTCTTTTGCTATTCGCACCCCAGCTTCTACTCAGTACCATCACGGATCAGTGTTTTGTTTTCATCTCTAAACATCTCTTTCTCTTAATTTTAGTTTGATTATTGATTATGGATTACTGTTTGAACATAATTAATATGTCTAGCTAAACTCCTATTAGTTAGGGGTGGATTCGAAGCCCCGAACATGTGCCTTATAAGTTAATTGAATTTAATCTTCCTTGCTATTAGTGATTGTGTTTTGCTTAACTGCTTTATAGAAAACTTTTCTTTGTATGTTTGTTAAGGTGGCCAACTTAGTAAGCATGCTAGGATCTGGGGCTAGAGTATAGGAGAGTTTCACCTAATTGTTATGATCATGTATTCACAAGTAGTAAATACCAAGGAACGTTGGTAAGGTTTCGTAAAAACCTAGGCAAGAACAAGATGTTGATCATACTTGTAATTGCCTAGTCAGTGTTCATATTTTCCACAAAACTTAATGATCTTAGATTGTTGTCTAACTTGCGATTATTGTTTAAATAGCATGATAAGAATAGTTTGAAAGCAACGCTTAGTTTAATTCAACGCACTTGGGAAAATAATAAGATTAATGCAGTGCGGTCACGGTTAGTCTTGAGCATTGTCTCTCACGAGTTAGCAAGTGATTATTGAAGATTGATTTATAAGCATATGTTTAGTGTGTGGAGATAAAACCCTTAGCTAATTTCTCATCTTTGTCATCTCCTTAGTTTATTATCTTTACATTAATATTCGAAGTTATTTTCATAGTTTAATTTAGAAGATCCAATCCCCTTTTATTTAATTAATTAGGTTGTTAGTTGTCTTTTAGTTATTATTAGTGTAATTGACAAGCCCTCTAATCCCCGGTCTAGAACGATCCCTACTTATTCTATACTACAAATCACAAAGCAGGGTATTAAGTTGTGTGCTACTAAAATAGCGCATCACAACCACCAACATCAATTGGTACTGGCGAATGATTGATATGGGGGATAAAAAGAAAAGATGGGTATCGTCCTCCTTATGACTGTGACAGAAAACACAACAGTCATTAATGGGCATGTGTAATCTAGTAAGATTTGACATGGCGGGGAGAAGATTTTGGGACACCTTCCAGAGAATAAAAATGGCACTTGCAGGAGCTTTAAGTCACCAAACTTCTTTTGCCATTTTGTGGTGAGGGGTCAAAAGTTTAACCGGGGGGGGGGGGGGAAGAAACTTCCTGTGAATCCGCAACAAAAGCTTTAGTTGCATTTTTGATTGAAAACTGACATTTTGTGTCATGACTCCAGATGAGAGTATCCTGAGCCAGGGAGGGTCTAAGGATAATATCGAGAATATCTTGAGCCACTAGAGATGGGAGAGTGAGAAAAAAATATCGGAGTTCCAGTAAGGTTGTTGCCTCGAAGAGGGCAACCACAGGTCTGAGATCTTACAAGGAGTGACCAAATGAGTTCAAATGAGTTGGTTGAATCAGACATTCATTAAGTGTAAGACCTAATTTGACCCAACAATATTTCCAGAGGTCAATTTCATTGTCTGATTTAATTTGCCAAAGAAGGTGGCGTTTCATTTTATTTAGGGTCTGAATATTGACTCGCCAAGCAAAGGAGGCAATGTTTGGATATTTGCTGAGTTGAAAATGTTCTGATGTCTGAAATAGATTGCCCTGAGTTGTAGGGTTAACGGGTTGGTCGATTGTGTGATGATCTTCCAAAAATATTTACCATAAGGGCCAGATTTTTAATTCTGGATTTCAGGATATTAAGTCCCCCAGATGCTTTGGTAACTCGATTCCATCCCAAGAGCAGAGATGTTTGGCTTTACTGTTTTCAGTTCCATTCCACCAGAAATTCCTAGAGTCCATGGAATTGGTAATGGAACAAGGAAGTAAGAAAGTTTGCATGATGTACACCAGTATAGAGTTCACCACCGCTTTTATCATCACAATTTATGTCTGCTTGAGAGATAACCTTAGCTTTCAAGGAAGAGAGTCTGATATTGATTTTGTCAATCAAGAAGTTGAAATCACTGATTTTGTCAATCGGTGATGATGTGATCAGGGAACCCATTATTAATGATGATACATAAAAACGGTCACACCCCGGAGCCGTACACGTGTCATGATAATCTTGAAGAATTACGGCCTCAAGCGTCAGCCCAACACTGATCTGGCCCAAGCAGTTCTAAGCCCGCCCAACTGCAGTCTGCCAGGCGAACTCGAACTCTAACAACATGCTAGGCCCACACGTCTCACAACTATCCTCAATACCCGTAAGCCCTCTTCAGGCAAGTATCTCGAGAATCAGCTTCGGACGGGCAACTACAGCTGTTCTCCGCTTCCAACTAGGAAGCAAACACCAATGTATCTTCCACACAAGGAAACTCCCTTCTACGGATTGCTCATGAATTGGGAACTATCTCATGCGTATCTAGGAGCACGGAGCTAACAATGAACTTCCCTCCTACAACACGACTCCTAATTAGGGAGCTCCACAAAAATCTCCTTCCTAAACTACGCCTTTGATCGCTTGGTAGAACCAGAACTCCTTGCACTATAATAAGACATGAGGTTGGTAAGCTAAGGTACGCTACAAATTCCCTGTTACAACATTACACCTTCTTCGGGGCCTTGTCCGACTTTAGCATTAGAGTACCATCGGACACCCCATGGTGGTCTGTGGCTCACGTGCGTTACTTGTGCAGGTTAGCGGGATTAGGTCAAAGTAGGGAGCGGAAAAATACTGCATCAGTTTGGTGCCGTCCGTGGGGATGACATAGTTCATAACCTTACACTAATCGTCGTCTCCTATAAAAACCTAGAGAGACGGTGACCACCGGTTCATGCAACAATAGAAAACTAGAGGACACATCTGAAGCTCAGACCGTCCCTGTACCACATCTCTCGGCGGATCCCATGTGCACGGGCAACCAACTCAAGTTCCTGCACCAACGGCAACACCATTGAACCTCGGGTCAGATGTACGATCTCTTTTCATACACCAGGCTCTGTCAATGATTAAAATGCTCGGATCAATAAAGCAGAGCCCTAACGAAACCCTAGAGACGTGTTTAACCTGCCTTAATAGTGGGTTGACCACCGTCCGCTTATGCAACGATACAATGACCGTCTCGGCCTTCATCAACTAGTTGCAAAAAGGAAAGTTCAAAACCATCCGACATTGGACCCTCCAGCATGCATGGCGAACCCGACAAAGGAAGCACGAAACTTCATTGTCCTAGGAGAAGATGGATGGGAACTGAACCCGGAGATTCAATGGTCAACAGAGTACATGTGTTTCATGAAGCACATTCCGAGTCCGAACTATCCAACAGGTCCAAAAAGAGGGCTCTGTGAGTTATGAGGATTCAAGCGATACATGGCAAGTAACCGCCACAATACGATCGGAGGCAAGGCTCATCCGCGCCGTTGGCATTTATGCCGAAGGATCTCCAAAGCATACAACTCCCGCACGATGACGCCCTAGTGGTGACAATTTCCCTGGTGGGCTGGGAGGTGAGAAGGTCATTGGTTGATACTGGAAGCACTATGAACGTCTTGGTCGTCCGCACGCTCCGCAACATGCAACTAGACGAAGCAGCGTTGACCCCTGACAATCGTCCAGTGACCGACTTCAGTGGCGAGAAATAACTCCCTTGGGAAAAATACAACTGAAAATAACAGCAGGAGAGCAACCAACTCATAAAACTCTGTTTAAAGGGTTCATAGTGATCAACACGCCTTTGGCATACAATGCGGTTTTTAGAAGACCTTAGATACATCATATGGGAGCAGTGATCTCCACTCTGCACCAATGCCTCAAGTACCCTGCAAACCAAGTGGTCAGTACACTAAGATGAGATCAGTTGGTGGCCAGGGAATGCCAGTACATGGCGAGTTTGCCTCTCAACAGTCCTCAACAGGCAACAAATCCAACGGCCAAGACTACCCTTCGAACAACCCTAAGCACAGGAGAAGAGCAACAGACACTGGGTAACGAGGCACCAGTAAGCCCTCGAGGAAGGCCCAATGCCGGACAGCCAGAGGAAGAAACCATCACGGTCTACCTCGACAGCTCTCAAAACTGCAAGGCCATTCAGATCGGTTCCCGCCTAAGCAAGGTAGTGGTGAAGCAGCTTACAGAGCTGCTGCAGCGTAACCAGAACATCTTTGCCTGAACCATACGGGATATGATGGGGATTGTTTCGTTGAATATCACTCATCACCTCGAGGTCGACCTCTCAAAGAAAATCGCCAGACAAAAGAAGAGGCACGTGATGCCCAAAAGGAATGCAATCATAAACGTGAGGTACATCGTTTACTCGATGCGGGCATGATCAAGGAAGCGCAATACCCCGATTGACTGGCGAGCACCGTTCTCGTAAAAAAGAAAAATGGGAAGTGGAGAGTGTGCGTAGACTACACTGACCTAAACAAAGCCTGCCCAAATAACAACATCCCAGTCCTCCGCATCGATCAGATCGTAGACGCCACTTCGGGACACAACCTACTCAGCTTTATGGACACCTATTAAGGCTATAATCAAATATTGATGCACCCACCAGATCAAGAGAAAACCTAATCCGCTCCGCACGGGTCGCGATGGCTGAGGAAATGGGAGTCTAGTAAGCGTTTGTCCACTGATGACGACTCGCCAAAGGATCATTACTCTCAATACAGACAATGATCGCTGAACTTACCAGGTAGCTTAGTCAATTAGCGACTAATGACGATGACTTTTGGTGCTCAGAGCCTAATCCGCTCCGCACGGGTCCCAACGGCTGAGAAAATGGGAGTCTAGTCAGCGTTTGTTCGCTAATGACGATGACTCGCCAAGGGATCATTACTCTCAATACTGACAATGATCGCCGAACTTACTAGGTAAGCTTAGTCAGTTTGCGACTGCTGATGACGGCCCAAAGCCTAATCCGCTCCGTGCGGGTCGCGATGGCTGAGGAAGTGAGAGTCTAGTCAGCACTTGTCCGCTGATGACGATGACTCACCAAGCAATCATTGCTTTTAATACAGACAATGATCGTCGAACTTATCAAGTAAGCTTAGTCAGTTCATGACTGAAGACGACAACTTTTGGTACGCCAAGCCTAAACTGCTCTGCGTGGGTCCCGACGGCTAAACAAATGAAAAAGAAGTCAGCGCTAGTCCGCCAACACTGAAGGCATCATTACAGACAATGACTGAGGGAATCTGGTCAACCCTTGGCCAACAACGACTTCCGCTGGTTTTTTTTTTTTTTTTTTTTTTTTTTTTTTTTTTTTTTTTTATTTTCCTTCTTTTTTTTTTTTTTTTTTTTTTTTTTTTTTTTTTTTAACCCTGAACCCCTCCCACCCCAAATACCGCCGGCTGGATTCGATCCTGTGATCTCATGGTACCATCCGCCATGTGCCCAACCGCTGGTTAAACCCCTAATTTGTCACAATAACAATATAGTTTGGTCGAAGAAGATAGGCATTCCGCCTAGCAGCACAAACTCTACGGTCTACAAAGCAACCAAAACATATACGACAATACAGGGAAACAACTACACTTTCATTCAAAAAACATGTCTATCTAATATCCGCCCAGGAAAGGACATTGCAATCAATCTAAGGAGATGCGTCCTCCTCATCTGTTAGCTTTGCAGTACCAGAGCCCTCCCCTTGATTGATCGGCCCAAAATCAACCCTTCTATAGTGGGCAAAGTGAAGAGCGATTTCGGGGTGCTCTCATCTAATTAGTTCCCGAAGGTCCAGTCTACCCCAAATGACCTCAGACGAGATCAGCGGCCTCTTGCCAGACACGTCAAAGTCCACCACGCCCAACAAGGCCTCATAGTGCGAGCGCTCCTCCGCTAGCGACCGCTCTGCCTCCAGAGCACGACGAAGTCCCTTGTCAACTGCGGCCTCCAGCTGATGCCTTTCAACGGCCCATTCTACTTCATCCCGCTTTCTCTCGGCTTCTTGATCCTCTCATTCAGAAGACCACCTGATCTGGAGGAGGTACAAATATGGGAGAACTAACAGTTGAAAAAAAAAGTACAGATGTACAAAATTTATGTACAAATACAGGAGAACTAAGCCTAGCAGGAAAAGAAACAAAAGTCACGTCCGTGCTTGCTGCAGCCTGAGTGCCATGATCTGGATCGCCCTCTTCCTCTTCCTCTGACGACCCGGAGACCATTCCAAAGTCCCCATAAGACATCTTCCTATAATAAGCAGGGTCCCATTTCAGATGCTCTCCTTCATCAGTGCCAGTGCCAGCAGTTCTAACCTCTCATGCATGACCTAGAAGAATTCACACTTGCCTTGCGCCTTGATAAGCTCTTCCTCATGCACATTTGCTTTAGCAAGTTCACACTCCAACTTGCCTGTCAGCCCATCAACCTGAGACCGCTCAGTAATCAGGCTACTCTTAATTGCGCTGAGTTCATGTTGCTCCAGGAGAAGTTGGTCCCCAAATTTTTTTGCTTCTTGAGCATTAAATTCCACGTCAGCCTCTAACTGTTGTCTCCGGGCAACCCACTCAGACTCTTTTATGGTGTTCTCCTCAACAAGAGACTGCAATTCATAGCACATCTTGACCTCAACTTCCTGCACAACTTCCAAATCACGACGGACTAGGTTCAAATCTTGTCTATATCAACGACTGACTGTTCCAGCCTCCTCTTCTCAATCTAACTCAATCTCGAAAAGAGCATCAAAATACGACTTATGCATAGTCGAGGAGACACATCCAATGTGTACACCTGGCTCAATTGGGACATCCCCAACATAAGGTGTTTAAATCCCTTATCCATACGTTCTTCCAATGCATCCTCTTCCGGCTTCGGAGCGCAATTTGCCAGCCAACTGCAACGTTTGCTTATATGCATCCTCGAAGCATAATCAATGTGAACCTCCTAGTGCCAAGTCTGGTTGCTCATTTTCACCACATCTGGAGCAAACAAACTCACCCACGCATCCGGATGAAGCTCTCCCGAATGTGGGATCATGCTAGCACCGCCATTCATAGTCTCCACCGCACATAGGCCCTCATCCACATCCTTCCCTTTGTCACCAGCAGCCAACCCTTTATTGCAAGCCAACTCAGCGAAATCCGAAGGAATAGAAGGAAGCAAATTGTCTAACGGACCTTCTATTACCTTTATCTGCAGTCTGGAATGAGATGGGGGACAATACGAACTATAAGAGGGACGACCCATACTGCAACGACCACTGTCAGACAATCCACTAGTAGGACGATTGAACTTTGGGGCCACAGGAAAATCCTCATCAAAACCTTCCAGTAAAATAGGTTTGGATTGTTCAGCACTAGCAGAAGCCGCCACAACAGCCAGCATTAGCTTCTCACTCAAAGCCTCAGCCTGCTCAGTACTCAACTGTGATGCACCATCAACCCCTGCTAATCGTAGGTGGTCTTTCTCTTAGCCAGATACTACAAACTCCTCTCTGGCAGACCGGCTAAGATCACACTCCTCCCTCACTGGAGCAGGCCATTTGGGAGCAGGCTCGGCCCTAGCGCGAGACCTCTTCGAGCTTATGAAAGAGGCAAGCATCTCAGAAAGCATCTCTGTGTTGGGTAGGGAAGGAGCCTTAACTTTGAAGGCCTTCCCCTTCCTGGAAGGGGCTCCACCTTCAGACTTAACCTTCGACGCTCTGTAAAGAGTGGGAGCCACGTACCAGTTGGCGCACAATCCAATTCGACTGAAGTTGGTATGACAAATAATGTCTTCCACACTCATCCACGGCATGTCACGAAATGATTTCATAGTGACTTCCTCCTCCAGAGAAAGAATAGTCGGGAACTTCCCTAGAAAGAAACACACGTGATGATCAACATACAATCAACGCAACAGAATCAAAAGGTGAAACTATACTTACAAAGTGGCTTGAATTCTTGCTCAAACGGACGACTTTTGAACTCAAAGTACTTCGAATCTGAAGGAGCAAACAAGCAAAATTTCTGCCAGAATTTAAAGTATCCGGCAATTTCCTGAAGCAAGCCGTCGATGTCATCTTACAAATGATGTGATCATTCAGTCGAGGGGAAGTCATCAACTGGATCACCCTCGGAGTCACGCGGACACCAACATCTTTCACCCTAATCAATATGAGAAGGATAATCCTGTACCCATTTGGTACAAACTGAGCAGGAGGGATTTCAAGAAATTTCAGAAAGGCCCAGATCTCGTTGAGCATAGCAAAATATACTCCAGTTCGAAGCATCCCACGGTGCAAACAAACGAATCCTTCCGAAGGAAACATTGACATCTGATCATCATTCAGAGTATAGAATGGTAGGTCCTCAGGGACCCCGAATGTCTTCCGAATATCGGCGAGGCTCGATTAAAAAATTGACCTATCTTCAAAGAGCTGGAGGCCCTTAGCAAGAAGTTCATCATCAAGGTGATTTTGGCGAGCCATGAAAAAGGCGAATAAACTTTTAATCAAAAGATGAACATAATGGAGTTTCTAAAAGTAAATAAATGGAAAAGTCAATCTCTGCAAAAAGAGAGATCTAAATAGGGATTGGGTTTCCACCTTTTCTCCGCTGAACCAACGCACACTTAATTAATGAAGCGCGTGGCTCAAGTAACGATTCAAACTCGATCATCATGAGAGGCATATCTTTCAAGAAATGACTCAGTGAGCCGATACGATGGCCCACTAACTCGGGGGGGGGGGGGAGCAACTGATGATACACCGAAACGTCCTCTCTTTTACACCGTACATGTGTCATGATGATCTCAAGAAATTGTAGGCACAAGCATCAGCCCAACACTGATCCGGCTCAAGCGATTTCAAGCCCGCACAATGCAGTACGCCAGACGGACCCAAATCACTACAGCCTGCTAAACCCACACGTCTCACAACTATCCCCAATACCCGTAAGCCCTATTAAGGCAAGTATCTAGGGGATCAACTATGGATAGGTAAGACAACAACACTTTGTTTCCAACTAAGAAGCAAATATCAGAGTATACATCGTACATGGAAACTTCTATCTATGGACAACACTCTGATTAGGAACTATCTCCCGCGTATCTAGGAGCACAAGTCTAACATGAAAACTCCCCTTCACATCACAACTCCTAATTAAATAAGGATCTCCATGAAGATCTTCTTCCCTAAACTACAGCACTGATGGTCTGGTTGAACCAGGACTCCAGACTATAAATAAGACATGAGGTTGGTAAGCTAAAGTACACTACAAATTCCCCATTTACAACATTACGCCATCTTCAGATCCATGTTTGACTTTAGCATCAGAGTCTCATCGGCCACCACAACGGTGGTCCGTGGCTCACGTGCGTTTCTTGTGCAGGTCAGCAGGTCAAGGTCAATCAGGGAGCGAAACTCGACTGCATCAACTGCATAATCAAAGTTGCAAATGTGCCAAATGCATTTCCCTAGTACTCCATAACTTCATAAGAAAACTAAGAATACTCGTGGGAGACACCAAGCCAAGTAGAATTAGGAAGTAAATAATACTAAGGTCGTCAAGATGTTGAAGTGAAGGCGAAGCAAAGACCTCTGTGACTACTTTAAGAGAAAATTGAGAATTGAATAGAGTGTTTTATAACATAAAAACAACTGAAATAAAAAATACTAAATACTTTATAAAATAAAAATAAATGCATGTTACTTATAACTAGGCATAAAATTTTCTATACAGTTTGAACTATATTCGTGATTAATTTCATCTATGATCCTCAATCAATTCAATCACCTAATTAAAGTAAAATGAAAATTAATAAGTAAATAATTTTAAAAATTAAGGATTTTCCCGTGAAAATTGTTCAATGCAGCCAAATAAGACATAAACAAGTATATAAGAAAAAGAAGAAGAAAATGCGAAAATGAGAACACGATAATAAAGAAAAAATAACACAAATAACAAAACCAGAAAAGGGAGAACTTAATACAAATAGAGGAAGAATTGGCAATAGGGTAGTTTGAGTGATTAGATCCAATCTTTTGTTTTTGGCGGTGTGCGAGCTTAGAAATCAGTATAAGAGGAAGTTTTATTTTATTTTCATTTTTATTTTGGAGTTGTTTTTTTTATCCCTTAACCCTTCCCACACAGATGTCGTCGGCTGGGTTTGACCATGTGATCATGTGATACCATCCACCACTGCTCAACTATTGAGCCATCACGCCTTTGGCAGCATTCCTTTACTGAAATAATATGTAGTAGGATTGTTATCAACTTATACTTGATCTCGAGAAAGCTACAGAGAGTGCACCTGATGCCCTTTCGTCAGAAGAAACTGTTTCTGCACTCAAAAGGTATCGACTTCTGCTAGTATCTCTATATCTTTTAATCCCAAACCGTAAAAGCGAAGAGGTACAATCAATATTACATTTTCCCCAAGAATCCTCAAATATTTATAATTTTCTTAAGGTCCTCAACAGATGAACCAGGGATGATTAATGTATCCATTGCTGGGTGGCAAGCTTGCAAGGTGGTTTGCAGCCGGTTTGTCTCACGATAGATGTCTGATTTTTGTATATCATGGAAGGTTACATAGGATACAGAGCTAGAGAAATCAGCCCAAGGGTCACTTTTGTTTTCTTTTTCTTTTTTTCCAGAAGTTTCATGAGGCATCATCATATGCCTTTCAAGTAGGGGTGGGCACGGGATAGGATGGACCTCATCCCTATCCCATCACGTTTGTTCAAGATCGGGACAGGACGAGATAAACCTGATCTCGACCTCGTCCCATCCCAAACGGGTTCAGGACGGAACGGGATGAGCATGTACTAAATTTTGGATTGAAAATTTAACATGCAAGATTGAAAATTTTGGATTTACCATACACACAACTCTAAGAACAACTATATAATTTTAAGCCATTGATTATTATTTTCCCATTTCATTAGCTTTTACTCCATTTTTTTTAGAACCACTATTGAAGACAACCATTTTTTTGTACATTACTAACGAAAATGATCAATGGGTTTGTCATTTAACAACTACGAGGAGCACAGATTGTTGTTGTCAAGAGTTAGGAAGAGAAAATAAGAAGAAGGAAATGGGTTTGAGTTAGATTCATTATCTAGGTAAGTCGCATGGAAGCTTGTGAGAATAAAACATCTATGTCAATAAATAAAACAACAAATAAAAGTCATGTCTACAAATAGTTCCATAGTTTCATACTACATATTAAATATTAAAAAAATTGGTTCGGGACGGGATGGGATGGGCGGGATTGAAAATCTTCATCCCGATCCCATCCCATACTAGATCGGGACGAGACGGGATCGGGATGAGATTGATCAATCTCAATAGGACCCGAAAAATCGAGACGGGATGAGACGAGACGAGATCGAGATCGTGATCGTGGGATGGGATGCCCACCACTACTTTCAAGTATTCCAACTACCAGTTCAATCACTGAATGACTCACATGTTGCATGTAACTCAAGCAATGAAGTGTTTATCACTTACAGTTTAAGTTTTCCTATGCTGCATGTAAGTCGAATAAACGATTATCATCATGTATTATACACAGTGTTCTAAAAATCGGTCTGGGCGGCCGCCTAGGCGCTAGAAGGTGGAAAACCGTCCAGATTAATGCCTGGGCGGGCAGTCTGGGCGGTTCTGGGCAGTCTGGGCGGGTCTAGGCGGGTCTGGGCGGGTATGGGCGGGGTCTAGGCGGTCTAGGCGGGGTCTAGGCGGATTCTAGGCGGACTTTAGGCGGGGTCTAGGCGGTTTGGGAGATTTTTATTTTTTTATTTTTTAATAAGGTTGATTGTGTTCTTATTTTATTTTTCTTTCCTATTTTTTAGAAATAAACTATTTAATTGTTTTTTAGAAAATCTCGGGAATGGGCTTTGATGATGATGATGATATGTCTAAATGTAGCGAAGGATAATTACTTAATGGAATTCTCAAAGGATCTGCCGGTACCAATTTTACTAATGTAGATTTTATCAAACATAACTGAGGTTATTCATGCAATTTGAAGAAAAATAAAAGAGTACACAAATTCAAATTTATATAAAGTACCCATCATGACCAACTTCAGTCATTTGAGTTTTAATAAATTTTGTTCACGATTGTTAATTTTTCATGTTTTTAAATTTTGCATATGTATATTGACATTAAATTGGATGTAATTGATAAGGTATTATGCTTAACTTTTGTAAATTATTAAAGTTATAATACAAAACCTAAGACC
This sequence comes from Berberis vulgaris, assembly GCA_963556465.1. Taxonomy (NCBI): domain Eukaryota; kingdom Viridiplantae; phylum Streptophyta; class Magnoliopsida; order Ranunculales; family Berberidaceae; genus Berberis; species Berberis vulgaris. The sequence continues at coordinate 65,378,321 of OY747133.1, read as the reverse complement.
GCCTAGGCACCCGCCTAGGCCCCTGGGCGCTAGGCACCTGCTCGCCGCCCGCCTAGCGCCTAGCGATTTTTAGAACACTGATTATACATTATGTAATTGATTGTTTTTTTGTAAGGCAAAGTATTTACAAAAAGATTTTGAAGCAGTTGATTCACTAAGCAAGGAGGTATTGGGATTTCAGCAACGAACATTTTTGGGAATGTTCTAGCTTCTATTGCTTGTCAGATAGGCGACAGTTTTTGGATAGCACAATGGCAGAAGGATACGCGACTGAAGTAACCTTGCTTCTCATTCAAGCTCAGAGATGGAGGACCGGGTTCTTTTTGGTGACTTCGTGGCCCTACTTGACCTCATCTAGGATGGTGAATCCCAACAGCTCTATACTAAGCATTGGGTCTGGCGCCCACTTATATCTAAAGACCTTAATAGTAAGGCTCGCCGGCAAACTTGGTTGTACTAGTTCTTAGTTATAAATATATTTGCATGTGGCTTAACAAAAAAAAAAAAAAAAACCAACTTCGCATAACACATCCTTCAATTTTATTGCCAATACATTCTGCCGATTATGGATGAATAAGTTCTTTACTTGGCGGTTAGTAGGTCATGGGTAAGTGAAAATTTTATCATTTTCAGATCAACATAATATTTGAACTTATGTTTTGGTTGGAGAAACCGGAGAGACGATAGTCATACAACGAAGATGGACTATTTCCATCCAGCTCTATTCAAACTAGTGTCCATAACAAAATGCGATAAATATTGATGATGTCATTGGACTCAAGCAAGCAGATAGCTCCTGTATCATTGTTTCCCTGAAGTGCAACTCTCTGCTTATTCATGTTTATGGTCATTTGTAACTTTTTCAAGTTGAGAGTAATATCACCAAACAATTTCAACCAATCCCCACCAAGGACCATATCATACCCTCCTAATGGAAGAACCCTAACACTGCCCTCAAATAGCATCCCCTACATAGTCCACTGAAATCTTTGGCAGATAGCATTGCTTACCAACTGTTGTCTATTGGCCACTCTAACCAGCATTTGAGGGGTTAAAGTAGGGGGCCAATTAGTCTCTTTAATGACTCTAGGGTCTGTGAATGAGTGAGTACTTCCTGTGTCAATTAGAATTGAAATGGTTCTCCTCTTTAGAATTTCTTTGATGAGCAAGGTATTTGTTGACAAACTACCATGTATGGCAATGAATGATACCTCCATCCTGAATCACATTTTCAGCATCAGTAGGGCAATCTCCTTCTTTAGATCCTTCCTTTTCTTGTACCAGTAAGCATAAATGATGTTGCTTATAGGTGTGACAAGGTTTGTATTGCTTGTCACAATTGTAGTATAACCCTCTTTCCCTTCTACTTTTCATCTAATCTTGATTTAATCTCTTGATAGGGGGTATGTTGGAAGGAAATTTGTTCACTGAAGTGTTGGATGAAGATGGTTTATTGAGGTTGTTGGTGGAACTGTAGGTTTGCTGGTAGTGTGGTGAGGACATATTGTATTGGTTCAACTTGGGATTGGAGCTGGGTGTGGAATTATAGGGAAGATCTGTTACTGTAGGTGGAAGAGGTGTAGTTTTTTTGATAACTAGGTTGTTTTGGGGTGGCTTTTTTTGCATTTGGGCTAGAGAAAATGACTGGTTGATGATAAATGGTTTGAACAGTTGAACAATGGACTTAATATCTGGTTTTAGGCCACTAAGGAAGCTCAAGACGAAATACGTTTCATCCAAATGAGGGTTGTGTGACAACATCAGATATTTGAGTTCTTCAAATCTAACGTAATAATCATTCACAGAACGAATCTACATAATTGTTCAATACAGCTTCTTTAAATCAGTCACACAGGTTCTGATAAAAAACGTTCCATTGAATAATTTCCTTGCCTACCTGATAGTCCAAAAACCACATATCTGCTCTTCTAATCATATGAATAGAAGCCATGTTTACCTTGTTCTTATCCTTAATTTGATAAAAAGAGAAGTACAACTCACTCTTTTTTATCCAAGATCTAGGGTTTGCACCGTCAAATTGAGGAAATTCTAGTTTAGGAAAACGAGAATTATTACATGAGTTCTCCCAATGAGTTTGGAACAGACCTACTGGTGTGGTCAAAAGCTTCAGATAGTTGAGTAGGAAGTGAATTTGCAGTGTTTGTGACTCCAGAAGTAGTTTGCTGGTTTTGGAGCAATTGTATCATTTGCTCAAACCTTGCCTCCATCTTCTTCTCTTGGATCTCTTGTGATTGTGATAATTTCATCAGTTCTCCTCTCAGAAATTCGATCTTGCTTGAAGTTTCTGATTGATGCTTCCTAGTTTCTCTCACAAAATGTTCCATCTCTTTAGATCTGGTTTCCATAGTGGAATCTGGGATTGAAGTGTTACAGAGTTGATGATCTAATTGAGGCTCTAATACCAAATGTCACAACAGTGACGATTTAAGCACAGAGAGATAAGGAAAAAATTGGAAATGGATTTCAATATATATCAAAAGGATACAGAGAACTTCTCAAGTTCCTTGAACAAGAGCCTACAATTTCTATTCAAATCAGACATGCTTTCTCTGATGCTCTTTCTTATCTATTTAACTACGGTAAGAAATAACAAATTTATGAAAGAGCCTCCCGATGGCCACCACGTATTCGGTTTAGGTAAGCTTAACTAACTGATAATACTAAATTACAAAATTGCCCTTCTTTTGAATATTTGATTTTTGGTGTTTGTCTTTCGTGTCAGTTCTTCCAATTTGTCTTGCTGTTATGTTTATTCAAGTCTTAGTCGTGACATTTATCAAGCGAGGACATGAAAGGTACCCAAGTCGGATGGGACGTCTAGGTATCGAAATTGTGGAACGGTTTTGACGTCGAATATGACTGTAAATCATGCTTCTAGGACTCTGCATCAGAGGAAAGGAGCGTGAACGCGAAGAAGATGAATGGCGGCATCGCCCTCTCCGATCCCCAGCGAGTGCCTGCTCTAGCGGATGAGCAAACGAGCGATACAAAGATGACGGTGAAGAGGAAGAGGAGTCGTCTTTGAAGAAAAGGTTTTCAGATTTGGCGAATTAGATGATCAGGGAATCCCAAGTAACGAATATGGACTTCATGATTGGATTTGGATTGTGTTTTCGTTTTTAGTTTCTTCTTGTGTTCATGTTTTTGGTGAATACAAAGAGAAAGATATGGGATTTTGAGTGAATTTTGTGTTGGTTTTTCATAGAGAGAGATATATATATCTGTTTCGTTTTGTGCACACGAGAGACATCGATGAGTGTAATGGAGATGGAGAGATTAGGGAGGAGGTGAGTAAGTATGTTTGATTGTTGTGGGAGGAGAGAGAGCTGTGACAATGAGGAAAAGAAGGGTGGGAGGGGTTACGGGTAAAAAAAATTAAGAAGTGGGGAAGATAGGTAAGATTTTGAGAATTTTTTTATTCATTTAATTTGGTAGCAGGAGGATAACCTTGAAATTATTACAAAATACCTAAGCCGCTTAATGCATTTTGGCGAATTTTGTTGAGTTTGCACAGGATGGGTAAATTAGTCATTAAATCAATATTAGACAATCAACATTGTTGATCTTACTAGAAAATGAGGATCAAACTAAATTAAAATATAAAATGAGTGTTAAACTCAATTAAATATAAACTAATGAAGGCCAAACTAAAAAAACCTCTAAAAATAAATTAATTTTCCAAAACCACTTGAAAACTAGATTGTTCAAATGAAACGAGCTTTAACTCGAATAAACAGCAAAATCCATTCGTGCAACAAAATTAAAAAGGGATCAAGTGAAACTCTTCACAAGCCTCTAAGAGCTCGAGACTATAAAGTGACTGAGATTTTAACTTAGAACTAGCAGTTTGCGCAACTTTACACGCGGTATGACCATGAGTAAAGTTTTATGTACGGGTTTAGTGATCACAAATCATATTTCATAATGAAAGTAACATTTAATTATTCTAGGAAATTTTGCTACAGGCCTCTTTTTATTAAATAATATAATATAAAAATCAAATAGAACCCAGTTCCAATGAATTAATTTCTTTAACCAACTTGCACATGAACAATATTTTTCACTAATCCAGTTGAGCTAAAAGTTTTGAAGAATTGTGTGAATTAATATCAGGAACAAGGTGCCACACTTTTAGCTCGATTCGAAAACAGGCATACAACATTTATGCAAAGCGCTATTTTTTTTTCTCAATGCATAAGTGGTGATAGTTATTTTCCAGACAGAAATAAATAAAATCCAGAAAGAGTTGTTACCAAATGATCCTTAAACACAATTCAAACTTAACCCATTGATCATACTGCACCTTCAAGAAAAACGTTTTTGGTCATCCAACATTGCATAACACAAAACCTGTTTAGGCAGTTTCAGAACCAGCATGAGTTTTTCTTTACAAAATATTACATTTACAAAAAATTGCACCACTGGGCAAAACTGGTGCCAATATTGGAGATAAAATGCTAGTTTTAGAGGCAAACAAAACTTCAAATTTTACCAATTTGTAAGCATTAGTCTCCATCTCCTCCTACTGCTTCAGCTAATCTAAATCCGTCTTCATGTAAAACAACTTCCACATCAGCCTTTGAAAGATCTCATAAGCTTAAATAGTTCTTGCAGTCCTACAAAATCTGTCAAATATGGCATTTTGAACTAATTCCTTTGCTGAAGGCCGTTTAACTGGTTCAGGATCCAACATCACCTGATTGATCATGGAAACATGGAAAGGATCAACCTTGATGTCCGCAGACGAGAAGTTCAGAAAGGAAAAAAAAAAAATTTAAAAGAAGCAATCGTTAGTATGTCTCTATATACCTTCAGTAAGTTCTGAAATTGCATAGAATATCCAGGAAGGAGTGGGATCTTTCCTTCTCTGAGGTTCAAAAACTGGGAGCCAGACTCCGTCAAGGGAGATCTTCTAACAAGCTCATACATAGTGGCTCCCAATGAAAATATATCAACCTTATCGAGATTATCATGATTGTCATTTAAAATCTCATGTGGCATGTAACGAGCATCACCTTCTTCAATGGGTAAGCTCTTATCGATTCTTGTTGCACAGCCAAAATCACCAAGCTTATAAACTCTATTCTTGACATAAATATTATCAGGTTTGACATCCAAATGAGCTATTCCTCTCTCATGTATGAACTGTAAGGCCTTGGCAATCTGACAGGCATTCATAAATGACATTTAGTGGAGGAGATCAATTCGATAACTCAGAATATTAACAATACAAGACGGCATTACATACATCCTAACAACTTAACAAAAGTTTGAATACCATAATATAACAATCACCAAAGTTATGGCCATCAATGAACACTTGCATCTTCTTTATACGCACCTTATAATTAGTATTATGCAAAAAGTGGTATAACTAGTCTCAGTAATTATTCATGTCCACAGTGTTTTGGCTGATATGTCTACTTATTCTGTGTTACAACATGTGACAATTTTTTAGGTGTTTCATAAAACCATCAATAAATTGAAAGAAATTAGGAAGATGTCTGAGAACCATGGTGTCTACGCATAAATGATGCTCTCGAAACATGTGACAAATATCAGAAGGAAACATATGAATCATATTCTGTAGGACAGAAAAATAATGAAGATTTAAGAACCTGATACATAGCTTGCAGTACTTCTCTCTCAATCAATGATTGAGAAGATCTGTAAATGGATAAGCTGCCATCGCAAAGCTCTAACTGAATGAAGAGTTGCTCATTTTCGAACCAAGAAGTGTAGTAGCCAACAATATTTTCGTGAGATCCTACACAAGAGTGTTTTCTCAAGGGAAAGAATATACAAAAGAAAGGAGAACACAATCGTCGTAAAGAATTGTATACACACCTAAAGCTGCTAATGCTTGAACTTCCATCAATGCCTGTCTCCTGCAAATGAAACAATACTAAGAAACCTGCTCTAGCAGTGGTTTAGGCATTAAGAAAACAAATGATACCTTTCTGTATCTTGATGCAATTGTCTTGTGCTATGTTTCACTGCATACATGCAACCGTCAATCCTTTTCAACACTTTGAAAACACGACTAAAGTGCCCATAGCCAATTTGCTGGGTGAAAGGGAATAAAACCATAAATCATACACTACCACAACATCAGTGGAGCTCTAAAAGAAGCATAGAAAATCATGACATGGCCCAGAAGGAAAAAAAAAAAGAGGTAATAGGAGTTTCATCTGGACGCTACCTCAATCTCATGAAAATCTGTTCGATAGCGTGAAAGACCATCTCCATTACTAACTGTAGAGGAAAAGCCGCAATTGCCAGCACATGGTTTCTTACTAACTATGTCAAAAAATAATTCTCAAAATTAATTTTAGTTTTATGTATTCCAGCAGTTTCCTTGCATCCAAACTTGTCATATGCACAGATAAAATGCCTTAAGAAACAAAGAAATGCATTTATTGGAATGCAGTGATACTAGTAAACATATTGGTTGCTTATCGAATCATGCAGATATCATGAGGGGGAATTTTCCAGTTTTATGAAATTCATAAATATAAAATATAAGAAAGAAAAACGAATCAATTGGTACCTAAGGATTTGGATTGTTGGTAGCCGAAACGATATACATCCATTTCTCCAGCTTCCTTAAAATATGGATTACTGATGCAGGGAGGAGGCATAACTCGACAACGCAAAGCTACAGCAGATTGTGAAACGAAATTCTGTTTTTTTCCTGAGGCAGTTACAACTGGACTCTTGCTGAGCTCATCTGAGCCAAAAAAGTCTGAAGCAAGTTCCGTCACTTGTTCGTGGCAAGGTGATTTAGAAACAACAGAGTCGTCTAAAATTCCCTCTGAGAAAGATAAGAAATCACTCTATTGTTAATAACAAATGTTTATGAAAATGATAATCGTCTTTAGACAAACATTTGAGAGACAATACAAAGAACTCTAGTATCGCAGTCCCAGAAGAACAGTCAAACTTGTAGTATAGCCTACAAGTAACTTGTTTTTCAAGGTGCCATAGTATAATTTATCCCAATTTTTATTTCCTTTAGATGGCATAAATACATGCTGAATTCTTAGTTTCAATCAGTATCCACAGAGAAATACTATTTGCTTTTCAGATAGCTAGAATTATATGGGAAACATTATTTATTGAGAATGTAACAATTTTAACATATGACAGCAATGTATTTCAAATGTAAGGTAGAACATGTAAAATCATCTCATTACAGAGACAAGATCTATGAATAAAGCCAAAATGGTATATGTTTGGTAAACATTTTCATATAGGGCACATCGATCTTTTGTTCGGGCACGTGGACAGTGTCAGTGTGTGTAAACCTGAGTTTCAAAAATATTTTAGCTCACACACTGGAATACACTATAAAATTCCACAGTGATTGCTTTGGGTGAGGCCCAGGCGCATGACCACTTAAGTCTTTACCCTAAATGGCCAAGCTGATAGTACAAGCGAGTCATTCACATCAAGCATAGAGGAGGCAAAGTATTTGAGATAGGTGGGCAGTGCTAAGGGTCACTAATCCATTTAGATTAGTGACACTTGTTAATCCTTTCTAAAATAGATGGCCATCACTTGTTAATCCAACATGTTTGATAATTTGTTCAATCTCTTCTACTCGACTTCATGGCCATTACTGATCATAATTGGTGCTTTGCAGTAAAACAAACCAAATGGCACAACTGTGTTCTTAAGGTGGCTTATGCATCTGATGTTCAATGTGCATGGGAATCCCTTGCAAAGGTATGATGGCTCAATGGTTGAGCAGTGGCGGATGGTACCACTAGGTCACAGGTTCGACCCAGCCGGCGGCATTTGGAGTGGGAGGGGTTAAGGAATAAAAAAAGTATGGGAATCCCTTGCCTTGGCTACCGGAAAATATGGCTTACCACTGTACCACACAAGATTCCTTGTAACCAAATCATGGGTATCTTACAATCACAAGCATCAGTTTATGCAAATAACTGTATCTAGCAATTACTATAGCAGATTCACATGGAAGCATTTTCAAGTTATTAAGTTGAAAAATTAGAAAATTTAAACTCATTTTGAACTAGGAAATCATTATTACCATGTCTATATCTCTTGGTCCCAAAACTTGTCACTTTATCTGGTGATTTAGGACACTCCATATTCTTCTGCAAGAATAAACAACAAAGCAAGGACTTTATTTTACTGGATTAGAACATCTCCAATGGGTAAGCTCAAAAGCCAAATATAACAATTGTTTGAGCTTTAAGGGTGAATTTTCATGCTCCAATGGAAAGCCCAAAGCTCAATGGGTTTGAGCTTTCAGCCCAAACTATTGCCAGAAATGGACATGGGCATGGGCTGAGAGGATTTAAGCAGAGCTACACACACAAAATAATTCTACGCAAGCAAGATTGTTCTGCATGTCTAGCTCAATTGGCTATTTTGACCCTAAATCCAAGGGTAAAAAGTGTAAAGATGGTTATTTGCACCCCAAAATTACTTTTTAAATTATTTTTTGAGATTTTGTTGAATAGCCGAATGGAATACATCCACTCTCAACCTCAAATCGGTCCACCTTTTTTAGCTTGAGGTTGAGCTCTCCACTGGAAATGCTCTTAGAGAAGAAACACAGTAGCTGCATTCTGATTTACAAATTAAGTACCTTATCGCAATCCAAATTGACGGAGATTTGCTGCCCATCTGGGGTTATATAATCCGGAGTGCTTTGCCATAACAAGTAACGTTAAATTAGTTATGATAATGCTTGAAAAATGCATTAACTCAATGACCGATTGAGGTATCTAACATAAGAACTGCTAAATTTGCCCAATTTGCATTAAGACTGAACAGTACAACCCCAATATGCAAAAACCCTAACATCTAAAAAAAAATGTTTATGCAAAATCAAGCAAATTCAATGAAACTGACCAACCCATTATGAAATTAACCTAATAAGATAAACCCAATGTGCCAAAACCTTAATTGAAACAACACAAACACAGATGATCATTTACCAGAAGAAATCCTGACTGAGGATGCAATCTTCGGCGCCGTCGGGATTCTCAACATCGATGACAGATGGCAGATTGTTACTCTCTTCTTCTAAAAGCGTCTCGAATCGGGAAAAACCATTGACAATGGAAGTGGAAGAGGCCGATTTTTGTTGTTGGGGAGTGAAAATCGAAACTTGCCCTAGCTGAACCGTAAGATGCCTTGCCGCCACAGTATCTTCTTCCTTGCCTTTGCTCTTTTCGATCTTACCATTGCTTCTTCTAAGACCTAGGGTTTTTCTCCTCTTCATCATTAGATTTAGAACGATAGCTTCGTCTCCCTTCTTCTCCACCACTCTCTCACCCACTATCCTTTCTTTTGATTTTATCGGGATATAAAAATGGTCAGGTTTAAAGTTTAAAAAAAATGGCGGGCGTGGGAGTGGGATTTACATTAATTTTTTAATTAATGATAAACTACTGCCGGTTTCTATTTGGTAAGTATAATTCTAGGGAGCTTGGGTTTGCAGCCTGGGGGGGGCGAAATTATCCTTTTGCCCCTCTTTTGTTGTTGTTATATTTAAAGAGTAGCTAAAAAAGTAGGGGCAAAAGTGTAAAAATGCCACCCAGGCTGCAGACCCAGGCTCCCTAGAAGCACTCATTTGGTAATCATGTTACCATCTTTGCAGGCATAGATATTACTTACCTCGAAAAATCGGACTGAAGACCGGATCAATCAGGCCGGTTCGGGTTAGTTTTTAAATAATATTTTAATCCTTAGTCCTAAAAACAGGACCAGACCGAAATTCTCAGGACGATCCTTGGTTCCTATTCTGAGAACCCGCCGATTAACTAGCCCGACCCGAGTATTTAAAAAAAAAATTTAATTACAATTTTGAGCCCCACCCCCTCGACCCAACCCAATTGGCTCAGGGCCCAAATTTTTCAATTTTTGGATGATAGGTCCGATCTTCGATTTTGGCTTTTTAGCTGATTACCAGGACCGACCCAACCCTAGTGGTGGGTATGGCCAATGACAATAATTTGGTCGGTCAAATGCAACTAGCATCTTAGATCCTCAAGCTCAAAAGCTATATATGAGTTTTGTCGAGCTTTGAGGGTGGATTTTCAAGCTCAAATAAAAGCTTGCAATTCAAACAATTCCTAGGAGGAAAAAAAAAAAAAGTATGGCCAAGTTGCATTTTTGTCAAGTCTAGCACACAAATAGCATTGCACATGTAGGATTGTTTTGCATTGTTAGTAGCACTAGACCCAAGATTTTAGTCAAGGATGGATGAAATGGTAAAGGATTGTTGATCGATAATAAGAGTTATTAAGAGCAAAGCTAGAAATTGTTTCAACTCCGGACCAAGGATTGTGATTTTGTGAAATTTTACTAAATCTCTCGAAATATTTCTTTTTTTTAGGTCTCATAATTTAAAGTGCAAAAAAATAAGTTATTTCGAAATATTTCATGTTTTTTCTTAAATTTCAACATTTTCATATAAAACCCAAAAAAATTTAAGCAAATTAAATTTTTCATCATAATTTTTCGTAGATTTTGATATTTCGTGAAAATTTCAGAAAATTATGAAGCAAATTATATTTATAGAGATACTTAAGTATTTAGGCTTCCTTTTATGTATTTAATGTATTTATTAGGTTAATTTACTTGTAACTTGCCCATATATTATATATGTTTGACATACACTCCAAATATTTACGCTTTTTCTATAGGCAACGAAATATTTCATAAATCAGGAGACCCAAATTACTTCGAAAAACAAAATCACAATCCTTGCCCTCGACTAAAATTTAACAACAAATTTCCACTAACATCTACAAGTATTCTATTTGTATTTTTCGTGAACTTAATGTAGTATTGTGCATTTATTTGTACATTTATAAAAACGAAAGATGGCTTTTAAGGCCTACTTTTTCATAAAATAGACAATTAATATATCATAGTTGATGTAATGGCTAATTTGTGCCTACTTTTATTACCAATAAGGACTATTTCATTAACCCATGTTAACTCATAAACTTATAGGACATATTTATCATTTCTAAATCAATAAAAAAAACCTAATTTTATACTTTTGTGACCAACAAGAGTTATTTTTTTAAACCCTTAACCCCTCCCACCCCATTAATCATTATTATTTTATTTTTTTTGTTAATTTTTTATTTTATGTTATCTTGTTCTTTAATTGCAATTTAAGCAATTATTTTATGACATTTGTTAGCTACAAATAACTACATTAATATTTTCATGTTAGCATTTTTTTTTTTATTCTTGAATGTTTTGTCACTCTGAATGTGTTTGATTTGAGTGGTTGTGAAGGTATATCTGATTTTGAAGAGCAATTTTTTTTTTGTTTCAATTAATGGTTGCTTCAATTTTCTGTCACTATTTAGTTTACATGAAATCGTCTTATTCAATATTGGTTCTCATTTTACCTCTGAGGCTACAATCATGCTTTGCGGTAGATAGTTTGTGACTAAATAACGACAGAGAATAAAATATTTTACTTTACAGGTACCCATTCATTGAAGAATAGGAAATCAAATTTCGATAGTGGGAAAATTGATTTTATTAACTACATTATGGAATAAGAAACAATGATAATTAAAACCAAATTTCTAATCATTATTAAGAAAGGTAATGCAAGGGTACCTGTAAACTTTTCTAATCAAATTGAGTTTATTAAAATCAAATTTCTAATCATCATTAACTACATTATGAAAAATTTATCAAATCTTAGCATAATAATTTAATCAACTTGTCAGTGAATGAAAACATATAATTGGTTGCTTATAATTAGAATCATTAATATCAATACCTACCAACGGCATGGGGTGGGAGGGGTTAAGGGTAAAAAAAAAATTAAAATTATCAATAAAAGAGTCTTTGTTGGTCATAAAAGTATAAAATTAGGTTTCGATTTATTTAGGAAGGATGAAGATGTCTTATAACTTTATGAGTTAACCTAAGTTAATAAAAGAGTCATTGTTGGTAATAAAAGTATAAAAATAGGCTCAAATTAGTCATTACATCAACTACGATATTTAAATGTTCTATTTTGTAAAGAAGTAGGTCTTAAAAGTCATTTTCCGTTATAAAAATTAGATTGTATATATCAAATTGGGTATAAAAATTTAAGCCAAACAATGATCAAGTCGACGATAATTAAACAATGGCAAACAAGCCTAATAACTAAAATACATGAGTAAAATTGTAAAATAATTAAGATAAGTATGTAAGTTTAATCTTGAATACATTATTGTAATTTTTCGGTGGGGAAGGGGTGGTGGTTACGAGCCAATCCAATCCATAAATTTATGGGTTGAATAATGATATATATTTTCATTGAGTTCTATAGTTTGTTATCTTAGATTTTAATTACACGATTTTCATGGATTTTATTTTTATAACATTGTTTTTTTATTTGGTTTCATACTACATGTCAATAAACAAGTCTTTACTAAGTTATAATTTTTTTTCTTTTCCATGTATTCATATAATTTCATAAAATTATCTTATGAAAAGTAAATTCGGGGATGGTAACAATTACGGAGACTAAAACAATTTCTCTATATAGGTTTAAAAAATCAAAATTATCACGCTGCAAGGCAATTGAACTTGGGTCATTAGTAATAGAGTTTTAAAGACCAACATTGTACCAAAAAGATAATGTCTTTTATTGAATAAATTTTTTATAATTTTGTATTTTTACGTTTATATAAAAATTCAAAAATGTAGGTATTTACTATATATATTTTTTTAAATTGAGGGGAGCAATGGCCCTCTCTGATCCCCTGTAGGCCTGCCCCTTATTGCTAGCACAAGTTACTAACCCTCTATCCAACATGTAAATAGTATAACTATTTTTCATTAATTTTTTTTTCAAAATTTTAAAGATTTTTGTTTAATGATACATGGGACTAAACCCATCTTCACCCTTTTTCAGCTTGAGGTTGATCTTTTTAGGGGTGGACACGGTCCGGATCGGCTCTAAATTTTAAGGAACCTAACTCGAACCATTTAAATTTAACGTATTAGATCCGGTTCGGATTCCCTCATTTTTAACATTTGGATCGAACCTAACTCAAACGTTTAGAGCAGTTTGGTTCCTATGGTTCCATTTAGATTATTGATGTTTATTATCCAATTTATTATTATTTATCAGTGTTCTAAAAACGCTAGGCGGTAAGCAAGGGCAGGGGACTAGTGCCCAGAGGACTCAGTGGGGGCCTAGGCGGTTAGTTATTTATTTATTCTATTTTATAATTATAAAAGTTAAGCATAATATCATATAAATTACTTCCAATTCAATGCCAAGATACATATGCAAAATGTATAAAAACAGAGTCTTAAATTTTTATTTTTATTTCGAATTGAAAAAATTGAAAATCCTGCCAAGGAGGCTGCCTAGCCCGCCCAGGTCAATTAAAAAATTGAAAAATTGAAAAAATTGAAAATTTTGGAATGAGCTTTGATGATGATGATGATTTAATTTTCCTTTTATGCGATGGCTCATGTGTGTCAATTAAAGCAATTCACATATTCTTCCCCAAGTCCACATTGTCTGTTCCATAGAGCAGGGACTGGCTAGTTTGCTCCTCGCAAGAAAATTGGACACCTCATTGACTTAACCAGTGTAGTTTATCATCCTTGTAACTAATTAACTTATGGATTTTTAGTTAATTATAAAGATTACATCTACTTTCCAGGAAACAATAATTGTCTTCCTCTACAAATCTACATAAACTCTTTCTTCTCCAAAATTCTGTAACAAACCTTATATTCACAAAAGGCAAATGCCATTGACTTTCACTAATCCAAATAACTTCAAATTTTCAAATTATTTTTCTTATAGCTTATAGTTGCCTTTTTGTTACTTCGTTTTTCTCTCGTAACCAATATTTAACACCACCATAGTTTTCCGTGTGGAAGCCAATTTTTAACACCACCATTTTTACTGTCCCACACCATCACCCCTACCTTTCTCGCCCACAACAACAATATTGATGATACACCAAATAATCCTTTAATCGTGATCATACACGTGGCAAAGATCATCCATCATGAGGAACATGCACTTCAATATCAAAAGCCTAAAAAGCTCTTTAATAATATACCATAATCAAATGCCCAAATCCAGGCCAAATGGATCTCTTCCCTTAGAGAAAGAGACGTTATGAAGAAGACAAGTCATAGTGAATCACTCCCCCAAGGTCGTATCTCAATGAGGGTAGAGATCGTTGTGAAAAACGTCTCCTCTCATCATGCCCTGCATGCTTAAGTCATGCAGAGAATTAACTACACATATTATATAAGATAAAGGGGACATTCGACGAAAGGTATGCAAGCACAACTGAACTATACTCTGTCCAAATTCATTCTCTCCCACATATTAATTGACTTAAGCATCGAAGTGCCTTAAGCCACCAAACAGGTGGTCTTTGGCAGTCTAACCCTATTTTGCAGGTCAGATCTCTAGGAGGACAGATTTGGACGCATCAGTTTGTCGCCATCCGTGGGAAACGACAGTTTCCTTTTTTAAAGAAAATCTTTTGTTGGTAGTTTCTTTAACACAAGTCAGTAACAGAAAGATTTAGTGCAATGGAGCATCCTACAAATTCTCAGCTTAGCAACAATCAAGGCAACCCTTCCACCGATCAAACTAAATTACTGAGCAACCATATCCCAAATCCTACACTGGGATAACCGATTATGCAATGTAATGCAGTATTACCACACACTATGGTGGCCCAACAAACCCAGACATTTGGTGGTACAAGGACGGATCCTCGTATGGACCAACTCTTGGCCCAGATGGATTATTTAGCTACACTGGTCAAAAAGCTATTTAAGGAGTGTGTTTCACCTTTCGAGCAAGTTAGAACGCCACATCAGCAAAATTCTGCCAACCACATCCAAGAGAACCATGAAGCTTCTGCAGAGCCTCGAAGAATGAACTTCAAAGGAAGTGAACCTCAGGGAGATGCACCTCAGACTGATGGAATTCTTCCACAAGTTCCATTCGGGATTGGAGGTACAGATCCCAATGTGCTTTACGATCTAACCGATCACGGAAGCGATCCATCTGAGACTTACGGATGAGAATACGATATCTAGACCTTCTCGTTCAACGTGCTAGAATTGACCACCCAACTCTGACCTTTTTCGAGAAATATGCACAAGGAGTTCATTTCCCCCACAATGATGCCCTGGTAATTTCAGAATATATAGCCAAGTGGGATGTCAAAAGAGTGATCATCGACATGGGTAACTCGACTAACCTTCTGTTCCTGACGGCATTCTGCAAAATGCAGTTCAACGAAGAGGGACTTACACTCACTAACCAATGTGTGGTGGATTTCAGCGGTAAGCAATAGGGGTGGGCACGGTTCGGATCGGTTCCAAATTTTGTGGAACCTAACTCGAACTGTTTAAATTTTATCGGTTCCGATCCGGATCGGTTCCTCCATTTTGAACGTTGGAACCGAACCTAACTCGAATCGTTTACAACGGTTCGGTTCCAAACGGTTCGTTGAGAACTCTGGCGATCATCAATAGAGAAACACCTAAAGCAAGGGCTTGGGCTACACTAAAGAACTTTGATATTGGAACAGGGCCAAAGCAACCATCAGGATACATTGTGATTCCATTGGACAACTTTTTCCTTTGCTCACAATCCAGATCTACAAAACAAAAAATGCAAGAAACATGTAAGAAAATCTGCAAGAAAATATGTCTTTGGACAGAGTATGGTATGAATCATTGGCTACTTTTGTTTATTTTTCAAGAAAATCAAATCTCATTACCCCTCTAACGTTCTGCTTTTTACTTCAAAGAAGCTCTTTAACTTCTCCTCTTCGGCTCCTCGCCTTCCCACCATCTCTCCAACTCCGAAATCGTCCACAAGATCAAAGCTTACAAATCATTTTCAGAGATTTCACCAATCACCATGTTCGCCAACTTCACCGCAAATCAAGCCTTTCTGGAAGCTTTAGAAGGCTCAATGTTCATCCACATAATTGACTTCGAAATTGGTATGGGTGGTCACCGGGCTTCCTTCATGCAAGAACTAGCCAGCAAGAGGAAATCCTGTAACTACACTTCACAGTCTTATTTGAGAATCACCGCCGTTATACTTGAAGAAGCATTCAGTGGGCGAAGCTAAGTTGATTAGAGAAAATCTTCAACATTTCGCACAACTCGGGATACATGCAAAGAAGAAGATCTGAGACGAGAATGAGAGAGGATGAGATTTGGGGGTGTTAGGGTTATAAATCAGATCGTGGAGTGGTGGCTGGGTGGTGTGACTGCGTCGTGCAGTTTGCTTCTGCTCTGCGTGGTGGATTGAGACCGGAGAATGGAGAGGAGATGATGGGATTTGGGGGTTTTACTGTTTTAGGGTTAGAAACAATTTTTTTTTCTACCCAATCATATTGAGGCATGTATAAGAGGGTTATAAACGGATCGGAACCGAACCGAATCGTTTCATAATTTATAAAATAAAAACCAAACCGTTTTGGGTAAAACGATCCGGTTCGGTTTGGAACCGTGGTTCCTCAATCCGTTTGCCCACCCCTAGTAAGCAATGCACCCACTCGGACTAATCCTACTACCAGTCATGGCAGGAACACCAGATAAACAACGAGTTTTATTCAACGTTTTTTCAACATACAATATGCTTCTAGGAAGACCTTGGCTACATGAAATGGGTGAAATATTTTCCACCTTGCACCAATGTCTGAAGTATCACATTGACGACAACATTGGATCATCAAGGTAGACTAGCCAGCTGCACGTGAATGTCATTATGCAGCAATGAAGGCCCCCAATAGATAGCAATCACAGTCACGAGTAGGGCTGAACAAAAAACCGATCAAACCGACTAAACCGACCGAACCGATCAAAACCGAACCGATTGGTTCGGTTTAAATTCGGTTCGGATCGGTTTCGGTTTTAAAAAATTCAAAACCGAAGTGGTCGGTTCGGTTTTCGGTTTCTATGTGATTTTAACCGACCAAACCGAACCGACCAAATATATATAATAAATAATATATATTTTATATATAAATAATATAATATGTTTAAAATAGACGGTCGGTTCGGTTTTATTTCGGTTTTGGTTCGATTTTAGTCGGTTCGGTTCGGTTACGGTTTGCCTAAATTAGAATCGGTTCGGTTTCGGATCGGTTTTGTTAATGGTCGGTACGGTTTTGGTTTGAAAATTTTAAAACCGACCTAGGTCGGTTCGGTTCACGGTTTAGGTGAAAAACCGAACCGATGGTTCGGTTTTCAGCCCTAGTCACGACCAGAGGAGCTATCACAGCAACCCGGTCAACTACAGATGGATCATGACCTTTCAGAGGACAATGCAGCTCTAACTAGTCGAAGGGGTCAACCGAATACTGACCAACCGAAAGAAGAGACAATACCGATCCATCTGGATGGTGAAGAAGGGAATAAAACAGTTCAGATCGACACGAAACTTTACCTGAAACTGACTAAACAACTAATCTAACTACTGAAGGATAACTAGGACGTCTTCGCCTGGACAATAAAGGACACGGTAGGCATTAACCCCTCCTCATCACTCACAGGTTGCAAGTCAACCCGGATAAGAAGACAGTCCGACAGAAAAGAAGACCAGTTGCCCTAGAGCGTGATCAAGCAATCAACAATGAATAATAAATGCAGGAATGATCAAGGAATCCCACTATCCAAACTGGTTGGCCAACACAGTTCTGGTCAAAAGGAAGAACAAAAAATGGAGGGTATGCGTGGACTACATGGACATCAACAAAGCTTGTCCAAAAGATAGCTTTCCATTCCCACGTATAGATCAAATAGTGGACGCCACTTTCGAACACAAACTTGTAAGCTTCTTAACAGAAAGGCAGAAGTACTACTACCGAGTGATACAAGTGCACCCACTGGATCAGGAGAATACACCTTTCATAACATAAAGAGGTAAGTACTGCTATCGAGTGATGTCATTTGGACTAAAAATGCGGAAGCTACATACCAATGTCTTGTTAATAGAATGTTCAAAGATCAGAATGGCAAGACCATGGAGTTGTACATTTAGACAGCTTGGCCAAAGAAGCATCACGTGCTGAAGAAACTGATAATCCACTCGTCACAATACAAGAAAACTCAATTCTAGATAACCAAACACGAAAAATGTGTACAACAGATTAGGAGAGCAATTGGATAACTTCAATCCTGATGTACATACAAAACGGAGCACTACCAACGGATAAGATGGAGGCTCGTAAACTACGGATAGAGCAACACGGTACATACTGATTAATGACATACTCTACACAAGGTCTGCCAGAGGTCCGGTGCTAAGACGCCTCTTACCCGGTGACGCTGACTAAGTTCTACGAGAAATTCATTTCGGCATTTGCGAGAATCATCTAGGAGGGAGAACACTAGCTAACAAATACACAACATTGGGATACTACCGGCCAACAATGCAACAAGATACAAATGAAATAGTTCGGACTTGTGACAAAGTTCAATGATTCGCTTCGTACACTCACATGTCAGGCCAAAACTTAATCCCGATGAGCAGTCTACGGTTATTTGCGCAATGAGGAATGGACATTGTAGGCCCACTTCCAATATCCAACAAAAAAAAGTTCCTCATCATAGCAGTAGACTACTTCACCAATGGGTAGAAGTAGAACCATTGGCGAAGATAGGAAGAGCTCAGATCAAAAAATTTCTTTGGAAGGACATAATATGCAGATTTGGAGTCCCTACAGTAATTTTCATTGACAATGGAACCCAATTCGAAGGCAAAAAAAGTCAAAAAGTTGTGTGAAACCTAAGCATCAAACACCACTTTTCAACATTTTCTCATCCACAAGCTAATGGACAAACATAAGTGACCAACAGAACAATCCTATAAGAAATCAAGAAGAAGCTCGCAACATCAAAAGGATTGTGGGTGTTCAAACTGTCGAGCATCCTCTGGGCCTACAGAACAACAAAGATAACTCCGACCGAAGAAACACCATTCGCCTTGGCATACGGATCCAAGGCAATGGTACCAGTAGAGATTTGCATGCCAACATTCAGAACTGAAGAGTTCCGAATAGAAGACAACAATGAAGCACTGCGTGTTGGACTACACATTCTCGATGAAAAACGAGAAAAAACTTCAATCAAAGACGCGTCCTACTAACAGAGATTGGCCAGTTACTAGAATAAAAAAGTCAGACCACTACACCACAAATCGTCATTTATATCGTGCCAAAAACGCTATTATAAGATAAGATATCGTTATCAGACACACTATGTCAGCCCACGCTATTAAAAGTATCACTCTATTATAGTTTTTTGGAACGCTATTAAAAGTGTACCTGTAATAGCGTTTCTAAAAACCTATTAAAAGTGTATCTTTAACAGCGTTTTGGAACGCTATTAAAAGTGTACCTTTAATAGCGTTTCTAGAATGCTATTAAAAATTTACGTTTATTGCATTTTTGGAACACTATTAAAAGTGTACATTTAAAAGCATTTATAAAATGTTTTAATAGCATTTACGACGAATTTTATGCTTAGTTGTTTTAGCTTTACGTATCATTTGCAATGTGTACCTACTACTTATATATAATCCAATTATATAAAATTGCAATAGTAAATAGAACCTAATTATGTATATAAAAGTGCAACTGTTAATACATGGTTCTTACAAAATAATAAAGTCTCATCAATACAGTACATAAAATCCAAAATAAGTCAATACATGGTTCTTCCAAAATAAGTACACGGGAGTACGTTACGACTTTGCTCGAAACAACCATAGAAACTAAATAAAACATGTCGCATTGACAATGTCCACTTAGCTTCATAAATTCTGAAACTTTCATAGCAAGACATATAGCCAACACCCAACAGTTTCACAACCGACCATATCACCGAATGACAAGCCTGCATCCACAAACTCAATATAGCGATAAATAAAGATTGTTGCCAAACTCTCAAAACAGGACGACAACTCTGCATCACCAAAACAAATGGAAATATTACTGTTTAAGTAAACTTGCAGCAAAAGATAGATAAACAGTAGGTACACAAGACTCACTTGTTTGTAAAATTGTAGAATTTAGATCATGGCAGTTGGTACACAATTGTTTATTGCTAGAAACATAATGATTTGGGAAGAATCATAGTTAGCCACTTTGAACCCCTTAAATCTTCACCTAAAAACAAGCAATCCTACAAAGCAGAAAAAAGTGGAGTATCCTGCAAAGCAGACAACGCTGGATTCTTTCCTGAAAAAAGAATGTCACTTTTTGCACACCCCCTTTTAAGTATTTATATATTGTAAATATTATGTTGAAAAAAGAAGCTACATTGTATAGTGGTAGTTTAGAGATGGTCTAGTTTGCATAGTTAGTGAAATCAGTGCAAACAGTACTCTTTTGTTGGCATTTCCTAATAGTTATTTTCTAGTGTTCATTCAAACTGTCAGCAATGTGTTCTTATAGCTTGTTCAGTCCTCAATGATACTTGGGACTTGTTGGGTGTGATTTATGTCAGAGTGTTCCTTGAAGCCTTAGTTTTGGTTGATTTCCAACTAAAAAAAAAAAAAAAAAAAAACTAAAAATTTTCTCACCCATTCTAACCACTTATTTGGTGACATGTCAACAAAAGCTGAGTACCAATCTGTATAGTATGACAAAATAGAATCTTTGTCCTGAACAATTCAACAACCAACAATTACTACAAGGCTTTGTATAATTGCAAACCATTCGTAGAATAGAAGTAGGTTCATTTTGATTTGGAGTGTTACATACTCCAAAAACCTATCGAAAATCATAGTTATTTATTAGAGTATCTATCAGCTTTGTCTTTATAACTTATAAGTATTATCTAGTGTGAATGTTCAAATCAAATGAAGAAGAAACAAAGAAGTGAAATAATAACAACATTTATGCGATTACAGAGCATACTTACTGTCACGACCATCCTAATTTGCATATATACTGTCACAGTTTTTCATTTTATTCAGTTTATACCAGCAAAAATAAATAGATAAATAAAAAAAATAAAGATCAACATAGGGCATACAACTGAAATTACTGTGGAGTAGGAAAATTGTGTTCATTAATACATGTTTTACCTCTTTATCTCTTACTTTGTTGCAGTAACTAGAAGATAGACCCCTTCTGCTGCCAATAAGATATCACCAAATGCTTATTTCTTACTCCGCATACCTGCACGCACCACATTCAGATATGGAATGATTGATTCTCTTTGCTATTCAAGATATGGAAACAATACAAATGCAAATACAATAATAATCAGATTCATAAAAACATACATTCAAGATATGGAATGACTGATTCTCTTCATATCACTAATTATACTTGAGAAGTCAATGACGTCAGTATAGGCTACAACATGATGGATATGTGAGAAAGTCACAGGCATTGTTACAAGCAATAAGGTAGAGTGATAAACAATCAGTTTAGCTGAAGCAATTTGCAGCTCATTGCACACCAGGAGATCCACATTAGGAAGAAAGGTAGCTCAAAATATTATAAGAGGGCATCATGAGAACACAAATCATAAGTAATTAAACTAATACCTTTAGTAATCCTTCAAACCAAGTTGAAACAAAATATCCTATGTTGCATCAATGACTAATACTGTAACTGCTTCCACAACTGTCATCCCTCCTCCTAACCCATCTGTTTATACTGCATGTATCAAGTGCTTCAATTTTGATGGATATGGCCACAAGGCCATCGAACGTACCAAAGGAAAGAAGCATCTTCTTGTAGATGGGGATTCAACACTCAATTGATGCAGACATGGTCGCACAACATATTACTTTCTTGAGAATATAGATAGGTGTTCCAAACCTCTAAGCTTGAAACAAGCTTTTCTAAGAGGATGAGGGATTGCTATAATAATTGGTGTGACATCCATACATAATAAGAGTACACATAATTAGTTTATTAATTCTATTTTAGACAAGATTGTTAGGGTTTTTTTGACAGATAGGGCCATTTAGGTTTTAAATATTGCTTCTTCTATTTGAACTAGACGGTAACTTGAGAAGAAGAGATTTGTTCCTTTAATTAGTATTACTGATTTCAATCTGGTTTTCATTGTCTATACTTATGCACACTGAGCAAGTAGAACTACTAACAGGAA
Organism: Berberis vulgaris; assembly: GCA_963556465.1. NCBI lineage: Eukaryota > Viridiplantae > Streptophyta > Magnoliopsida > Ranunculales > Berberidaceae > Berberis > Berberis vulgaris. Next base: position 65,356,154 of record OY747133.1, on the reverse strand, counting down.
ACGAACTGCAAAAATGAATTGAATATGCTGAATAAATGACATGCCTAAATGAAAAGCAATATATGATCCTGGTTAAAAAAAAGGGGCAAGAATGACCTTCTCTTTTGTGTCTGAATCCACATGACCAATGATAGTTTTCTCCTCAGCAGCTTAGGGTTTGTAGTAAGTCTTTTGAAAGAATTTGTCCCACAAAGATTACACCTTATCATACATGGTTCACACAGTTGCTGAACAGAAGGGGGTTTAAACTATTTAAGCTTCTTATACATCTTACGTGCATCATTCTGCAAAGAGAAAGCGGGCAAACAACAACTGCATTGTCTGTGGACAAATTTCTTAACTGCCTAACATTGAATCAAATGAGCAGACACTAAATAAAGAAAGTTAAAAAATATAAATTGAAAAGGAAAATAAAATCGTTGAGAATTTTTCCATACCATTATTTTCTGTATAGTTCCTGACCTATAAACCATTTGGTGAGATAAGTAGCTTGCTGCATGATATTTTGTAAAACATTTCTCTACTACATCACTGTATGGTTCTTCAGGAGACCAAGGGATTGAACGAATAAGAACAACAAAATGACTTGGCTTGGGAGAAGAATTAATGATGTGCACCAGTCTCATTCTACCAATGCTCTTGTATTCCTAATTCAATATGGTATGCCACTTATAATCTTCATATTGAAATAAAACTCAAAAGTTTAAATATTAGTCATGGTAGTCCGCTCTTACAAAGTATAAAAGAATGCAAGCTGACAAAGATATCACGTATAATGCAAGACAGTGGACCCAAAGCCTGCAAAATCGATATCAGTAATGTAAACTGATAAAAATACAAATAGATAGCAGATCGATGAAAAGTGGAAATTTCCAATCAAGAAATTATAATGATAACACCAATACAAATCCCAAATAAGGAAATAAGTATACAACAATATCCCTTGGGTAGGCGTTATAGACAACACGAAAGGTAGCACTTTTAACATTTTTGCTTTATTCAAATTATTTGTTACAAATGTATATATATGCAATCATAGTAAACACAATATCTGTTATATAATAAACTAGTGTCTTATATCATAATGAATAAACATCTAGAATTGAAGTAAAGTCAGCTTAATCCAGAGAAATGCACGAGGCATCCGAATCAAGGAATAACCTTATGGATACAACTGAAATAAAGTATGCACGTTGATTCATACCTTGTGTTAGATGCGTCAACATGATTCACTGAAAAGGTTAGATGTTTTACAGGAGGCCTGATACTAAGAAGGGATTCATATTGAAGCGCATATGGACTCAGTTAGAAATACCACAGGAACTTGTTGAAGATTTGATGCATCAATGATAGGAGGAGCTGCTCCAAGCTCACAAAGCTCGCTGTATATGGAAACCAACTTTGCCAAACCTAGCTCAAGAAAGGTTGGTGGCACAACTTTGTCAAAGGTGCCTAATAAAACATCAAAGAAGCATAGTGTGAGAACGATAACACAAAGAAAAATCTAGAAATGAATAGTGTAACATAAATGAAATAGAACTGGAATGTATGTTCTGGCTATCATGGGGCTTAGAGCTATGCATAAAATGGAATTGGGAAACAAGGGTATGTGCATATAGTAGTATCAATTATTAAGAAATTAGTAATGTAGAATGCATTTTTTATCTTCACTAAGTTGTTTATATGTACAAGTTTTGAATAAAAAGTTGACTATAATAACAAAAAAAAAAATTTGTTAAAAGACTATGCTAACATAAACTTACCAAAATATAGAGAGGATTTCTTATCAATATGAAGTGCTTTCCTTTCTTCATCAAATCATTGGTCATACCTCATAATTCTTGAGAGTTAACTAATTGAGTAAATTAAATTGAATCAACATTAAAAACAATTATCTAACCTGATATTTAAGGTATTTCGCCGTGATTTTCCAAGCTAAAACAACAGCACGCAACCATAATTGCAAGATTATTTAGATGAACAGAAAATTAGTGATATAGAATATGAAACATACCAAGCATAGAGGGACCGAAGCATTTTCCAGGTCTTTTTTTTTTCCAGCAGGTTGAATTTAAAATTCAGGAGCAGAACGGATGCTCAACCGATGGGAAATCACCAAATCGAATCTAATAACCAAATCTTGAACAACTCAATCACCAAATCGAACTCTCCAACAACGAGATCTAAAGCAAAGAAACGGAAACTGAAATCACATTAAAATAGTTCCAGATAGGAATTCAGTGTTTACACACCACCAGGGCATTTGAGTTCCAAATCCAACTTTTTCAAGTGAAGCATCCATGGGTTGGGGAGTCAACTAGTGGGGCTCTCAGAACCCGCCACTGGTGATGGTGAGTGGCTTCGGATTTCAAAAGTGTTGAACAGATACAAGTGATAGAGAGTGTGAGTTCGAAGAGAAGCTAAGTTGGGGTTTTTAATTTGGGGGTTTAGAGATTTGTTGACAAGACAAGCCCCGGGTACCCAAAAGTTGAAATGAAAAAGAGGAGGGGGTCTTGGGGGAAGTTCGACTAAGGGGGGTGTATTGTATATGGATTCTTATGGAGTTGATAAATAATTTGAAAAATTCACGGACTCTTTAAATTGTCCACGGACTTCTGCTGATTTCTTAAATCCATAGACTTTTGCTACAGACTTTCTAGAGATTTATGAAAATCCACGGACTTCGTATGAATGACTTTTACAGATTTCTAATTATTTGCAAGATAAAAAAGAAGTTGGTAAATAGTGATGAAACAAAAAAACGTCCGCATATAATTAACAAAATAAATTTCTTCAGTTGATTTCCAAGGCAATTACTGTCTCAAAATACTTTTCTTTGTCACTTTCCCATATACGTTCTTTGGCACCTGTATTTCTGGAAGAAATTTTATTCAGTAATGTGATGCCAATAGCTGAACATACTCTACAAATGATGAGAAACACACTTACATTTCAAACAAATCAAGGAAGGGGATATCCCCTTCTGGTGTTGCTCCACTACCGTTCAGTAAGACATAAGTCCCAGGATCATTTTCCTTCTTTATTTTTGCAATGGTATATGTACCAGCAGATGTTCCACGCAGCATCGGAGAACCAGGATCAGAATATACATCTTCAGATGACCTATCAAATAGGATGCGTGGACTTGCGTCTTTGAGCCCTGGAGAAATGACCCATGTTCTTGTTCGGCGTGTTTTATACCAAGATTCATATACTAGAGCTAGGGGATCATCACACCAAGAGATACCTCTGTTAAAATAGAAAACTCAAATGAGTCAACCAAGACTCAAGGCTAAAAGTAATTGGCATTTTTAGAGAAATTAAGAATAAATATGAAAAATTATAGCAAAGCAGTGTCAAGAGACATGAAATGTTCCATATGAATCTGTTTTGAAGTGTCCAGCAGACATAAGCAATTGTTCTACAAGGTAGATTGTTGGTCAGGGTCATGAAACTTGGATGATCACATGTTTTTTCATAACTTGCAATTTTTTATTTTATTTTTTAAGTGTCATCCTTTAGAGACCATAACTTCAAAACATCATAAAATTCTATAGGAGAAAATGAGTTACCCACATCCAGTTATATAGACCATTCCTTAAACTATACCTGTATAAACATATGTTCAAGAATAGAAACAAAACATGTATCTTGTAAAATACAAGAGTAAGTTAGATGCAAAAACTTCAGATAAAAGAAAAGAACCTAGCTCGAAAATATAAACTGAAATTCTACCATAGAGAAAGAGCTGAAAGAAACAATGTCTACAATTCAGCCCCACGTCTATGTGTCAACTCTACGAAACTATCAATTAAAACTTAGCCAGGTCTAGCAAAATAGGCCAGGATCCCAATCTAAATACCTAATGGATCAAATAGCTTAAATTCCATAAAGGAACATCTTAAAAACCATACCTATAGCAAAAATCGAGTTTATGCAGAACTTCTGGCTCAGCATCACCTAACTTAATATCACGTGGAGAAACTTTAAGTTTTGCATCACCTCCATCTTGTGTCTCTACCCTGGAAATGTTACATACAAGCATTAGCACGTATGTTATTAACTTAACGTGTTCTAAAATATGGTCGTACATCAGACATGGCGGATGTGCAGAAATTGTTGTATCTAGTTGTTGTTGACAATGAAGAAAAGAAAGAAGGAAAAGGGAATGATTCGTTCAGATACACGCGGCCTGTGTTGCAGACTATTTTCCAGCTTATGAGATGCAAAGCTAGACATGCTTTCAAGGTTTGTATTCGGAAGCTTAATCCCTAACCCAAAATCATCAACGATGCAACTATGAACACTTTATGCAAAGATAGAAAAAGAAACGAGAAAACAAGAGGGTGAGAACCAACCTCTTCGCGGCTGGCACAAGGAAGAACTTTGGGAGACTTTTTTTCACGTTGAAATCTTTGATATGGAGGCTGGCAAACTATTGAACTTTGTTATTTATACCTAACACTATAAAGTCCATGAGAATCCATGATTTTCCAAATCCATAAATATGAATGATATTTTGAATACCCTAAAACTTTTGTGGACTTTCTAAAATCCATATTGAATACCCCTAGACTTTGTGGATTTCAGAAAGACTTTTTAAAATCCTGATTGAATACCCCTAGACTTTTGTGGACTTTTTAAAATCCAAATTGAATACACTTGGATTTTCAGAATCCATGAAATTTATTAAATTGCCCACAAAATCCAGATACAATACACCCCCCTAAGCCTTCGCCCTTTTGGTGGTGATTGTTAAAAGTGTTCAGATTTGGAGTGTGACCATGTGCTTTAAAACAGTAAGGTCATCTTCTTCTTCCCTGCTCTTCCCTTTTCCCTTCGTCGAAGAGATCGACTTGGAACTTGTTGATCGAGTTATTCTTCTTCCCCTGCGCCATCTCTTTATCTCGCCTCCCTCCGTCTTTCGATCTATCTCCCTCGCTTTCTCCCTCTCTCCCGTGATCTCTCTCCCCTCCCTCTCTCCCTGGTTTCCCTGAGTGAAAGAAATTGGGGGGGAGAGGAAGAGAGATTTTGCTTTACGAGGGATTTTCTAAAAAATTTAAAGTTGTATGTTTTAGTCTCCTGCTCCATTTTTAGTAGTGTTTTCAAATTCTAATGTCCTTAAATCTTGACATTTAATAGCACAAACGTTAAAAATGCTACTATTAAATGTTGTAAATATGGACTTGTGGTGTAGTGGACTTGTAAATCTTTTGTTCCGATCACCATGTCGGACCATGAAGTGTATTTAATAAGTCGGGTTGTATAAGTCAAACTTACTCGTAAATCTCCTAATCTGATCACCATGTCGGACCACAAAGTGTATTTGATAAGTCATTACATAAAAGTCATACTTACTCATAAATCTTCTGGTATGATCACCATGTCGGACATGAAGTGTATTTAATAAGTCAGGACGTACAAATCAGACTTACTTATCTTCTAATCTGATCACCATATTGGGCAACAAAACATATCTAAGTAGTCGGGACATCTAAGTCAGACTTATGAATTTTCTTGTCCGATTAGCATGATGGACAAAAATGTATATTAGAACTAGTCAAGACATTAAAGTCAGAACAAGTCGAAAAACAAGAATTCAGCCAAGTCTAAACGACTAAGTTAGATGAAAACGTATACAAAACCCGGACAACGAAATCAGACTATATTTACTATCTATGTATAGATCATAAGTTAGCTTAGACGTTAAAGTCAAGCTACGCCTACGACATTTTCCAAGTCATGATCTATCAGAAGAGATATATAAATCGGACAATGACTATTACGAGAAAAGAAAATAAGGCAACAAAAACACACAAATATCAAATAAGAAATATCCATTAAGGATATAGTCTATTACATCGGGGGAGAAAGTTACAACAACAGTTGGAGAAGAGATAGGGGAAGTAATTAAATCATTACTAGCAGAGACAATCGAAAGAGGTTGAACATTGTCGGCGGGAGGAGACGGAGCCTTATCTTCTTAAGGAGATGGAACCTCTTTTTCAGCCGTAAGAACAGAAGGTGGTGGAGTTCCAACATGGACAGTGGGAAAAGACAAGGCCTCCTCGACAAGGGCATGATAGGAAAGAGGAGAAGACACTTGACCTTCATCAACCAGATCACTCAAATGATTTAGGGTTGGTTATTCATCATCCTCGTCGTCATAGACTTGGTCAGCTACGACATGATATTTTGACATATCGAGACCTTCCTCCGACTAATGAAGTCGATGATGTCAATGCTGCCATTGACAACCTTGGTCCACTCTACTGTTTCTGCAGCCTTGAGATTGTCTTTCAACCACGGAAAACTTATCTGAAGTTTGCGCTCTAACAGAAGCAAGCTCGGCGGTCAACTGCCCCACTCGCTCCTCAGTAGTGTTATGACAAGCAGAATGCTCGTCAGCAATACGCAATGCCTGATCACGACCAACCTTCTCACTGAATAGCTCACTTTTGACAGCAGCCAACTGAGCTCACAGACAGTTCATCTCCTCCTCCAAAACAACAAGTTCATATGCAAACATATCTCGGACAGACTCTGCTTCTGTTAACGAAGCCCGAGTAGTGCCAATAACCTTCTCTTGCTCAACATGCTCTGTCTTCAACTTATCAACTTGAAATGAAACGTCAAAAAGTTGCAATGCCTGCCTCACCATCTTCTTCTTTGTGCAGCCTATTACTCCGACCCCATCACCCTAGCATAAGTGAGATGGTTCATCTCCTCCATTATTTGTTTAAGACCTTGGTCGAGGTGCTCACTGGGCGCACGCACTAGCATCGGGACTCTCTCAATCAACAACTTATGCCACGAGGTGATGAGATTATGTGCATTATCTTGTACGTCTATCTATGAATACCAACTGAACTTTCCATCCCAATTAATATGGATCTCTCCTGGAACATGCTCCTTTCGGCTGATATGTAGATGAAGAACAATGGGGTCTGGAAGAACTGAAGCTCCACCTCTAGGTACCGAATTATCGACCGAAACGTCAGTGATGACAAAAACACCACTTTAACCCTTCTTACTCAAAACAGCAGAGGCGGGCTTCAGACGAGGAGGAAGGGGAGCAGACAAATCCCTTAACCTCAGATCAGCAGGACGAGTAGGAAAATGAGAAGACTTAGAGCTCTGACCATGGTCAACTTCAACCTCGTAAAAGTTGGATTTTAGTCAAAACCAACCAAGGTCTTCTCACTATTCAGATTCTGATACTGTTCCATTGCAAGTTGTGTCATTTTATTCGTGATGACGCGAGCATCATCATTCAAAACCTTGGCGAGATCGGGCACGCCAGAAGTAGAATGAAGGGTTTTCACATACTTAACGGATGAGAGACTTCCACCTTACTTCTCTCTACTACCCGATTTAGTTTTTCAGCTTCCCGAGCAGCAAGACGAGCATCATCTTCATCATCTTTCCGGGCAGAACTTGGAAGATGAGTAATCTGAATAGTCCCGGGAGTAGAACCAACAAATCTTTTCCACTTTAAAGTGTTGCCCAAACAAACCAAATCACTTGTAGCCAGCCTCTTCGACGGGCTAGTAGGCATAGGAGCCCTCATCTTCCTAGTGGTCAGACCAGCACTGGCAACAAGAACATTGAGATCCGTAACTTTCTCAGCTGAGCTGACTTTCCCATAAATGCTAGCGTCACCAATGATAGGGGAAACAACATTATCCTCCCCACGTCAGAGACGACAACAACGCCGACACGAACAACAGTGACGTCGGGCTTATGATTTTCAATAACCAAATAACACTCCAAAGCGTTTAGGGTGTAGAAACCACTCCATTCAACAACATCCGGCTTGATAAACTCTTCCAAATTAACACGAGGAAGCAATAGAAAACGCTTCCTCACTTCGTCTTCTGCATCAGTTAGCCTCAGATTATTCAATCTTCTGGGCTCCCTAAACGTCCTCAGAATGGGCCTATTACCAAGCATGAAATACCCAGACTTCATGGAGGTGTAGAACCACGGCTTCGCCCAGGACCTATAGTCATCCTTCAACTTCCCCACATAAGTAAGCGAATAAAGAAAGCAAACACGATTCGTGTCAACGTTAAACGTCACCAAATAATGCAGTAATTTAGTTCAACGAAATATCGGACAACATAGCTCTCACCATGGTTCAAACCATTACCCTCCAGCCATTGGGACCCATTTGAACAAGGGGAATACCGACAAAATCCAAATAATTCCATAAAAACTTTGGAACTGAAAATCGAAGACAATACTTGAACATTGCAGGGTAAAGTGTAATGTAACCAGGCCATGGTCGAGCAGGGCTGTCATCGTTCCTGGGCAAAACAAGCTCCAAATCATATGGAAGAGAGAACTTCCAACGAACATAGTCTAACATTTCTTGTGTCGCCTGCTTAGGCTCGAAAAAACGCCTCACATATAGCATGATCGTCCTCACTTAGGGCTTTGTTAGAAGCCATGAAAAGGAGATTGACAGTACAGATAACGAAGAAAATAAGAAAGAATGAGTTTCGAAAATGGAGATAGCGTAAAGAAAATAACACAGATTTCTGCCCCCCTTTTATAGGATTGGGCAACGAAAAGACAACTAATGGGAAGACGTGCAAGACATGATGGTTGCACGAAATCCAAAAAATTATGCTGAAACAAACAAACTAATGGAGCAGTGGAATAGAAACCGAAGCGACAATAGTTAACGACATTTAATGCGGTGCATAAATACAATGATGAACTAAAAAAAACCAACCATCGAAGAGTTAGTGGCTACGCAAACACGCCGACTAACTAGGGGGAGTAGCCGATGATACATCAAATAATTCTTTAATCATGACCGTACATGTGGCAAAGATAATCCATCACGAGGAACATGCACTTCAATCTCAACACAGATAACAGGTCAAGTCCTAGAAGTCCAAAGAAGCAGTCCCAGTCATTAAAGCCCAAAAAGGTCTTCATAGACAACCTTGACCTCACCAATCAAAGACAACAATTGCTCTACCCTTTTCTCAGCAATATCGCGGTTGTTAGAGTGTTCTATCATGGCTCTCGCGGCTTCATCATGAAATGCCTTATCAGAAAAAAGTTATTTCTCCACATCAAGCAAACGTGTGCGGACGCCTTCTAGGTCAGCTCTCAAAGATTCGAGCACAGCCATAAATCAATCCCATGCACCCTCCACCTTGGCCAATGACGCCTGAGCAACCTCAGCCGCCTTGGTTCGTTCAGAGCGTCGCGTTTTTAACGCATCATACTGGTAAATAACATGGGAGAACACCAGGAGCGGCATGGAAAGCTTCCTCTCCAAAGAAACCATAAGACTGTGATTGACCTGATGACTCAAGCCCATCACACCTGCATAGGCAAAATGAGTCATCCCTTCCATTACAAGCCTAACACCATCCTCAATATGAAGGTTCGGATTCAGCACTGACATCGAGGGCCTCTCCATCGACCTTGCTTGCACATCCTGCACACCAAGGCGAGAAAACCAACAGAACTCCCCATCAGATTTAACCCGGATCTCCTCATAAGTAGGTTCCTTCCAATTGACTCACGAATGAAGAATGCGAGGATTAGGTAGTATGGGGAACCCACCACCACCTATGGTCGGGAAAGACGAAGGAACAACAGGAGAACCTCCATCACCATCTCGTTGCTCGATAGAAATGGAATGAATGGCAGCAAAATGATTCAAGTAAGTTGCGAAAGAAGGAACTTCCATCCCTTCATCAGCAAGAGGGGAAGGAGGAGGACAAGTGTGGAGACCCTTGTGTGGGCGGACCTGGGGGGGAGGGTGAGGGTTGGAGCCCAATAGGCCCAGGCCCAAGCCCAAGAGGGTTGGCAAGCTATAAAGGGGGGAGATAGTCCCACATCGCCTGGGTGTGGAAGGGGGATGTGCTATATATGTGCGAGGTTGGATCCCCACAGTACGAGGCCTTTTAAAATCGTGCGGCTCGGTTGGGCCCAGAGCGACAATATCGTACTGTGCGGATCGGGTCGTTACAGAATGGTATCAGAGTCTGACCCAACCGAAAGTGTGCCGACGTGGACGTTGGGCCAGTGTGCCAATGTGGACGTTGCCCCCCCTGACTGTGGAGACCCTTGTGTGGGCGAGCCTGAGGGGGAGGGTGAGGGTTGGAACCCAATAGGCCCAGGCCCAAGAGAGTTGGCAAGCTACAAAGGGGGGAGATAGTCCCACATCGCCTGGGTGTGGAAGGGGGATGTGTTATGTGCGAGGTTGGATCCCCATAGTACGAGGCCTTTTAAAGTTGTGCGGGCCGGTTGGGCCCAGAGCGAACAATGTCGTACTGTGCGGATTAGGTCGTTACAACAAGACTACAACTCGGGAACCCGATCACGACTGACGAGCTATTTAGATTGAACAACAGCCAATTGGAGCATTTTGTCGTCCAAAGGCCGGGGATCCTCATCAGAACACTTAACAACTTGAGACCACCATAAGTAGAGATAAACTTCTTTTCCCCGTCGTCCAACGTACGAACGATATCCTTATCACTCCTCTCCAGAGCCAGCTCCATCTTTTCTGCCTCCTGCAGAGAGCAGCGGAACGCCCTCAAAGGATCTCTATCTACATAATCTGAATAAATAGTCGTGCGACGCACATAATCAACAAGTCGTTTCTTTTTCGGTACACGGTCGGAAGACAGAAACAACCACTTCAACGAACTAACAAGCCTCGCTACTTTCGTCTTTCTAGAAGGACCAATAGCAGTATAGATAGAAGCATTGAGATCTGCAACATCAGAGTTCACTTTCCAATCAACAACCAATTCATCACCGACAGCACGAGCAGCGATTTCCTCAGCCTGCCTCTAGATCAACAAAGCCCTTTCGGTATCATTCATGATGTATAGACCATTGCGCCTCACCATATCAGCAGTAAGATAGGAATCCAATGTGACCATCGAAAGCTCCAAGAAGTGCTCACTGATAATCTGCTCCCTAGCAGTCAATTTCATATTCTGATGCTTAAGAGGAACACGAAAATACCTTATTATCAGAAGATCACGCAAATTGAAGTTGCCAGATCCAACAGACGCATAAAACCAATCTCGCGACCAGCCCATGATGTCGTCATTAAGGTTACTAAAACACGCAGGAGAATACAGAAAATAGGTATGGTTGGGCCTCACGCTGAACCCCACTAAGGAATGCATGATTCAAAGGGTTAAAGGGATACCAAATAGAATGACCCTAGCATACGTGGCAACCATAACTCTCCATCCATTCGGCCCCATTTGAGTAGGAGGAATACCCAAGAAGTCCATATATGACTAGAACAGCTCCGAAACAGGGAACCGAAAAACCGGTGTAGAACATGTGAGGATAAAGGGCGATATATCCTTTCCTCGGAAAACATGGACTGTCGGTTTCACGAGGAAGAATGATTTCAAGATCCTCGGGCAAGGAATAGTTGGAACAGACACTATCTAGGGTAGCTCGAAAAGCTTTGTTTGGAGAAAAATGAGCTTCACAAGTGGAAAGTTGATCACCAACCAACATGTCACCAGTAGGCATCGTAAACATAGAAGAATGAACGAGGTAGTAAAAGGCAAGAAATAACACTAAAGAAGACATAAAAAAAGAATGAGAGTAGATGCAACACCTTTTAAGCAACTGGGAAACGAAGAGACCGCTCACGGAGCGACATACGAAACATAATGGTGCATTGAAAATGTGCACAAAAACACAAACAAACAACAAAGTAACCAAGACGATCAGGAAACTAAAAGTTATTAAGCTTCAAGTTAGGCCAGGAAAAATAAGGCCAACTATAAAGGCCCAAACTGGGCCCATTACTAAGGAGATGTAAACAAGATCTGAATGCAAGCCCAAGCGATCGAAGCCCAATACGCATTCTCTTATCAAGAAGAATAACGTTGCACCAAGAAATAGCCGTGGAGGGACCTACGTCTCCACGAACGCATCTCCATTAAGGAGGAGATTATTACAGAAACATCTATTTCCGTTGCGCCTCACATACTTAAGTTACGCAGAGAGTTAACTACGACCATTAAAAGGTAAGGTAAACATTCGACAAAGGTATGCAATTTTAGCTGAGTTTTGTCCAAATTTACTTCCTTCTTCCAACAGAGTTATTGACTTAAGCATCGGAGTGCCTTCGGCCACCAAAAAGGTGGTCATTGGCAATCTAACAGTTGTTTTGCAGGTCGAACTCGCAGGAGGACAATTTTTGGACATATAAAAAATAATTATATATAATATTAAGGGCTTATGTATAGTTTAAAATAAATAAGGGGTTTCAAATAATTTATGTTAGAGATATAGGTATAATTATTCAATGTTTGAGAGACTGATTTTAATTGTAAAAATACGAATTGTTAAGGGCAAAATGAGAAATCAAAAAATTAGATGTAAAAGCCTTTTATAATTTCTAAATAATTTAAGGGCTTCAAATAAATTATATATTAAGCCCAAGTGTAATTAATGAATGTTTATAAATGCTGGTTTTGATAGAAAAATCAAAAATTAGATGTGAGATCTTAATTTAGAGCATCTCCAATAGTAAAAATTAAAATTTAGGGGGAAGTTGTATGAAGAGTCATTATAAGTTGTCTAGGGGGATGATTGGAGTAATAATTTTCTCTATAAAACCCCTAAAATAACTCTTTAGCTATTTTAGGTAATTGAAGGGCTTCTAACAAATTATGTTATGGACTTAGCTATAATTAAAAATATTTGCTCCAAATACAACCGAATTAAGAGGGTAAAAAGGTATGTATATATGTTTTTATTTCAAATTTTATAATACCCATGGGACTTTTCACTAATAAGAAAAGAATTTGGAGACATTTAGGGCATTATAAATATCATGATGAAATCCACATAGATACTGTTCATGAGGAGAGGTGACAATATATGATTTAGCCCCAATTCTAGCTGGTCTAGGAAAGGGGCGAGGTTTGCTATTTGGGTAGGGTAAATGTACACTTTTGCCCCCCTTTTTAACCATTTTTTGAAAAAAGAGGTTTAAAGAGGGGGCAAAGGTGTATTTCCCCCCCCCCCCCCCCCGCCAACAACCAGGCAGCTGAGCCCAGGCCAGCAAGAATTACTCATGATTTAGATCATGTCTTTTAAACAACCAAAATTTCAGATTTTATTAAGGGTTGGCACAAATTGCATAAGAAAATTTAGATCAACTGAACCTACATAAATAATTTGTACAATTTTTCATTAATCGTCCATCCCTGTCAACCCTTTATTTTACGGTCAGGATTTGTCAACCAAGGCATCTCAAGATAGAACAGAAGAGCATGTGCGTTGCAGCCCGTTGGATTCGGTGGCAACACGCATCTCTACGAATTTCCCACTAAAAAGTCACAGACGATTAGGTTTTGTTTTGGTTTCCCAGCGAAGCGAACCACGGCTTACCTACCGATCGATCGATATAATGACGAATTCCAAAAAGGGTAACCAGACTTGCATTCAACAAAGGAATTTTCAAATAAATCCAAGGGTAATAATGAAAATGAGCTCTACAAAGCGACGACGACACAAACAGTGACTTCAGAGAATTTGAGAACCAAACCTTGCCTCTTCGTATAAAACCCGGGCGAGCAAAAAAAAGAGACCAAGGAACACAAAACACAAACGCAACAAAAGTGAAATCACGAATTAAAAAGTGAAAACAAAATAAAACACAAATACCTCTTTTTTCTAATTTTTAAAAAATCAAGTAACGAAGAGCAAGAACTAAAACGTTGAACCCTAGTTTTAATGGAGGATAGATTTTGCAGAGAAGAAGAGATGACGTGATGAGAAAACAAAACAACAGTCATGGCGAAAGCTGAAGAAGAAACAGAGACGACGACGACAGAGACAGAGAAACAACTCGCATGGGGAACTTGGGAGGAGCTTCTGCTTGCCTGCGCTGTTAACCGGCACGGCACCAAAAACTGGGACTCCGTCGCCATGGAGATTCAAAAGCGAAGCTCTTCTCCCCATTTCCTCTGGACTCCTCTCAACTGTAAAGAGAAGTATCATGACCTGAACCGTCGTTTCATGGAGAAAACCGACGATATCAAGGATGGTTTGGAAGTCAATGATCGGAAAGTCAACGAAGAAAAGATGCCTTGGCTTGAGGAATTGAGGAAACTGAGAGTTGTCGAGCTTCGGCGAGAGGTTCAGCGGTCGGATGTTTCAATTGTGTAAGCTGGTTTATAGGATTTGATCTTATGCATTTATGACGTAGATCTGTGGAGAGATTGTTGATTTGTTCGCTATTCCTGTTACAGGTCTTTGCAATTGAAAGTGAAGAGATTGAAGGAAGAGCGGGAGCAGAGCTTGAGAGAGGAGGAGAGCGAGCCGGTGAAATCAGATCCGGAGGTGAGAAACACGACGGAGGAGAAGAAAGAGAGCGGCGGAGGAGGAGATGAAGTGGAAGAGGAAGAAGATAGATCTGTGCCGTTGGCGGTGGAGACTGGAAATCCGGTCTCCGGCGAGGAAATCCAGTCGCGGAACGAGTCGAACTCGCCCGATCCGAAAGGTGAGAACCGGGGAACTGGTGCAGAGGGGGAACCGGAGAAGACGCCGGTACCGGTGGATAAGTCCGTTCCGGGGACCACCGAGTCGCCCGGAGATAAACTGGTTGGAGAAGGTTCATGCAATGGTAGTTCGGAGACGATAGCGAAGGACTCGGCGGTTCCGGTAGTGGAGAAGGTACCGGAGGAGGTACCGGGTGATTCGCCGGATTTGTGGGAATCGGCGGCTGAGTCGTCGAAACAAGTTGGGGAGGGCACGAAGGAGAGTAGCGATGTGCAGAGTTCGACAAGTTTATCGAGGAAGAATCATCGGCAAAAGGTTGTGGTTTCGGGTAGCAGCAGTGGTGAGGAGCCTGAGACGGACGTGGTTTCTCCACGTAAGCAGTTGGACAAATCTCATCCGTTGGAGACGTTCCTCCAGATGATTAGATGGCACAAATATGGATCTATTTTTGAAAGACGTCTCCATAACCAGGTAATGCAATCAACAACCTGATCAGATTATTTAATATTTTATGTTTTCTTTCAATTATTGTTAAAAAAATTGTAGGTGGCGATAATATGTTGTAGCCAAGTGGGGTTATAGGTTATATTCACTTTTCATGCAACATGTTTGCATCGTTGGTGGTGATGGTATGGACCACACATTGATATATACATTGCTTTTACTATAATGGATAAGGTGTGATCGAAGGTCGGAAATGAGACACATGGGTCAATCAGATTGAAGGAGGCACGGTGGTTTGATTCAAAATCAGGACTCAAATTAATTAAAGCTAACTCAAAATTTAAGAATGGGCAAGTATTTATGGTGATGCATGTGAATCATTCATTTTCGAAATTTCTAAAGTTATGATCTTCTGGTTAACAAGTAAAATTAATGGCAATGTTTAATTATTCAACCTTTAGAGCACTTATTGTGTATCAAATGGTGAATTTTGATTAGGCTTATTAGTATGATTTAGTGAGTAGTGAGAATCAAAATATTTGAAATTTCCAACTGGGTCACTAGGGGATTGAAGTGTGTAGTTATGGTTTAAAGAACAAAAAAGTCAATGGAATCAAACAGAATGATGCTTTGTCAAAGAATCCAGCCAAATAACACTTCTTTATATTTGCCTCATTCTCATCTGATAATCCCTTTTCTAATCAGGAAAGCTTAGCTCATCTTTTCAGAGTACCGAATATTGGTTTTCATTTACTCAGGTGGAATAACATATGGAAGATCTTTCCTAAAACCCTTCAAATGGCATCCTTATTGTATAGCTGTTACTATATTGTAAAAAGCAAATAAATAAATAAATGAATAAGATATTAAAAATTATACAATTTCAGAAACATGTGTGACGTAGAGCGACTAGTTAGAATAAAACTGCTTTATGTTGCCCATGAGATCTCTATATTTACAATGAGTTCCACGTGGTGTGGTTTATTGATTATTGATTTTTGTTTCGTGGAATATCATAATTTTTACAGTTTAAAATTCCAGTTACGGACATGCCTATTAAATTTCCTCATGTTTCTCAGCTGGGGTTTCTATGTCCGGGAACCAATTTGTCTATTGCATTCTGAATTTATGTCAAATATGCAGGAAACAACCAAGTATGAGAGCTTGATTAGGCAGCACTTGGACCTTGAAATCATACACAAGAGGCTCAAAGAAGGACATTATTCAGGCTATAGCAAATTTTACCGCGATTTACTGCTTCTATTCAACAATGCTCTTGTTTTCTTCCCAAAGAATTCACACGAAGTTGTCGCTGCTCAGGAACTCAGGCAACTTGTTTCAAAGGAAATGTCTGGCAGATTTCCGAAATCAACTCAGCCATCCAACGAAGAGGTGACACCCACTTTACAACCATCATCAATTCCGAAACCTGACCCGGCACCTACTGATTCCTTACTTTTGAAAACCAATTCTTCGGGTCCCGTTGTCACTTGCAAGAAACGCAGCTCAATTACTGCACGGGCATCTACCTCAACCGGTGAAAAGAAACCAGAGCTGAAACCAGCACTGATTGAGAAGAAAACTATACAAAAGCAACAAGATAATCTCACTCCAATTGTTGTTGAAGAACAAGGCGTTATTAAGAAAAGGAAGAGAGACAAGTCTAGAAGTTCAAGGGAAAAAGTAAGCAAGAGTGTGAACAACACTGACGACAAGAATCCGAATCTGAACTCCGACCAAGACCGAGTCCCTAGCTCCAATCCCAATTCTAAGAGTAAAGCAGCTACTTCTACATCTGCTGCTGTTGGTGATGATTCAGAGCAAAAATTGGAGAAAGAGAAGAAGAATAGGACCACTGTTGCAAAGAAACGAAGTGTGGCAAACTTCTTGAATAGAATGAAGCGAAATTCTTCATCTAATGGGACCTTGTTAGAATCACTGCAGAACTCTGCAGAAAATTCTAATAGTGGCAAAGGAGGAGCAACAGAGCAGAAGAAAACTGGAGATAGAAATGATAGTAAGAAAGAGCAGGTTACGCGGAACAGCTCCTCCGCAAAGCAGACACGGGACCAGAGTAGTGGAAAACAGACACGGGACCACAGTAGTTTAAAACAGATACGGGACCAGAGCAATGGAAAGCAAGTACAGGATCAGAGCAACAGCCCAGGCAAACGGGGTGTTGGTAGGCCATCAAAGCGAAAAAATGCGTCACCAGTGCCGCCTCCATCATCTTCCAAGCGAACAAGAGAAAAAGTTGAACCAGAGATGGTGGCGGCTTCAAGGCAGCCTAGGAAACGTGCACGGAGGTGATGTTAATTTTCTGTAAATTATGTAGTTGTTTACTGTTTATTTTGTAATAGGGGTTGTTTATTTTGCATTTGCCCCAACTTGATTGTTTTTCTGATCTAGCTTATACATCGTAGTAAGATCGTCCAATTCCTTAGAATTAGACCACTGCATGTTCGTTTGTTTTAATTTGGGGAGTTGTCAAGGGACAAGCAGAATCTGTGAACAGATTCTTTTTCATATAAATAGTGCCCTCGAGGGAGAATCCATGCTCAGGCATTTATGCTGCTTAAAAAAGTAAAATCAACAAATTTTAATAAGCTAACATGGTTTGGCTGCATTTTGTGTCAAACCTATATTGCTTTTTGGCTCATCAAAAGCAGCGACGGAAGTATGTGGTGGCTATCCGCCTTGCCCAATATTTTAAAATTGTCGAGAACATTTTGTGATATCTGCTACCTTTTCTTGCATTTATCTATACTTGCACAAACAACACACGAGAGGCAAAGATTACAATGTGGCGGCTGATGACACTCTGATGCTTAAGTTAGATAAGGCTTAAAGTGGTAAATTGGGTTTCTGTAGTGTCTTAATTCATTCGACCTTATCTCCCTTTTATAGCGTGAGAGTTCTCGTTCGGCTAGGCCTTCAGTGGTGTAGTTTAGGGAAATATATTTTGTTGAAGATCATTTTCTGTTTGGGAGCTGTCCATGAAGGGTAGTTTTCCTACACGACTTGTGTTGTTAGATATACGGGAGAAGTTCCCCTTTCTGAGTATTGTCCATGCAAGAAAGTTTCATTGCCTGACTTATATTCTAGTATTTGTTTCCTAATTGAAGCCGATGTATTGCTAGTATGCCTGTCTTGGGTCGATCCCCCATATACTTGCCTTATCAGGGCTTACGAATATTGGGCTTGATCACGTGACACATGGGCTTATTAAGGCGCTACAAGTCGGGTCCAACATTCTGAAATTTGCCAATAATGAACTTAATGTTGTCTGGACCTCGCTGGATTGAGCGTGCAATCGGGTCTGCTTTGTTATGTTGACGAGATTATCATGACACGCGTATGGTGTTGATCAGATGACGGTTTGATGTATCATCAGCTAGTCCCCCTGAGTTGGTGAATCATCTTATCGGTTCACCAAGTCCTTTTATGAAGGTTGCGTCTGAGTTGTTTCCTTGAGCAGCGAGTTTCATTAATTGGGCGTGTGTCCGCTCAAGAGAAAGATATGCGAGAGTTATGTTTTCTAGATCTCTTCTCTATGGAGTTTGGCTTATTTACTCTTTCGATTTTATAGACTCTGTTTTGTCATACCACATTCTGTGCTTTTGACTTTGCACAACTTTCGTATTCGAAAGCCCTTACTATCTTTCATGGCGGGCCGAAATCAGCTTTCCGATGAGCTGTTCGCTAAGGGTCGCAAGTTCCTTGAGGAGATATTGCTCTTCGAATCGGATTTGAAAGTCATTCGTAAAACATACGGGACTCCTGACGATCTAGTGCTCTGCACTCTGGGCGCTGATCTGACGCCATTGTCTTCTCCTGAGGAGTTTATCTGTCTTCACCGAGGTATGTTTCAATCAGGTGTTCGATTTCCTTTTATTAATGAGATTTGGGAGTTCCTGACGTACCTTAGCATTACACCCGCTCAACTAGTGCCGAACGAGTATAAGGCTGTGATTGTTATTCCGATTAGGGCTAAGAATGCTGGTGTCCGAGTATCTTCGAGGGCGATCCAACTGTTTACTTTCCCTTGAATAAACGAGCACGTTGTGCGAGTGCTGACGTCGCTGGACTGCTTTGGCAATCTGCCTGACGTTTTTAAATCCTGGCAAAAGTTTTGTTTCATGGCCCCTTCGGATTCGATGTATTTTGAGCTTGCTGGTCGTTCGGTCAAGCGAGAATTCAGACAACTAAGTAAGTTTAATTCTTTTTCTGGTCTTGCTTGCGTTAACTGAATATCAGATTGACTTTTGCGCTTTTCGCAAGGAAATTTTCAACTTCGCCACTTTCTGTTGAGGATAAAGCAACTCTGAATGTGTTTCGCGACATGCCTCGTTTGCGGATGGAGGATGTCATTGAGTCTTCTAATGTCCAGCGCAGCGGATTGTGGGCTCACTTACATGAGGCTCCCACTCTTTTTTAGGGTTTCAATGGCAAAGCCCGAAGGTGTGTCTGCTTCGAGGAAGATGAAACTTCCCAAAATTAAGGTTCCAAGCCCTTCAAGGAGGGCAAAAATAGATGAGACACGTCATTCTCCCATTCGTCTGAAAAGGCCATGTGTTTTGTCTATAGACCTTTTTTGTTCAAAACCTCTGTCTGCTCTGAGAGAGAGTATCTGTAAATGGTGGGCAAATGGTTTAGCAGATAGAGGTTATGAACAAAATGTTGTTGTAGGCGAGAGTGGAAGCTTCGTCTGGTCGTCCATTTTCAATGAAGAACTTCAAGCTTCGCCCTTTTCTGGATCATGAACATGTTGAAGAGTTGTCTGATCGTCGACCTTATGGTGAAGGGTGCCCTCCGCGTTGCCCGTACTGTCCTCCATCTCGTTCTCGTTCTCGTCCCCACATTGAATCAATGTCGGGTTCGAGGAATAACTCACTTCCCTCTTTTCCGTCAACTGATGCTGAATTGGCGCGTAAAAGAAAGCCGATTGTTGCAGGCAAAGGGAAAACTGTGGATGAGGGCTCTGATGCAGTGAAGACGGTCAAGGGCGATGCCGGGGTGATTCCGGTCCCAAAGGATCTCCATCCGGATTCGTGGATCAGTCTATATGCTCCAAACGTAATATGGATGAGCAACCAAGCTTGGCATCAAGAGATTGACATTTCTTACGCTTCGAGGAAGCATATTAGCAGGAGGAATGGCTAGCTGGTGAACTATGCTCCGGAGCCAGTGGGAGAGACGCTGGGATAAATGACATAAACATCTTGTGCTAGGGATGTCATACTTGAATCCTGGCCGCAGTTAAAACTAAAGTTGAGGTTGCTCGTGAGAGAGTGTATACTATGGAGCGAGTATTTGCAAACTTGAAGAAGTCATACTCTGATGCTCTCTATGAGATTGAGTCATTGAGGAAGCAACTTGAAGTTTACTCAGATACTGGAGCGAAGTTCTGGTGCATAAGGTCGGAGGCTCAGAAGGTTCATTTGGAAACGCTTGAGTTTGACCTGGCAGGGGCAGTGTCCGCGAGGGATTGGTTTGAAAATGGATTGAACCTTGACCGTCATAACCTGCAGCTTGCCCATGAGACTGTGGCTAGAGTGCAAGCTAAACTGCAAGTTCTGCACGCTGATGGTCAAGGAGTCAAGAATGGATTGTCCGATGTCAGCAATTGGATATTGGCGTTGATTTTAATGCCAAGAGTGCAGACCACTAAAAAGCAGTTCCTTCTGGCACATGGTGAGCTAAGTACTGTTAATGATAAGCTGGGTGTCGAGCAACCCAATACTGACATGTTGTCAGGTAAGCTGAAGTGGCTAGAACAGGAGCTTGCTGAATCAAGGGTGCGCGAGGAGAAGTTTCTTAAGGCCCAAGGCACGTTTGAGTTCAGCAGAGTCGTGCATGGAAGGCTGGAGCTGTTGCATCTGATGAAGGAGGAGCATCCCGACTGGGATCTCTCCTATTATAAAGAGATTGCGTACGCAGAGTTTGGAGTGGCCTCCGATTTGTCTAAAGAATAAGGCGATCTTGATGAGGGTGATTGAGAGGCAGTACGTACAGATGTGTCTTCTACTGCTAAGTCTGGTTCTGTTGTATCTGACACTCCTTCTGATGAGGAGTGAACCTTGTATTTTCTTTTTGGCTTGCAAATGAATGGTACTTTGTACATGTTCATTTTTCCTTTGCTTTTCTACTAGCTGTACTTGTTTTGTCTTATTTCGACATTAATTGTCAGATGAGAGGCTCTCCTAGGCCAGGAAGCTTTATGATTGATCTACTGGTGAGAGTTTTGACTGCTTGTGCTACGATAGTTCGTGCAATTCTAGTCAGAATCCTTTTAGAGATTGAGGAGTGTAATTCACCCTTTGTCTGGTGGCTTGGTTGTATGTTGAACCAACAATTGTTGTTGCTATTACAAGCGAATTAGTCAGACTGTGGTCTCAGCACGTGAACTGTTGTAAATGATCAGACAATAGTCCTCGCGAGTCGTTTGAATCGAGCTTCCAGAGCTCTAACCGGACTTTCGACTCGTCTTTACTTGCTATTCGTGGAATAGGCTTAGTTGGACCAGAGGTTGTTATCGTCAGTTATAACTGACTAAACCGAGGTCAAGTTCGGCGACCATGGTGGTCCCTAACATGTCATCTTGATCAGGCGTCGAGGGCACTGACTAGACTCCCACTTTCCAACCCATCTTGATCCGCTCTTGGCGGACTAAGAATTAGAGCTAGCCAGAAGATATCATCATCAGTCGTTCTGATTAAAATTTGGCAGCATTCGCGATTATTGTTTGTAGCTGGCCAATGTTCCTTCGCAAGCCATCGCGGTCAAGCGTCATCGCGTTGACTAAGCTCCCACTTTCTAGGCCGTTGGAGTCTGCGCGCTTCGAACTAGGCTTTGAGCAAACCAAAAGCCATCGTCATCAACGACCACTGACTAAGCTTTGGTCGGGTTCGATGATCACCGTCTGCGTACGAGTGGTGAGCCCAGGCAAGCCATCTTAATCAGAGTCGAGAGCGCTGACTAGACTCCCATTTTCTAAGCCACCAGAATCCGTTATTGGCGGACTAGGCTTCGAGCAAACTAGAAGCCATCGTTGTCGGTCGTCACTGATTACGCTTTGGTCGGGTTCGGTCACTATTGCCCATGTTTGGACACTGATCCTTGGCAAGCCGTCACGATCATACATCAAAGCATTGACTAAGATGTCACTCTCTAAACTGTTGACACCCGTTTAACGGACTGGGCGCTATAGCGTACCAGAAGCTATCGTCATAGGTCAAAATCGACTAAGCTTTAGTTATGTTCGACGACCATTATCTACAGTTGGACAGTGGTCCCTGGCAGCCATCGCAGTCAGGTGTTAAAAATGCTGACTAAGCTCCCACTTTCTAGCCCATTGATATTCGCTTTTGGCAAACTAGGTGTTAGAGCGGACCATAAGCTATTGTAATCAGTCGGAGCTGACTAAGCTTTGGTCAGAATAAGATTTTGGGTGTGTAAGTTGATAATCACATAATTATAACATTATTACCTCTTATTATAATTTTGTTAATCCTTGTTTTATCTTATTTTAGATTAATTATTAAATTTTTGTGTTTTTGTAGAATTTGGAGCAATAATGAAGAAATAAAAAAAAAATGAAATGAACAAATCACAGATGGTGACTTAAGAGAAAGTGGGGGTGAAAATAACCTGAGCCCTTACCTTAAACCCAAAACCAAATCCATCAACCCAAACCCATTGCCAAGCCCAATCAAACCCAAAGCATATTCTCTCAATTATCCAATATTCTGGTTTGATTTAGGCCTTAAATCACTCATTGAATCCTCCCCTTTAAGTTGTTCATATTCAGTTTTCTAGTTATCTATAAATACAAGGGAAATAAATGAAAAAAAAGGGAAGAAGATAAGGGAAAGAAAAAAAAATACATAATACCAAAACCTCTTCTTCAAAATTTGTGATTCTCATCACCATCCCAACCAAGCAAAATCACCACCCACAGCCTATCCATCTCTGTTTTCTTTCCTTCATTCCACCAAAACAGGGGCGTGACAACCCTGTTTCACTTCATCTTCAACCACCGTCACCGGCTGCACAACGCACCACCACAGAGACTTAAATCAAGTTGACGCTACTGGCACCCAGTGGACCTTGCTGAGAGCACATCGGCTGAGAAAGATCAGAACTATTTGCACCCACTGGATCTGCTGAGCCACACTGGACCTGTTCATGTTTGCACCCTGCTGAATGCTTTGTAACACCACAGTGAATTAAGTCTCAAACTCTAAAATTAATTTCATTTTACTTTATTATTCCATGATTAATATTAATTGATTCGCGATTTATAATATTTTACTTTCACCTAATATGTCATGCATCTTAGGTTGTTAGAAAAATATTATGTTATAAATCAAGCATGTTTTAATTGAATAATTAAACTTGTGATTAATTGTGCCCTAAAAAGATAATTAATGCTAGGAGTTTATACATTGCTAGAGTCATTTATTTGAAATTGGAATAATAAGAAAAATTGAATATAATTTTAGGAGCTTGAAAAATATTTTGCAAATTGTGGTTTCCCTCCAATTCTTTTCTTTTATTTATTGTTATTTTTATTACTTTTGTTTAACTCGGATTTTTAAACACTGTAACCCCCATTTTCTCCAAATAAGTTTAATTAAATTAATAAATTCAATTTAATCCACCTTCCTCGTGGGATCGACCCGTACTTGTCGTTGTCTACCAGTTAGACACCGTACACTTGCGGTTATTACAAGTGGGTCAAATTAGCCTGTTTATTTAGGCCGATTAAACCCGCAACAAGTTTTTGGTGCCATTGCCGGGGAAGGTAGCGGTGTAATTGAATTTAAGATTTATTTTCACTAATTTTAAAAAAAAATTCAGAAAAAAAACAAATTTTTATTTTTATTTTTATTTTGTTAAGTTCTTTTTACACTCATTTCATGTTATTTGTTTGATTTTGCAGAATACACACTTCTCGGGGAAATTAGACGATCCTGCAAACATCAAGCAAATTTTAATTTTAATTAATTTTTTTTTTGTGAGGAGAGTTTTAATTTTATTTTCACCTCGTTTTACGAGTGTGGTGTAATAAATTTTGTAAACTCTATTGTTTTCCATTTTTAATCACCTAAAAAAAAAACCCAAAATTCTCTAAGTCAAAAGAAAATATAGGGAAACAATTTTAATTGTTACTCAATAATTTCTTGTTATTTAGAAATCCGACTTCTAAGACCAAGACCAGTAAATTTATTTGCATGTGCTTGTGTGTTGAGTGAAACGGATAAAAAGAAGTCAGACATTTTTTTGAATTATACTAACTCTTTGTGCAGAGATGAATGCGCAGATTGTAAGTACTTTTAACTCACGCAACGTATTAGCGACCGGGTGCTTTATGTAATTGTTTGCAATTGTGTGTTGGTTGTTTAAATTATGTAATTATGGATGCTAAACTTTAGTAATTCATAATAAGGAGACCCAACTTCTAAATAGAAACTGGTGGGACTTGATATCCCACCTCATCACTCCAGCTGTGTGCAACCAATAGCCAAACATAATTAAAATCAATTAGCAAGTTAGATAGACCATCTTTTAGGTACGGTGTTCATAAGACAACCAAGACCAAAGTGAATCCAATAATTTTTGTGTTTGACCAAAGCTAAAAGTGACGATGGATTTAATCATTCAATGAACTCCGAGAGGCCACTGCCACAAGGGTAATTTACCCGGTATGCCGAGTCATAAGTAAGCTACGATCCACAGAAATAATTGGTGTAACCAACAGTTTTGGTTAGGAACACAAGCCTCAAGTGTACATCTAACGTCACATCGTTCTTACATCTACTGGCTTACAGAGCGGTAGCACAAGGAAGTACTTAATTGGACCATTGTGACCTCCTTTTCTTGTGCGATAATCCAGTTTCTTTGAAACAAAACTCTAGCCTACTGATTTTGAACTTTGCGGTGTAAAGTGTACACTCTTAGGATCAACTTGTAGCACCCATTGCTCTGTCATAAAGATTACATAAGAAATAATTGTCCCCCAAAGATAAAAAGATAATTGATCTCAAAAACGTTGATTGCTTAGGGAGGCATGTTTCTTGTGCATTTATTGGTTGCTGATTGCGTGTGAGTCTGTGTATATTTTTAGAGTTAATGATTTAAAATAATAATAATTAAAAAAAATGAACACAAGGGATTATCCAGCCTATTTTTCCGAGCAAGTCAATTCATTTTATGACATGCAACGACCTGATTATGATCCATATTTAGATTATTACAACCCAGGTTTAGCGTATCATCCTGACTTCTCATGGGCTCATGGTCACTACCATGAAGGCCCTCTAGACACTCCTCAGACTCCTCAAGCTTTCATTCCTGATAATGAGTCTCAATTTCATCAAGTTGTTCCTCCATCCAACACATCAAGGTTAGAGGATATTTTGAACCTTTTTATAGAGCGAACAGGAGAAATGCTTGAGCAAAATTTTTAGGATATTACAGAATTGACAGTTATTTCTCAACAAAACTCCCAAGCTATCCGAAAACTTGAGATGACTGTGAGTCAGATAGCTGAGTCACTTCCTGAGATAGGGTCAGAAAAATTTCCTAATCAACCTATTTTTAATCAAAAGGGTCAATTCGAAATTAGTGGCACATCTGAGCCAGATGATGATTATGTCCAATGTATTACTACCCTTAAAAATGATAAACTGGTTAAAAATCAGGTAGAAATGCCTGATATGGGTGTCATTGAGTTGTCTAGACCAATATCTCTATGTGATTCATGTGATAAGCCTGTACCACCTGATATATCCATCGTCTCATCTACTTGCATCACATTCCCATTTACTGAGGCTGCTTTCACCGATCCCTTGTTCTGTAGTGAGGATTTCAGTTTTCACCATCCTATTGTAAAAATTATTCAATCTTCTGATTTGGAACCAGACCTAGGATGTTCCCTTTTTGGAGCACGCAAGAATCCTCTATTGTGTATGACTACTGGTCATTTTTGGGATGTCCTAGTGTATTTGGTGCCCCATGTGATTGCTATATTTGGGTGGACTGATCATCAACTGTTCAGGTTGTTGATATACGACCATGGACTAAGTGTTTGTCATGTTCTTCCTCTCCACTTTTCGATACACCATTTTTTAGGAAGAATATTTGTCGGGCTGATGACGTTAAACCAAGCGCTACTGGTAGGCAGCCCAACTTTTGTTGTAAGAGTGCATGTTGAGTGTGTATTTTATCTATCTCTATTAACTAATCCACAATTCTTTTGTCTCTGAGCTCTCATCGATGGATTACTTGTGAGAATTGGTAAAATCTTCACCGCAGTAATATTGTTCTAACCTCTTTTCGTGTACTTATTTCATTCATTTGTCAACATTATTTTGTTAAACATTGAGGACAATGTTTGGATTAGGTTTGGGGGTAGGGTTCATGAGTCGGTGAATTTTTCGTAGTGTTTTCTTTTCTTATTCTTAAAAAAAAAATAAAAAAAATTGTGCTTTGCGATTATGAAAATGGATTTTAAATGTTTTATGCTCAAGAAAATGCAAGCCAACTTGACATATTGGTATATTGATAAAGACTGAAAGTTTAGTATGATCCTTAAGTTAGATCTAGTTCATAAGATTTTTCAACTCGATTATCTTTGCACCATGAGCCATGTTAGCATAACTTGAAGTTTATGATTGAAGTATATACTAGAAAACCTTAGAATAATAGTGGAGACTTAACCCTGAAAGTTTTGAACCTTTCTATTTTTTCGAGGGTTATACATAAACTCTGATTTTTCTTGAGTCCGTATTATCTAGTTGATGATCTCATTATTCTCATTTTTCTGATCAATTGCTTTGGGAATGACATCAAAATTGAATTATTACACTATAACTTCTTGACTTATTCAATTGAGATGTCATAATACTGACCCAAATTTAGGAAATGATCTAGGCATTTTTTTCCTTTTTTTGCTTTAGACCATTAACTAGCCTTTTAACTTACCCATAACATTAACCTTTTTGTAGTCTTTTGAGCCTTAGAATAACTTTTATTTGTTAACCCATTAACCTTTACCCAACTTTTCTGGGAATGTGTATGGATGGATATACTTGGTGTAAAAAGGGCATTAAAGAGCAAAATATGAGTTCATAAATCCTCTATGAAAAAAAAATGATTCCTCAATGAGGATAAAGATGTGAGAATGAAGAAAAAATTGATGGTGCGCAACATTGGTTTATTCTTGACAACCCTAATTGTTCATGAATGGGTGTACACATTCCTATAAATTTTTGTTAGAATCCTTTGACATTCCTTATTAACCATTACCCAAACCTCGTTACAACCCAACAAAGTCCTAGTTGATCTTAGGTAAAGGTTGGTTCCGTAGATGTGGAGATTTAATAACCAAGACCTATGGTGTTTGATTCAACATTCCCAAAAGTAATTGATATTCCTGTCCATGAGATCATGTTCATTCCATTCTTGAAAAGTCCGTTCTTCATATTACTATATGTGAGATGATTGTTTTCCATTATTTACTCTTTTCATCACATATACACTGAGTGAAATACCAAATCTCTGAGTATTTTATTGTGAGTGACATGAGAGGTTTGAAGTCAAAACAAACTTTCTACAAGAGATTTAGTCATTATTTTACTTTGAAATGAAAAGTTATGTTGATAGTGCTTTTCACACACACATTGAGTTGAGGATGATTATGAATTTTTTCTAACTTTTGGAGAATATTAAATTATTTGGAGATTGGTTGATACACTAAAATGACATTGTTGGTTTCTTGCATTTCTTGAAGTTTTAAAATGAACACTGTTTGACCAAGTTTTGTTGAGTCAGTAATGTTTGTGGGTAACATTTTCTGGAAACCCTCACGAGACTATAACTCGTCTCCTAGAGGTAATCTAGGGGTTCAAAGCCTTGTTGCACGTTTTCAAAGGTAAGTGCAATCGACGATTCCTGCGAAAGTGAGTTAGGATTTTATTTGTGATTTTCTTTTCTTTGTTTTGCTCGAGGACTAGCAAAATATAGGTTTGGGGGTATTTGATAATCACATAATTATAACATTATTACCTCTTATTATAATTTTGTTAATCCTTGTTTTATCTTATTTTAGATTAATTATTAAATTTTTTGTGTTTTTGTAGAATTTGGAGCAATAATGAAGAAATCGAAGAAAAATGAAATGAAAATATCACAGATGGTGACTTAAGAGAAAGTGGAGGTGAAAATAACCTGAGCCCTTGGCTTAAACCCAAAACCAAATCCATCAACCCAAACCCATTGCTAAGCCCAATCAAACCCAAAGCATATTCTCTCATAAATTCAATTTAATCCACCTTCCTCGTGGGATCGACCCGTACTTGTCGTTGTCTACCAGTTAGACACCGTACAATTGCGGTTATTACAAGTTGGTCAAATTAGCCTGTTTATTTAGGCCGGTTAAACCCGCAACATAAGTATGACTTGGGTGTCCTGACTTAGTTAGTTCACCTAGCGGTCAGATTTTCGAGTCGAATTGATTGATCAGACTAATAATAGATTGATTAGCTTTAATGAACAACAACAGAATAACATTAGGGCTGATGCCTTGGATTTACTGATAATTTTCTGCAGGCGCGCTCCTTATTCCATGGGCGCTCAAGGCCTTTGTTTCTTGTTCATTTGCATGTGCTGGGTCGGATCTGACAGAGCATAAGCTTGGGCCCATTAGTTGAGGGGTCCAATTAGAAAAAATCTTGTCAAATCAGCATGTCGGGTGTACGGTACATATTACGAGACGGTTCAGTATCGGTTACTCCCCCAGTTAATGGGGTTGTGTGCAGGGTCATTAATTTGAAGTATGTGAACTCGTGCAATTGCAATTGGAACCGTCGTTTCCCGATTTCCCCGTACGACATTTTGTGCTGACATAAATGTTGGCTGACGCCTCTTCATAAACCATCACGCCTATAAATGAGAATAGTAGAGCATGTTAATAAAATGCATCTTACCAGAGAATATGCTTTGGATTTTCCAAAGGTTGAAGAAAGATCTCCCCCACTGGAGTCTTCGAACGTTCTGACATTTGCGTCGATGAGTCTTAATAAGAGTTGTTATTAAGCAATGCCACCTGATCTGGGTGGGCATATGATTGATCCCATGAGATCTTGTAATATCTTCTTATATTGCAAAGGAGATGTACAAACTCTTCCTCAAGGGACATGTCTATTTCCCATCTTTTGTGGCTTCACGCGTGATGCCACAGCCGGAAGTAAGGTTGACGGAGCGGAACTCTAGTGGATGCGACCTTCGGTTTTGGGTTAATCACTCCACAACATCCTAAGCACTCCTCTCTTGAGAGGCATCCTTGTCCGCCTTCTTCTACTCCAACTCTAGATCATGTTCGCAGGGCAGGTGGCGGAGCAAAGTTGTCTGCATTTTGTTTCGAGGTTCATGTTGCTACCTTCCATCATCCTTGTAAGGTGATTCGACGAAGCGGTGAATTGAGCGCGCTCTTTCGGCTTCTTTTTCAGACAATCTACTTTCATCACCTTCTCTTCTGGAGGTAGATTAACATATCAGAATCTTTAAGCTTGTTTTAGAGATAAATACGTGTGTCGTACTTGGATACTTGTAGCGTATAAACTTCTATACTATTTAGTCGGCAAGCTTTGTAATAACTTTCATTGCAATCAATAAAATATGTTTTATTTCTGGAATGTGTCTGGTACGAACAATTCTTCTAAACTGAAATAAAAAATAAAAAATATAAAACAAAAAACGAAATCAAAGCAACAAAATAATTTAATTTCGAACGGGGACTAAGCTAACCCGGCCCTGAAGAATACACATATGGTCCTAGCTCGGATTGCATAGTTCCTCTAGCGAAGCGTCTTATTTTTCCAAAGCTAATGAAGTTACTAAATAGTGGATTTCGTGCTGACGGACAGTTCCTTGCTAATTATTAGCTCTTGGAGTAGGTGTTTGTTTTCTAAAGTATTGTTACTTAGCTCTTTATTGGTCTGGATTGCGCTTCCAGTTCTGAATTATGGCTCTCTGTATAGCTGCACTTTGATTGTCGGGGCTCCTCCGCCTTCGCAGAGTAACTCTCCTATTTTGTGTAAGCCTTGTACCTGACATGTTTGTTTTGCGGGATCGAGCTGCAATTGGCAACAATTCAGTTGTTTTAGAGCTGCATGATGGCAGTCTCTTGCTGCAGGTTGATCTCCTCGGATAGTTTTTTGGGTCTGGTTGGTTGTATATGTTATCCATTGGTGCAAAGTGGAAACTACTACCTTTCCAGAATAATGTTGTAGGTAGACGGAGCGTCAATCACCATAAATTCCTGGACAAAGTACTTTCGTAATTGTGGCTCTCCCACCTCCACTATTAGATTGATCTTCCTGATGTGGAAGCACTTCCCTCCACTGAATCCCATCACGGGGTAGGTGGCGGGGGTTAAGTCTTTCTCCTGTAGTTGCATATTGCGGAATGCACTGAGAAACAAGACATTGAGTGAGTTTCCTATATCCACCAAGGCCCTTTTTACCACATAATTAGTGATGAGGACGGAGATGACCAGGGCGTCATTGTGAGGAGAATGTACCCCCTGGAGATCTCGTTCAGTAAATGTCAGTGGTGGGATCAGGATGTGAACTCGTGAATGTTGCACCTGTCTGTCCTCACACTGAGATGGTGTCCGCATCTCGGTCAACGTCCTTTTGCGGGATCTGTTAGATCGCTCCCCTTCGAGACCGACCCCATGGAGGACATAAATGATGTCAGGAGCTTCTTTTTCAATCTATTTGACAACGTCTACTCTTTCCTTTTCCCAGCCCTGCCTCGTGTCCGAGTCTAGGAACTCCTTGAGCTTGTCTTTCCTGATCCAGTACTCGACTTCTCCTCTGAGGTTTCCGCAATCTTCAGTATAATGTCTGCCTTCCTTGTGGTAGGCGCAATATTTGTTGTTGTTGCGCCGTGCAGGGTCTTCTTGCTGCTTAGGCAACCATTTCAGTTCTTCCCAATCCTTGATGGAATCAAGGATGTCAGACAGACTGGTGTTGAGATGGGTGACAAATTTGGATCCGACATAATTAGAAGCCTTGTCTTGCCTTTTGATGCCCGAGTAGTCTTGCTGTCAGTGCGCTTCATCTTGTTCACGCCGTCATCCTTTTTTTATTCCTTTCTTTCTTGTACCTAAAGACAGAGGGTTTCTTATCTGATTCCCCGCTTCATTCTTGGCAGCCAACATTTCGTCTAGAGTGATATATCTTTGGGCGTCTCTCAGCAGATCTGCCATATTGGGTGGGGCATCCATAGTAAGGAAGTCGTAGAACTTGCCCATTCTCAGACTCGAAGTGAAATCTGTGATGACAGTGTCATCACTACAACCATCGATGAGGGTCAACTCATCATTGAAACGAGTGACGTAGTCCCTCAACGCCTTGTTCGATTTTTATTTTAGGGTCATCAGATAATGCGGACCTTTCCTGATTCGTTGGCTACCCACAAAGCATGTGAGGAATGTCGTTGCCAATGTCCGGAATGAATTGATAGACCTCAGAAGGAGGTTGTTGAACCAGGTCAGCTCTGACATCTTCAAGCTGACAGGGAATGATCGACACATTATCACGTCGGACCCTTCATTGAGTGCCATAACATGCTGGAAGTGGTGCAAATGATCGAACATGTCTCCTATCTCGTCGTAAAACTTCAGCTTCGGTGGTGTGTGCTTCATCGACAGCGACTCGTCCATGATGATCCATGAATGAAAAGACCGTGAGATTAAACAGTACGTCTGGGTTTGTAGCCTCATTCCGGATGGGATTGTGAGAGACGTGCTTATCGGCTCTGGATGCTGGGTCTTTCTTGGTCGTTCATCCACCTCAGATCCAACACGGCTCTCATAAACGTGTTCTTTGGAGCTCTCTAGGGACTGGGTTCTTCGTTGCTCACGGTCTCCTTCTACAAGTGGAGGATTTCGTTGTTTGAGTGCCTCCACCGTTTATGTGATTTGCTGCGTTGGGTTGATAGTAGATCCACCGTGGCTGCCACCAGCGCAGGAGTCTGAGAGGGTTCCTCCCACAGTGGTGGTGGCGCTGGAACGGGTGGTGCTCTACTAGTTCGAGCGTTCGAAGGTTTCGCAGCATCTCCATTGGTGCGAGACCTTGTTGTAACCATCTTTCTAGTTTTCTGGGAAATGTGGCACTACCGTTCCTTCTGAGGAACTCTGTTGTTCCCACGGATGTGGCACTTCTATTCTTCTGAGAAACTCTGTCATTCCCCACAGACGGCGCCAAACAGATGTTGACGATTCCTGCTTTCCTTCCTCGCCCTTACCTTGACATGCACAAATAGCACACGTGAGCCAAAGACCATCGTGTGGCGGTTGATGGCACTCACATGCTTAAGTTAGATAAGGCTTAGGAGATGCTTAAAGTGGTAAATTGGGTTTCTGTAGCGTACTTTAGTTCATCGACCTTATCTCCCATTTATAGCGTGAGAGTCCTCGTTTGGCTAGACCTTTGGTGACGTAGTTTAGGGAAAGAAATCTTGCTGGATATCCTTTCCAGTTTGGGAGCTTTCCAAGTAGGGTAGTTTCCCTACACGACTTGTGCTCCTAGATATGTGAGAAAAATTCTCTTTTCTGAGTGTTGTCCATGCAAGGAAGTTTTCTTGCTCGACTTATACTCTTGTATTTGTCTGTCTTGGGTCGATCCCCATATACTTGCCTTATCATGCTTACTCTTGCCTTATCAGGGCTTACTAGTATTGGGCTTGACCACATGACGCATGGACTTATTAAGGCGCTGCAAGTCGGGAAAGAAAAAATTAGATGGATGTGATGATACATCAAACCGTCCTTTGATCAGCACCGTACGCATGTCATCAACAAAACAAAGTAGGCCCAATTGCATGCTCAATCTAGCGAGACCCAGATAACATTAAGCCCACTATTGGTATATTCCAGATCACCATTTTAAACCACAACTTCTCTTTTCTCTCTCACCCTCTCTTCTCACCACACCCTTCTTTTTCCAACATCTTTTTCTTATTTGATCTTTTTCTTTTTTCTCTGCATCTTCTTCTCTCATTTCTCTTCTTTTCTTCACTTCTCTCTATCCTCTCCATCCGGGGGCACCCCGAAGCACCCCTCGCATATCCTCACCATTCCCTCAATCCGAAAATGAAAAAGAAGAAGAGTTGGAACTTTTACAAGATCTCAACCTCGATTCCGATGTTGCCCCTATCCTTCTTCTTTTTCTCCCCCCTCGCACTTTCTGTTTTTTTTACTCCGTGATTATGAGTTTTCCACTCACAGGTACCTCCGCAAGGGTCAAAATGTTTTGCCATCGCAGCGGCCGTCGCGAGTAGGGAACCCATCTTTGCACAGGGTGCCGCGAGGGCAAGAAAAAAAACCAGAAAGTGCGAGGGGAATGAGAAGAAGGAAAGGGAGATGGGCGATGACCTGTGCGAAAAGAAGAGAGAGCGGGAGAAGAAGAAAGGGGAAACTGTGAGAGTGAATGGAAGAAGAAGCGATAGTGGGAGAACTGAGAAAGTGGAAGGAGAATAAGAAGATGGAGAGAGGAAGAAGAAGAAAAAGAATCTGGAAAAGGGGTGATTGATGGTAGTTGTTGTGATCGTGGCTCCATCTCCTCTATCTCTCGTCGTTGTTGGTCATCTCTCACCGTCCCTCGCAATCGATCTGTCCCCTTCCTCGTTATCCCTTTCCATGTTGTTGTTCATGAAAATGGAGAGTGAGAGAGGAAGAAGATGAATAGTAGTTTAAATGGGCGGTGTGGGTTAACAGGTAAAATATAAAATAAAATTGGATGGGTGGTGTGGTGTGGGTAAGAGGAATCTATGATGCGAAATAGTCATTGCCTATAAATTATTGAGTCTTAGTATCTGGACGGAGTTGTTTATACAATTTATTTTTATGGTTTTAAATCTAGTAAAGAATTCATACTTTAGTTCATTATTTTTTTTAATTATTTTTTATTTTTTATTTTTTAATTTAACCTCCGGGAGGGAGGGACAGCTATGGGATGCCAGACTTTTATTACTAATAAAAAAAGATTTACAAACTGATCGGGGATACATTACGACTTTATCCGATGGGAAAACTCTACATTGCAACTAAAACAATTCTACTAACATAACCAAAGCAATAAAAACCCAGCCACTCGAAGTCCAACTGAACTCTCTCCAAGAGCTTCTAAACAGCCAATGACGCCTAAACAAATCACGACATAGTAGCATCAGCATCTCACCAAGATTCCTTGTAAAATCTAACTGAATGTTTGTATGAGTCTCCAAAACAGCAATCCATATACCTAATCTTACTATGTAGGAGCACTTCATATTGATCATGTAATAGATTCTAACATCAGCAAACAAAACAGATTTCTTCCCAAACTGTCTAGCAAAGCAACAACTCATTAACGAGCAGAGATTTAATTAAACAACCAGCATCTTCCTAAACCAGCACTGCTCTGAAGTGCAGACGGTAGTCTTGTTCTGATTTGAGCTGCAAAACCACCATGATAACAACATTTTCTTGATCGAAAATAGAGCTGCTTTGTTCTACAAGGCACGCCAGTAGCCATGTTCTACCTGGAACTGCATATCCACAGTGATAATCCACTTCTTCTTTGAAACCCACATCCACCATGACATGCAACGACCCTGTTCAAAATTAAAATACATCTGCCCACACCAATCTCTCTGAGAATCACCACCTCATCTCAAATCTGACATACGCAGTTCTGTTCTTGTCTAGCCTCACCAAGCTATTAGGTCGATTAGGGAGGTTGACAGAGTTGAAGGATTTTGTTAACTCCTCTTCTTGGCCCAAAGTGCCAAGTGTCATGGGCTTTCTTTTCTCAAGTACTTCCCGTGCGACACTAACAAACGTTTCCCCGACTTATCAAAGAAAGCTAGTCAGCCTTGCCCACGAAAGACTTACTTAGACTATGGAAAGCTAAGCAAGCTAAGAACACACAAGAGAGCTTAAGAGAACTAGAACTTGTATTGTTTGAATTCTCTGAGGTGATTACAACAAATGAGGCCTTAGCCTATTTATACAACTCCACCTCCTCAATGGACGGTGGTGATCAATTTGATCCAACGGTCTACAATGATCTTCTACACACTTCCTTAGAAATATCTAAGGACTAGAATCCTATGGAACTCTATGGAACTTTATGGAAGGTTTTAGAGAACTTTCTAGAACAATGTGAAATAATCTACATTATTTACACTTGCTAACCTCACTTGGCTAGGCAAGAAGATAGTTGTGACATTCTCCCCCACCTAATCAGGCGACGTCCTCGTTGCCTTCAAATCCTCGACGTCCTCGTTGCCTTCAAATCCTCGTACGCTCCTTACGAACTGATCAAGGTAAGGAGCTAGTACCTTATTCATTAGAGTGCAAAATGTGGCCGGCGCATTAGTTAAACCAAATGGCATGACTAAGAATTCGTAAGACCTATACCTTGTAACACATGCCGTCTTTGGTTCATCTCCTTCGGCTATGCGGACTTGATAATATCCCGAGCGCGAGTCAAGCTTGGTAAAGTACCTTGCATCACCAAGTTGATCAAAGAGATCCGCAATAAGTGGAGGGTACTTGTTCTTGATAGTGACCTTGTTGAGTGCTCGATAGTCAATACAAAGCCGTAGGGATCCATCGTGTTTCTTTTGAAATAAGACAGGCGCACCATATGGGGCTTTGGAGGGTCGGATATAACCAGCATCAAGTAAATCCTTCAATTGTCTTCTTAACTCCTCGAGCTCAGGAGCTGCCATACAATAAGGAGCAAATGCGGGTGGTTTTTCTCCAACTTCTAACTCAATAGCATGATCCACCTCTCTCCTTGGTGGAAGCTTCTTAGGCAACTCGGCAGGCATAACATCCTTGTGCTCCTTGAGAACATCTTGGACGGCCTTAGGTGCATTCACCCCTCCATCCATGGGACATTCGTCTTCATTGAGAGTAGCCAAGTAAGTAGGCTCGCTCCTCTTTACTCCTTTAGAAAGTTGGAGAGCGGACACCATTCTCTCCTTACTTATCTCTAGCACCACGGGCACAACACAAGGTTGTCCCTTCTCCATGATGCACATGGTGTTGGCGTATGGGACCAGGAAAGCCTTCACCATGTCCAAGAAATCTATACCCAAATAGAACTTCTGATCATCGATTGGAGCAATAGTTATGTCGACTTTACCTCGCCATTGTCCAAGCCGAATATCGGTGCCACGAGCTACTCCTTCAATTGGGAGACTTTTAGCATTGACTCCCTTGATATATCATTTATCCTTAGTATATGATAGGTCAATTTCTTCAGCAAGGTCCTTGGCCATGTAGATTGTGTCGGCTCCGGTATCCACCATGGCTTTCAAAGTCTTGTTCTCGATCTCGGTGTCCACGTACATCCTTCCACGTGGTTGTTCCTCGACCTTAGCTTGAATGGCACTTAGGAGATTCATTGAAGCGATCCTCCTTTCCTTTTTTGTTTCTTCCTCCATGACAAGCGCGACAAGTTTCCCACGTTTTGGACACTCAAATGCCCGATGAGGTCCACTACATAAGAAGCAAGATATCTTCTTGGGCGATCCATCTCTTTTCTCCTTCCCCTTGTCTTTGGAGTTCTTGTGTTCCTTGGAGGACTTTTCTTTGTCTCCCCCACCTTTGCCATCATTACTCGGCTTTTTTCCTTGCCCCTTGGATGAGTCATTTCTCTTGAACTCAATCAAGGACTCGGCCGCAGCCATAGCCGTTGCAAGGTCTTGGACACCTCGCCTCTTCAACTCCAACTTGGCCCAACCCGTTAGGCCATCAAGGAAGCTAAACAAAGAATCATTTTCTCCCATGTCACGAATCTCCAAGAGAAACTCCCAGAACTCTTTTACATACTCCCTTATATGATCTTCCTTATGTTGAAGGCGGCGAAACTTGGCTCTAGGTTCGTTTTCGGCATTCTCTGGGTAGAATTGTCTCTTGAGTTCCTTCTTGAATTCTTCCCAAGTGTCGATGGTGCACAATCCCTTCTTGACGTCATCGGACTTTCTGTGCCACCAAATTGTAGCAAGGGCGATGATGTGATCTCAAATCTCTTTCCAGTAATTTTGAAGAAACCAAGGGATCTTGATTTCCCTAAAAACCAGCGTTTAACCAATATCAAATCTGTCTGGATGAGAATTTTTCCAATACCTTTTTTAAGACAATTTCAATCCTTCTAAAAGAGCCATAGATTCTGCCAGGTTATTAGAACCCGCCTCGAAAAAATATTGTTTGGTTGTGATCACATCCTTGAATTCATCTGAAATTACTGCCCCCTGCTGCTTTGTTATCAACTAAAGACCTGTCAACCTTCAAGGCGTACAAACCAAACGGGGGGAAATTCCCAAACAAAACCAAAGGCACCTAATTTTTTGTCAAAATATGTCTAATCCACAGTCTTCTTAAAAGAACTAGATCAAAACACTTTTTCTTGGGTATAAACAATTTCGAAACTAACTTGATCCAATGATAAACTTTAGGGTTATTTCCTTTTTGGCACCCATTAGTTTATGACTATTCTTTTGGACCCCCAAAAGTTTTTGTATTCTAGTCTAACCCCCATTTTGAAGTCTGATTATTAGGTCAAGAATGTTAACTAGCTTTAGCCATCCATATTTGTGTTAAAGATTAGATTGCTCATCTCTTCGAGATAGATACAATTTTATAAGTGTATCTCTGGGCAGTATAAACCTATCTTCCCGAAATTTTCCCCTTATTTGTAATACTTTCTTATTTCTTTTATCTCTTCAAAAATTTGAAGTTTAGTGTGATTTCAATAATTTAGAATGGAAACCATGAAATGAAAAATTATAAATAGTGTGTTTCAATACAGAACACCTAAGTTCATAACAAGTATGATATCACAGCTGACATAAAAAACCCTTGGGATTTTTAAAGTATTTTTGCAAATGAAAAACACAACATTTTAAACAAAAACGATCTCTGGTTTTTTGCAAGGCAAACAAAAACTTTATTTCTCAATGAAAAGTGAATGTTGCTTAAGCCAAATTGTGTTTGAAGAAATGTGTTAACTCTGAAAAATAGATTCCCTAAATTGGAAATAACCCAGAGAATGTTATATATCTCAATCTTCTAGAGAAAATCAATTAATCATCAGAGACAATTTGGATTTCTACACTCGCCCAAATAGCTTTGGGTTGTTGGATTTCCTTCATTATTCGTACTTCAAACTCGTTTCTGCTAACAAGAACGACGCCTTCAGTAGGGTCGACATCTACCATTACAGCTTCTTTTTTGTCCTGTTCATCTTCATCGTGTCCCTCTTCTTCTCCATTCTCTTCTACTTCTTGAAACAAACAAACAAATATAATCCCTAAGTCAACAATACACTAAACTGCATATAGGAAAAATAATATTACAAATCTCCATATCTAGTTTAAGGATAACATTATGCCCCACTGCCTTTTTTCCAATATTTCTCAACAAATCTTGAGCCAGCCCAATGTTTTTTGAAATGAGCCTCCATTGGACAAAAACCCTTTGTGCATGTGAGATAATGTTAGGAAGAATGAGTGCCAATCTAGAACAAAGGATCTTACTGAAAACCTTATAGACCACACTACACAAAGTTATAGAGCGAAATTCTGAAAAGAATTGAGGTACCTCTGATTTGGGAATAAGGGAAATGAGATTGGTTGTAAAAGATCAAGGTAAAAATTGACCCCTAAACAATTCCTTAGCCACTTCTCAGAGTTCTAGCATAATAATACTCCAGCAGCATTGAAAAAATCCTGACATAAAACCATCCGGTCCAGGTGCACAATCAAAAGGAATGCTGAAGATGGCGGATTTAACTTCTAAAATAGATTCCTTCAGAATAATATCACATTCATCTGAACGATGAGGAATGCAATCCAGTAATGTGTGATCCTTCCTACTCCCTTCTGAAGAAAACAATGAATGGAAAAAATGGTTGGCCTCCTTTAAAATTGCCTCAGGCTCCGTGATTAAATTTCCCTATTTTTTAGTTATTTTGGTGATCGTTCGCCTATTTTGTTTAGACTTGGCTGAGGCAAAAAAATATTTAGTGTCAGCATTGCCTTCTTTCATATCCTGTTCACCTGATTTTTGTTTCTAAAAAATTTCTCGGGCACTAAAGCCAATTTATACTCCGCCTAGCATTTGTTCAGATTAACATTAACATTCACATCCTAGTCATTAAGAATACCAAATTCCCATTGATGTAGTTGATATATGCTCTCCTTCATCACTGCTTACCTAAACCTACACAGGTAGCAAACGTGAGCCAACACTACTACAAATATTAGCTTAGGTAACGCCACTTAGATAGCGCTTTTTTAAAGAGCTATCCAAGTGGGCACTAGGATAGCGCTTATTTGTCTTAAAAAAAAAAATAAAAAAAAAAAAAAAAAAACACTACAATAGCGCTTTTAATTTTTTTTTTCAGTTAAGCGCTATCTTAGTTATGTCTTAGATAGCGCTTTAAAAAACGCTATGAGAAAAAACGTTACCAAAGTTACCATAGCGCTTTTAAAGTGCTTGCATAGCGCTTCCAAAGCGCTATATTACTTACATTTAGGATAGCGCTTTATTTCACCCAAATTTTTAAAAGCCGGCTCGATCTAACCTAGAAGGGGAGAACAACGCCTCCTTCTCTCTCTCGTTCCCCCTCTGTGCGTAGCTCTCCCTCCCTCTCTCTCGCCCTGCTCCCTATCTCCATTGCTCTCACTCTCTCCATTGCTCTCCCTGCCTCCCTCACTCCACCGCTCTCACTCTCTCTCGCTTTCGAGCTTTGGCTCTTTCTCGACGGAGTGTTGTTGCTGTCTTTCTGTGGTGCTCCTCTCTTTCTTTCTCCAATTGATCGTCAGTTTTTCATCTCTCAAGATCGAAAACTTTTTAGTCAAGTAATTTCATCTATCTCTATTGATAATTCACAACAACGAATCGATTCCAAGTTGAATTAGGTCAACTATTACTCTTTGCACTCTCAAGATCGTCTGATTAGCTTAAGGCATTTGTTTTCTTGGATGATTTGTTGAAAAGTTTATATCTTTGATATTGTTAGGGTTTATTGCATATTGGGTTTTGAATTGGTTGACAATGCAGTATGCTAGAATTATTTGTTTGAATTAGGGATTTTTATGCTACTGTTTGGTAGGGAATTCTATTTTCTCTTGTTTTTCCTCTCTATAAATACAACAAACAGAGAGTTCCCTTTTCCCCCAATCGAGCTCTTCACTCAATCAAGATCTCTAAAATTTTGGGTTTGGGGTTTTTAGTTTTCTCCATATTTGCAGCGCATGCCATATTTGCAGATCAATGGCAATCTTAAGTGCATTTTACTATCCATATTGCAGATCAATGGCAATCTTAAGTGCATTTTACTATCCATGTGCATTATGAGATTGAATGCTCTGTAATAGAGCATATCTTTGTAGAATAGAGGATATCCACAATTGAACAATGAAGATAATGTCTGTAGAAGGAAATTGTCTAGTAGATGTTAATTAGTTTACAGCAGTAATTATGAAAAACTTGACTGTTCAACAAGGTCGTATCTTGTAGCAGTTAGACATAGGTGACTTTAATTGCAGATTCATATGGTGCAAGAGCTGAAAATTGATAGCTTGCTGTTATTGAAAAGTTTGTTATTTGTGTTACTTTAGACATTTTATGCAGATGTTACTACCACATGTGGAGTTCAGTTTGTTTACCTTATATTAGGTTGTGCAATTTCAGTTGCCACTTTTGCTAATTATCTACTGCTATAAGGATTGTGGGTTGATTCAAAAGTTAGGTCAATAGATATTGCATGAATAAGGCGTTGTGTGTTTTTTCAGTATATTGATCATACTTATTCTATATATCTGGTTAAGCAATAACTAGTTTATCTCAACGAATTGATCAAATATAAGAAAGCTGCTCTGAATAGCATAACATCAATCAGGCAACCTAAATAAAACTAATCAACTTCACAAGCTTGAGATATGAAGATTGGTCCATTATTTGGGGAGTATGGTTGCTTAAATAAAAGAGTTTTGAATTTTGTTTCTTTATGGATCTATGTTCTTAAATTTTCTGGAACAAAATTCTGTACTTCTTCACATAAGACCAATGAGAATATATAGATGTAGATGGTTGTGGTGTTCATTGCAAAAGATTTTTTAATACTGTTTCTTCTGTCACATCACTAAGACCAAGTAGAATATATTGCTGTTGAGGGTTATGTGTCGACTCCATGTCATTATTTTTATACAAATCTCAATTGCTTGCAAATTACACACAATACTTGCATGGGGTTTGCATTTCAAAATTGAGTCTGCATCTCAAGTTATAATGCTGTTTGAAACTTTCATGAGAAGAGTATGTACTGATTCAACTTACGTATAGGTGGAACTCTTGAACCTCTCCTGATATATCTTGTTTTGCAGGGATTTTTCAATTTTACATCCCGCAGACCTCGCCA
Source organism: Berberis vulgaris (assembly GCA_963556465.1). Lineage (NCBI taxonomy): Eukaryota > Viridiplantae > Streptophyta > Magnoliopsida > Ranunculales > Berberidaceae > Berberis > Berberis vulgaris. Next base: position 65,314,698 of record OY747133.1, on the reverse strand, counting down.
CTTACTGCAGATTCTGGAGCTTGGTTATAATGTTATGTACAATGATGTTGATATGGTCTGGTTGGCCGATCCACTAGCATATCTGAAAGGGCATCATGATGTATATTTCACTGATGATATGGCTGCGGTATGTCAGTTTAATTTAGTTAATGTTGTTTTTTTGTCAAGTATCAGATGGAAAGTTGTACATGCAATGATGAAAATGAGTTTTATGTTAAATCAAGAAAGATTTCCATATTTGATAAGTTTGTGAGTCTATCAGTTCAGGTATGAAGTTTTAGAAATTTATTTTCAATGGAACACTAAATATATTGAAAAGAGATCCCAAAAGAACACAAAGGAGCGAGGAGATCGAGAAAACCTGGAAAGAAACAAAAGAAAGAGCTAATAACAAACAACAGAATGATGAAACATTAGCTACTTCGCAAAAAAGACTCCCAATTAGATAATACTGTATTGCTAGCTATAGTCTAGAAATATTGTTTTGAATTAACCTGCGTGACTTGTCAAAAGAAATATGAACTGAGCTATACTGTACAGGACTAAAAGTTAACAATCCTGATGCACATGGCCACTTAAGAGGTTGTTGAAACACCATAACGATCTAAGGGAGTGCCTCAGGATGGACGGTTTTGATTCCAGGGATCTTAGACTTTGGTCTGGTCATGTTGAAGCAATTACGTTTGTTCTCTGTGTCTGTGCAGCCAAGGCCTATACATATAGGATGTGGCATCCAGCACACAAGCCTATAGCTCGTTGGCATTGGAGGGACAAGTCATCGAGAGTTCAAGAAGCAAGAATTGAACTCTGAAATTTGCTGTCCTGACAGATTCAGGCATCATATAACGAAGTGGGTTCATCTTGTATCTCCCCTGGATTGTCATTCAAGCCTCACTGTCTTAGCTAACCTTAGAATCAAAAAAATGATGTATGCCCCCGTTGCTCAGTGGCCATATCAGTCTGACATTCAGCTTTACCCTTCCTGATAGAAGTATTATGCATTCAAGCAGCTCTGACCTGACATTTGGTAGGAAATGTTGAAATATCCTTAGCCAAAATCAATCCCAGTGAATGATTATCAATATAGACTTCCCGATATATATTGTTTAGCATAAATTTTTTTCTTTTGGAAAAAAAATTATAAAAATTAATTAAAACATATCTAAATTTTGTCCATTATAGCCATAGCTAATCAAGTGGTTAATCTGGATATCATTTTGTTATTTTTTTCATTTTGATAGATTTAGAAAGGTCCGATGTGTATTAATGCTAGGACTTCACAGTGCTTCCAGTTCTTGTCGTGTTATTTATTTCCATCTTTCCTTCCAATGAAATGAGCAGGTGAAACCATTGAACCACTCTTCGGCCTTGCCAGCTCCAGGGAAAAAGGGTCGCACCTATATCTGTAGCTGCATGATTTTCCTACGGCCCACCAGTGGAGCTAAAAAAGTTATGAAGACGTGGATTGAAGAACTCCAAGTTCAACCATGGTCCAAGCAAAAGAAAGCCAATGACCAACCTGCTTTCAACTGGGCCTTGAATAGAACTGCGGGACAGGTGCATATTATTTTTTCTCATCTTTCTGGGAGGTTTGATACTAATGCATTTAAGCAAGTAAGCAAAAGAAACATTATATGAAACTATGAAATTCTATAACAGAGAAAACTTGGGCAAGGAGAAAAGTAAAAGAGACGGTAGACTATATGTATAGATGCAACTTCAATTATCATGCAAAACGCTCTTTTTTTCATTCAGAAGCCTCAGTGGATGATAATTGATGTGTATAGATGTGGATAGATGTGGATGTATATATACACTAGCTCTTAATGAGTTAAAGTTAAAGCTAGTTTTTATTTACTTAAAAGCTAATTTTGACCTCAATTTGGTGCTCCGTTGGAATTGTAGACAGAGTTGGGGTTTTCTGCTAATGCCCCAAGCTTTAATCAGACTATTTTTTTCATTATTTATATATTCAATCTAAAATCCATTTAGGAATTGTTGGCTATTTTCGTTATGTGAGTTGGTGACTGAAAGGTTACATGTGTAATTTTCAGTGCTGTTTCTTGGTGTGGGAAGCTGAATTTCACCTTACTGGAAATGTACTTGATGGTTATTTGAGCTTTTAGTAGGTAATTGTGAGAGACAAAATCCAACTAACACAATGGATAAAGATCTTTATATGTTACTATTATAGCATAGTCTTGTTTGCTTTTTGAGTGTTTGATGATTTTTTTCTTTATTGTATTGCTTAGGGGCATGCCTAGAAGATCTCTGAAAATTTTAATTATAGTGTTTTTGCCCTGCTATCTACTTAGTGATGATGTACATGCTAGGCTTGGATACACCTGTACGTTTGGTTATGTTATATCAAAACTTTTCTGATGCATCTCATTTTTTTGAATTAGGATGAAAGAGAACTTAAAAGGCAGAGAAGAAAACAGTCAAACCGACCTCTTAAGGTCATGTAGCCATATGTGATAATTTCTGAATTTCAAGCAAAAACTGAGACACAACTAATTTTTTTGCCCCTCTTTTTCTTGAATTTGGATATTCTTTTTACGAGTAAAACTAGGGAAGTTTACATAGAAACTTTAAATTGGTGAACCACAAGTATAGGTAGCATGATTCTGTCAATCACAGCATGAGAACACTGCATGCTTCCTGAATAATTTGAATTTAGAAATTTTTTCTGGCCACCAATGTTTTGATTATCTCTACTAGTATCTTCAATAGTACTAATGCCTACCAATAGAAATGAAAAGGATTTTCAGGGTTACTTAATTAGTAGTTTTGCAGTGTCAATTCAGAGCTATACAAAGTACTCGTGAAAGAGCTTGCTCAAACTCTAGAGAGACAGTTTGCTGGCAATCCTGAAGCACGAGCTGCAGGAATGGTGATAAATACCATGGGATGGATAGAAGGCGTTGGTTATGAGGTAATTGTAGTTTAATTTGTGTAATTAAAGGAGTTGGATATTTTTCAATTGAATTTGGTTACATGTGGGATGCCAATTAATGCTCTGAAGTTTTGGTGCAGCTGCTTCTTCACGCCATTGATACGTTTGATGCTAATGTAGTGTTGGTTATTGGCCAGGTAATATTGTGTTTTCCTGCTATTGCATTATTCTGCTCCCAGATCTCAGTAAAAATAGTATCCATCTTTTTAGAGAGATTGTATTTTAGCCCTCAATGTATACTCTGTATTACCATCATTGGCTGAATAAATTATTCTGTTTCATGAGTATCACATACTATCTTTGTCAGAGTTTATGCACTTTCTTGGCATTTATGTTTCTAAACTTCTTATTTTCTTCACTAAGCTTCAATAAACTATGGTATAGGAGAAACTTTGCAGCATGATTAAAAATGTGCTAAGAAGCAAGCCTAATGTGGATGTCGTGAAACTGTGAGTACTAAATGGTAATAGACCGAAAGAGATGCAACTATTGGTTAGCTTCTGCGGGCACTTTACCAATCTCAACCTTTGGTAAGTATACCAAAAACAAAAAAGAAAAGGAGAGTATCTTATTGAGTTTTGAATCTTTCATTGCTCAAGATTTCATTCAAGCTTATCTCCATTCTTTATAATCTACAAACTCAACGTCATGAAGTATAATATTCTGAACCTAGATGGTCTATTACAGTGTTTCTGAGATGGTGAACCCAATTTGTCTTACAAAACATTTAACTTCAATGTGTTTCAAGGATTTGTGTTGTGTCACCAATTGAAGTTTTGTGCCATGAGTAAGCACCTATTTGGATAGTCCTAATGGCTGCTGTGCACTTTATTGGTCCACATTTAGTTGCAATGTCATGGGCATTTGTTAGGTACTTAAAATTATTAGTAACGTAAAGTTGGGCATACACGTCCGTGCAATTACGTTCTTATTTTTATCGAGTATACACAAGAACAAGATGTGGTAGAAAAGCTGATAGGTGTCTTTTGATTATTGTTTTTGCTCAATTCCAGGGTCACTCTGAGAGACTAAAACATTGGATGATCAATGCTGCAGTGGTGTTCTCTTCTTTTATGTTCTGGTACGGCATTAATGTAGATTAGTTACTCCCTCTTTTTTTCTCTCCCTTGGTATCTATGTTTATGTACATGTCATATTACTTTGCAATGTCAAATATATTGCAAAAGCAATAGCCTCCCATGGAGTAGCTTCATTCTTTGTGAGAATGGACAGGGCATATGCCGAGTCAGTGCTAAAAATAGCCTTATTAATACAATGTTTTTTCCATCAGATTAAGGGCAGTTCGTGCATAATTACAGAGTGTCCAGGCGATGATCCTGCACATGCTGTTATGACTACATCATGTTCATCTCTTAAAACAGCTCCATGTGGGTATCAAGGATCCTCTTCGTCCAGGCGTCAAGGAATCCGTTGCAGTCTGTAGATCAGCTGGAATTACCGTATGGAGTCCGTATGGAGAATTTCGTAATCAATTGGTCAGGATACTTGTACAACCGATTTCTCAAGGAGAAAATGGAAAGCTGAAGCAAAACATTTTAATTATGCCTGTAGTTTAAGATATTTATTAGTATTGTGCTACGAACAAATATATATGATAGCATATTAACAATTTTGTATGAATGCTTAAATTATATTTTGAATGAATGAGAAACAGTTAGTTATCATGTTGTGTCTTTATTGATTAATTGAACGTTGTCATTATTATATTAAATATTATATTTAGCCCAGAAAATCGGTATTGGTATTTACGCGCTATCTTAGCAGATAAACAAATCTAATTTAAAAAATTCATTTAAATTAAATAGCGCATAAAAAAGCGCTATGGTAGTTAATAAAAAAAATTCACCGAAATGAAGCTAATTAAAAAAAAATCAACAAAATTAAATAGCGCTTTTGAGCGCTATTCAAGCTAATTTTAAAAAAAAAAATTAGCGCTTTCTAAAGCGCTATTGAAGTTAATTAAAAAAAAAAATCAACGCTTAGATAGCGCTTAATAAAGCGCTATCTAAGCGAAGCGCTATTCAAGTACGCGTCTTGCATAGCGCTTTTTTGAGCGCTATCTAAGCTACCATAGCGGTAGCTTAGATAGCGCTAAAAAGCGCTATCTAAGCCTATTTTTAAGCGCTATGCAAGCCTATATCTGTAGTAGTGCAAGGACCACCGTGTGGTGGTCGATGGCACTCTGATGCTTAAGTAAAGATAAGGCTTAGGAGAAGCTAAAACTGTAAAGTGGGTTATATTGCGTATCTCTAATTCATCGACCTTATCTCTCTTTCATAGTGAAAGAGTCCTCATTCGGCTAGGCCTTTGGTGGCGTAGTTTAGGGAAAGTGGTCTTGCTTTGGAGATCCTTTCCTGATTGGAAGTTGTCCATGTGGGATAGTTTCCCTACACGATTCGTGCTCCTAGATCTGCGGGAGAGGTTTCCCTTTCTGAGCGTTGTCCATGCAAGGAAGTTTCCTTCCCCGACTTATACTCTAATATATAATTCCTAATCGGATCCAATGTGTGGCTGACCTGCTTGTATTGGGTAGATCTCTCCGATACTTGCCTTAGAGGTCTTACGAGTATTGAGTTTGACCGCGTGACGTGTGGGCTTACTGGCTCATTGCAACTTGAACTCGGCTGTTTGAATTATGCCAATGATGGACTTACTGTTGTTTTGGCTTCACTGGATTGAGCATGCAATCGATCATGCTTTGTTCTGTTAACGAGATTATCATGACAAGTGTACGGTGCTGATTAGAGGATTGTTTGATGAATCATTAGCTACTCTTCCCGAGTTAGCGGGTCATCTTATCGGTCCACTAGGTCATTTCATGAAGCGGCTGTGCAGTCATGATGATTGAGTCTGAGAGATTTCCTCGAGCGGCGAATTGCATTAATTAGGCGTGCGCCACTTGAAAGCTGGAAAGGCAAGAGCTCAACTTTCTATATAGATCTCTTGCCTGTGGAATATAACTTTTTTACTCTTTCGATCTCAGAGATTCTGCTTTGCTGTATTGTCTGTTGTACTCTTGATGTAGAGAGGGTTTCTAGGGTTCCTAATTTGCTCTCAAAGTTATTTACTAAATAACTTATTTGTAGTCTTTCAATTTAATTAGGAGTCTTTTTAGTTTCCTTTTAGGATTAGGCTTTACTTTTTTCTTTTAGGAATAGAATGTTTGTTATTTTAGTCTTTGATTCTACTTTTTCTTTTAGGAATAGGTTGTTTGTTATTCAAGTTATTTGAGTACTATAAATAGAGTTATTCCTCAATATTGTAGGTAGACTTTTGATAATTAATAAACTTGGTATATTTTCTCTGAGGAAATTATTGTGTTTTTTTTTTTTTTCCTACTTTTCGGATTATTAGTACGCCAATCAACGAATTGTAGAACCCTTGTTTCCGAATTATTGGTGAGTCAATCAACGGATTCAAGCCTATCATTTAATTTTTTTCTTATCCTTTTTTTTCTCGTTTCCGTGCTGCATCAGTTGGTATCAGAGCCTAGTACGTTCTTGGATTATGGCGCCTCATCAACCAAGGGAGGCGACAGTTGAAAACATATATGAGAGGGATGAAGAGAGGCAACATGCCGAAGCTGGTCGAATTCTTCAAGTTGAGGCGCATGTAACACAAGTACAAGCCCAACTTGAAACCACAAACGCTAATCTTGAGATCACAAACGCTAACCTCACGGCCCTAACTGAACAAATCACGAGGCTCTTACGAATTACCACACGTTGAGGAGGGAGATGCTGAGTTTGATGATCACTTCGAATGACCTTTGAGGGGTCCTGGTGGGAAGCATGGCACTAGAGGACGGGGCTTCAATAACCGTCAATATCGTCATGCGTCTCAAGAGGACACAGATGAGGACTTCGAGAATCCTTTCGGAGGACGCGGACATCGTGGATGTGGTCGGGGTTTTGCATATAATCTATAGCCTAGGCGATGGGAATCTGGTCTGAAGATAGAAATACCGGAGTTTCATGGGAATGGTCAACCTGAAGAATTTCTGGATAGGTTGGCAGTAGTTGAGGAAGTACTTGAGTATAAACAAGTTTCGGATGATAGACGGGTGGCTCTTATTGCTACAAGGTTCAATGGAAGAGCAGCGGCTTGGTGGCAACAATCAAAACTCACTCGTCAACGACAAGGAAAGCCGAAAATTACCACTTGGGAAAAGATGATGAAACATATGCGTGCTCAATTCCGACCCCATAATTATTCAAAGTTGATGTATCAACAACTTCAGAACTTGAAGCAAGGAGCGTGAACGGTGTACGAATACACGACAGAGTTTTACAAATTGGTGGCGCAAAATGACCTCACTGAGACCAACAAACAATTGATCGCAAGATACATTGGAGGTATGCGTGATAATTTTTAAGATACTCTTAACATGTATGATGCTTTTACACTTTCAGAAACGCATCAACGAGCCTTACAGTTTGAGAAACATTTATAGAGGCGATCCACTAACCCTTCATGGGGATCGTCTAATAGTCGGACTAATACCAGCAACCCTCAACCCACACGAGCTAAAAATCCTCTACAAACAAACACCACGAGGGCTCCTATAAATGGGGTGCCAGGCAATAGACCCCAACCGAACAGTTCAACTTACCGTTGCTTCAAATGCGGAGAAGCAGGACATCATATGGAGGATTGTCAAAAGGGTGACAGGAGCGAAAAAGGTCTATTCATAGATAATGAAGAGTTGGGAGAGGATGAGCAGTTCCAAGTCAACTCGAATGAGGGTGAACTGCTAATTGATTCAAATTTGGTGCAAGATGAGGTTGTCGGAAGAGACGAAGGTCAAATACTTGTAGTCCGACGAGCTTGTTTTACACCACGAGGAACGGATGGCAATGGTTGGTTGAGGAACAATATCTTTCAAACCACTTGCACAGTGGCGGGAAAAGTGTGACCTTTGGTAATAGACTTGGGCAGCTGCGAGAATGTGGTATCCGAATAAACGGTTCACAAACTGGAGATGAAGACGAAAGACCATCCGAGTCCTTACAAGCTATCTTGGCTAAAGAAAGGTAATCAAGTAACAGTCTCTAAGCGTTGTTTGGTTTCATTTTCTATTGGTTCAATCTATAAGGATAATGTGTGGTGTGGTGTGGTGAACATGGATGCATGTCATATTCTCTTGGGGCGTCCATGGCAATTTAATAGAGCTGCAATACACAATGGTAGGAGAAAGACATATATTTTTATCCGGGTACTAAATCAATGCGGTGTTTAGACCCCATCAATACACAATTCAACACCGCATTGATTTAGTACCCGGATCAAAACTTCCCAATAGACCCCATTATCGGAGGAGTCCGACTGAGCATAAAAAATTACGAAGGCAGGTGGAAGAATTGTTAGACAAAGGTTTTATTCGAGAAAGTCTTAGTCCATGTGCGGTTCCTGCTCTTCTTACTCCGAATAATGATGGTTCGTGGTGGATGTGCGTTGACAGTCGTGCCATCAACAAAATTACTGTGAGGTATAGGTTCCCCATTCCAAGGTTGGATGATTTGCTTGATCAGTTGCGTAGTGCTTCAGTCTTTACCAAGCTTGATATTAAGAGTGGGTACCACCAGATACGAGTTAGACTGGGGGATGAATGGAATACTGCATTTAAAATACGCGAGCGTCTCTATGAATGGATGGCTATGCCATTCGGGTTGTCAAATGCACCGAGTACCTTTATGCAATTTATGAACTAGATTTTGCGTCCTTTTATCGGGAGGATTGTTGTTGTCTATTTTGATGATATTCTGATTTTTAGTCCTAATCTAGCTATTCATGTGCATCACTTAGAAGAGGTGCTTACTGTACTGAGGAGAGAAAAGCTATTTGCAGCCTTGAAGAAGTGTTCTTTCATGCAGGACCGTGTTTTATTTCTTGGCTATGTCGTGTCAAATAATGGGATATCTGTTGATTCTGAGAAGGTGGAAGCAATCCGAAAGTGGAAGCAACCGAAGAATTTATTTGAGGTTCGTAGCTTCCATGGCTTGGCCTCATTCTACAGGCAGTTTATACAAAACTCTGGTCATCGATGTGATGCCATTGTATCCTCCTGAGGGGTTTATCTATCTTCACCGGGGTTTATTTATCTTCACCGAGATATGCTGCAATCGGGTGTTCGCTTTTCTGTTATCAAGGAAATCTGGGAGTTCCTGGCGTACGTCAGCATTGCATCCGCTCAACTTTTGCCGAACGGGTATAAGACTTTGATCGCCATTCTAATTAGGGATATGGACGCTGGTGTCCGAGTGTTTCGGGGGCAATGCAATTGCTTACTTCTCCTCGATTAAACGAGCACGCTATGTGTGTGCTGACGCCGCCAGACTATTTTAGCAAACTGCCTGATGATTTTAAATCATGGCAGAAATACTGTTTCATGGCTCGTGAGGACTCCTCGTACTTTGAGCCCACTGGTCATCTGGTCGAGAGTGAATTTAGACAACTGAGTAAGTTGATTCCTTCTTTGGTCTTGCTTGTGTCAACTGCATATTAGATTGACATGTTGTGATTTTTGCAGGGAGATTTTCTACTTCGCCTCTTTCTGCTGAAGATAAAACAACTCTTGACGCGTTTCGTGATATGCCTCGTCTGGATGTAGAAGATGTATTCAAGCCTTCAAATGTTGAGTGCAGCGGTCTGTGGGCTTATTGGCATGTGTCTCGCACTGTGTATCGAGTGAAGAAACCAAAGCCTGAAGGCGCGTCTATTTCGCGGAAGAAGAAGCTTGGCAAGCTCAAGGTTCCAAGCCCTTCAAAGAGGGAGTTAATAGAAGAGGCGCTTCCCTTTCCTGTGCATCAGAAGATATATCGTATTTTGTCTTGGTCCATCCGCTGATGTCAGGCAAGAGCTTGGAGAGACTGTTGTTTCTGACGGGTGCGATGCTCAAGTCATGGCCTCTGTCTTTCTTCCTGACCTGGTGAGAAATTATTTGCAAATGGTGGGCGTGGAGGATGTTACCAAACTGAGCACCAAGCAGGCGGAGTTTATGAGTAAGATGTTGTTGCAGGCGAGCATGGAAGCTTCGAACGATCATCTTTTTTCAATAAAGGACTTCAAGTTGTGCCTCTCTTTGGATCATGAGCATGTTGAAGAGTCGTCTGATCATCGACGTCATGGTGAAGGTTCTCCTTCTTGTTTCTCGTACTGTGTTCCAACTCATTCCCATACTCATATTCAACTGATGACGGGTTCAGGGAATAACTCGCTTCCCTCTTCCCCTGAAGCAGGACCGGCACGTAAAAGAGAGCCAGCTGTTGCGGGCAAAGGGAAAGTTGTTGATGAAGGCCCTCATGCGGTGAAGACTGCTAAGGGCGATGCTGGAGTAATTTCGGCTCCGAATGATCTTCATCCAGATGCATGGATCAGTCTATTTGCTCCAAATAAAGATGTGCAACCAAGCTTTGCATTAGGAGGTTGACATCTCTTACACTGTGAGGCATTATATCAGCAGGTGGAATGACTGGCTGGCAAATTGTGCTTCGGAGCCAGTGGGAGAGACATTAGGAGATTGTTTAGATAAAGGCAGAAACACCTTGTACTGGGGATGTTGTTTCTGAATCAAGTGGCTGCGTCTGGAATTGAAGTCGAGACCGCTCGTGAGAGGGTGTATACCATGAAGCGAGTCTTCGCAAACTTGCAAAAGTCCTACTCTGATGCTATTCACGAGATTGAGTCATTGAGGAAGCAACTTGAAGCTTTCACAGATACTGGAGCGGAGTCCAGGTCCATTGGGTCGGAAGCTCATAAGGCTCGGTTGGAAGCGCTTGAGTTTGACTTGGTGAGGGCAGTGTTCGCGAGGGATCGGTTCGAGAATGAACTGAACCTTGTCCGTTGTGACTTGCAGCTTGCCCGTGATTCTGTGGATGGAGTGCAGACTGAACTGTCTTTGCATGTTGAGAGGATTAAGGAATCTGAGTGGACTGTCCGATGTCAGCAGTTGGAGGCTAATGTTAAATTTCATGTCGAGAGTGCGTGGACCGCTGGAGAGCATTTCCAACTGGCGCTGAGTGAGGTGAACATCGCCAATGATAAGCTAGATGTTGAATAGTCCAAGACTGAAATCTTGTCAGGCGAGTTGGAGCAACTGAAGCAGGAGCTCGCCGAGTCAAGAGGGCACGAAGAGAAGTTTCTCAAGGCCCAGGGCACATTTGCATTCAGCAGAGTCCTGCCTAGAAGGCTGGAGTTGTTGCATCTGATTGTGATCTCTCCTATTATAAAATATTGCATATGCAGAATTTGAGCAACATCTAATTTGTCTGGAGAATAAGGCGGGCCTGATGACAGGGTCAAAAAGCAACACCAACAGATGTGTCTCCTGCTTCTTCCCCTGCTAAGTCTAGTTTTGTTGTATCTGATTTTCCTCATGATGAGGGGTGAATCTTGTACTTGAGTTTGCAAATGAATAGTACTTTGCACTTTTTTGTCTTATTTTGCTTTCCTACTAGCTTGTATCTGCTTTGTTTTTTTTCGAAATTAATTGTCAGACGAGGAACTTTGCTGGGCTAGGTAGCTCATGTTTGATTCACTGTTGGGAGCTCTAACTTCTTGTCCTGCAGTAGTTGGTGCAGTTCTGGTCAGATTCCTTTTTAGAAATCGGGGAGTGTAATACACCATTTGTCTAGCGGCTTGGCTATATGTTGGATCAACAGTTGTTGTTGATGTTATAAGCGCATTAGTCAGACTGTGGTCCTAGCATTTGCACCCTAGTAGATGATTTGACAGTAGTCTTTGTAAGTCGTCTGGGTTGAGCTTTAAGAACTCTGACCGGACGTTTGACTCATCTTTATTTTCTATTCGTAGAATAGGCTTAATTGGATCGGGGGTTGTTATCACCAGTTATGATTGACTAAACCGGGGTCAGGTTTCGGTAACCATGGTGGTCCCTGGCAAGTCGTCTTCACCAAGCTACATGAGCACTAACTAAGCTCCTACTTTCCAACCCATATTTATCTGTTCATTGCGGACTAGGAATTGGAGCAAACTGGAAATTATCATCATCAGTTGTTCTAACTAAACTTTTAGCAGGGGTTCAACGATCATTGTCTGTAGTTGGCCAATGATCCCTGGCAAGTCGTCTTAACCTGGCTACATGAGCACTGACTAAGATTCTACATTTTAGGCCGTCGAAATCCAAGCACAGCAAACTAGGCTTCGAGCAGACCAAAACCATTGTCATCAACGACCACTGACTAAGCTTTGGTCGGGGTTCTGCGATCATTGTCTGCATACGAGTAGTGACCCCTGGCAAGCCATCTTAATCAGGCATTGAGAGTGCTGATTATACTCCCACTTACTAGGCCATAGAAATTCGTTATTGGCAGACTAGGCTTCGAGCAAACCGGAAGCTATCGTCGTCGATCGTCACCGACTAAGCTTTGGTCGGGTTTGGTCTCTGTTGCCCATGTTTGGACAATGATCCCTGGCAAGCCGTCTCAATCAACCATCAGAGCACTAACTAAGTTGTCACTCTCTAAACCGTTGACACCCGTTTAACTTAACTAATTGAGCGTTAGAGTACTTGGCTCACATATGAAATCTTGGGTGCGCAAGTCTAACTTGGGGGTCCTGACTTACTTGGCTCGCATATAAAATTATGGTCGTCTAAGTCTGAATTGGGGGTCCTGACTTACTTGACTCGCATGTAAGATTCCAGACGTGTAAGTTTGACTTGGGGGTTTTGATTTACTTAAATCGCCTGTAAGATTTCAGGGTGTAAATCGGACTTGGGGGTCCTTACTTGACTCGCCTGGTGGTCTGATTCCAGTGTCGGATCGATTGATCAGACTAATAACAGATTGACCGGCTTTAATGAACAACAGTGGAATAATAGTAGCGTCGATGCCTTGGGTTTTATAATAATACTCTGTAGGCACGCTCCTTATAATGTGGGCGCTCATGACCTTTAATGTTTGTTCTTTTGAGTGTGCTGGGTTGGATCTGGCAGAGCATAAGCTTGGGCCCATTAGTTGAGGGGCCCATTTAGAAAAAAAATTGTGGATCAGCGTGCTAGGGATACGACGCATTCTACGAGACGATTCAATATCGATTACTCCCCCTAGATAATGGGGGCGCCTGCACGGTCATTAATTTAAAAGATGTGGACTTGTGCAGTTGCTATTGAAACCGTCGTTTTTTCGATTTCCTGTATGACATTTAATGTTGAAGTAACTGCTTGTTGATGCCTCTTCATAAACCATTTCGCCTATATATGGGCTGGCTATTTTGTGTTCAAGCACTGCAATGCAAATAGTAGAGCATGTTAATCAAATGTTTTTTACCAGAGAGTTTGCTTTGGGTTTTCCAAAGGCTTAAGAAAGATCTCCTCCACTAGAGTCTTCAAATGTTTTGACATTTGCGCCAATGAGTCTTGATAAGACTTTCTGTTATCAGGTGCCGCCTGATTTGGGTGGGCACTGGATTGATCTCATGAGATCTTGTAATATCTTCTTACATTGCAAAGAAGAGTTACAGACTTCCTTTCGGGGGTCTAGTCTATCTTCCATCCTCCGGTGCTCAAGGACTCTCTCATCCATTTACTGCTATCGAGGGTTGGTCCTCGCAGCTAGTTTATGGTTGATGGGAGCGTTGGAGGTCATGATTCTCATATCTGGGGTGGCACCTCTGCCTCACCTCAAGCAATACGCGCTAGAGAGGCATCTCCATTTGACAGCATTGTGAAACCTTGACAATTTTGTTACTCCGAGATGTTCTCGTTAGGTTTCTGTCGCTTCCTTCTATTCCTCTTCATGAGGAAAATTGGCGGAGTGAAGAACTGAGGGAGTGTTCGCAACCATGTTCGTTTACTTTGCTTGCCACATCCAATCGTCTTCTTGGGGTAATTCGATGGAGAAATTAATTGAGCACACTCTTTCGTCATCTGTCGCGAACACTTTACTCTTTCCACCTTCTCGTCTGGAGGTGGAATAGCATATCAGACTCTCTACCCTTGTTTCAGCGGATAGATGCTTGCATCGGACTTAGATACTTGTAGTGTATAAACTGATGTACTAGTTGGTCGGCAAGCTATGTAATAACTCTCATTGCAATCAATAAATTCTGTTTTATTTTTGGAATGTGTCTTGTACGAACAACTCTTCTACGTTGAAATGAAAAACAAAAAATAAGAAACGAAATCAAAGCAACAAATAATTTAACTCCGAGCGGAGACTAAGCTAATTCGACCTTGAATGAGGCACAAATGGTCCTGGCTCTGATTGTGTGGTCCCTCTAGCGAAGTTTTTTTTAAAGCTAACGAAGTTACTAAATGGTGGACTTCGTGCTGGCGGGCAATTCCTTACAGATTAACAGCTCTTGGAGTTGGCGCATGTTTGTTGAAGTATTGTTACTTAGCTCTTTGTTAGTTTAGATTGTCTCGCTATGTTTGACTTTTTGATCTCTGTATAGCTATTCCTTGGTTATTTTGGCTCATCCGCCTTCATACAGTAATCCACCTCTTTTATCTTGGCCCAATGCCTGACATGTTGGTTTTGTGGGCCCGAGCTGTAACTAGCAACAAAGTTCAGCTGCTTCAGGGATGCATTAATGGCAATCTCTTACTGCTGGCTTATCTCCTCGGATAGTCCCTTGAGCATGGATGGCTTTATACTTTATGCATTGGTGCAGGGAGGATACCACTGCACCAAAACTCTCTTTACCTCTCACTTAGCGATAAGGATAAAGACGACCAAGGCGTCATTGTGAGAAGAATGTACCCCTTGGAGATCCTTCTCCATAAACGTCAATGATGGGATTGGGCTGTGAACTCGTGCATGTTGCACTTGTCGGTCCTCATACTGAGATGGTGTTTGCATCTTGGTCAGTGTCCTCTTGCGGGACCTGTTTGACTGCTCCCCCTCGGGACCAACCCCGTCGAGGACGTAGATGACGCCAGGAGCTTCCTTTTCAATCTCCTTGACATTGTTTGATATTTCCTTTGCTCGGCCTTGCCTCTTGTCCGAGCCTAGGAACTCTTTGAGTTTGCCTTTCCTTATCCAATACTTGACTTCTCTTCTGAGGTTTCTGTAATCCTGAGCATCATGTTCGCCTTCCTTGTGGTAGGCGCATTATTTGATGTTGTTGCGCCTAGCAGGGTCTCCTCGCTACTTAGGCGGCCACTTTAGCTCTTTCCAATCCTTGATGGAATCAAGGATGTCGGAGAGACTGGTGTTGAAAGAGGTGACAGACCTGGACCCGATGTAATTTGAGGCCTTGTCCTGCCTGGGGTGGCCTAAGTCGGTCTTGTTGTTTGTGCGCTTCCTCTTGTTACTGTCATCATCCTCTTTCTTCTTCCCCTCTTTCCTATCATTCGGAACAGATGGTTTTTTCTCTGACTACACCTCTCTTGGCGGCCATCATTTCGTCCAGAGTGATGTATCTTTGGGCATCTTTGAACAAGTCCATCATATTGGTCGAGGGTTCAGGGTGAGGAAGTCATGTAGTTTGCCTCTTCTCAGACCCGAAGTGAAAGCTGTGATGGCGGTGTCATCAATAGAGTCGTCGATGAGGATCAGCTCATCATTAAAATGAGTAACGAACTCCCTTAACGTCTCATTCTGTTTTTGCTTTAGGGTCAGCATATAATGCCATCCCCTCCTGAGCTGTTGGTTGCCCATGAAACGTGTAAGGAACGCTAACGTCCATAATGAATTAATGGATTTCGTAGGAAGGATGTGGAACCACGTTAGTGTCGACATCTTCAGGCTTGTAGAGAATGATCGACACATTATTGCATCAGACCCTTCTTTGAGCGCCATAATGTGTTGGAAGTGGCACATGCGATCGGTCGGGTCTCTTGTCCCGTCGTAAAACTCCAACTTTGGTGGGGTGTATTTCTTGGGTAGAATTCGTCCATGATATGGTCCCCAACGGAGGGACCGTGAGACTGAACAACACATCTGGGTTTGTAGCCCCATTGCAAAGGGGGTTGTGTGAGATGTGTCTGTCGGCTCTGGGCGTTGGGTCTTATTGGTCGTGCCTCCGTCTCTTGTCCATTGAGAAGTTGTTGGGGTCGCGCGGCTCTCTTGAACATGATCTCTGAAACTTTCTGGGGAACGAGTCATTCACTGCTCACGATTTTCCTTTACAGGTAGAGGATTCCGCTATTTGAGAGCCTCCAGTGTCTCTGTAATCTGCTGCATGAGTAGGTCCACCCTTGGGTCTGTTGAGGCCCCCACCGGCATAAGGGTCTGAAGAGGTTCCTCCCGTGGCGGTGGTGGAACTGGTGGCACTCTGCCAGTTTGAGTGTTTGAAGGTTTGGCAGCATCTCCATTGTTGTGAGACCTTGTCGTCGCCATCTTACCGATTTTCTGGAAAAGGTGGAACTACAATTCTTTCCAAGGAACTTTATCGTTCCCCACAGATGGCACCAAACTAATGTGGTTGATTATTGTTCTCCTTCCTCGTTGCTTGCCTAGACCTGCACAAGTAGCAAACATGAGCCAAGGAACACCATGTGGTGGCCTATGGCACTCTAATGCTTAAGTTAGATAAGGCTTAGGAGAGGCTTAAAACTGTAAACTGGGTTATACTTCATTCCTTTAGTTCATCGACCTTATCTTCTTTTTATAGTGAAGGAGTCATCGTTCGGCTAGGCTTTTGGCATAGTTTAGGGAAAGTGATCTTACTGTGGAGATCCTTTCCTGATTGGGAGCTATTTATGTGGGATAGTTTTCCTACACGACTTGTGCTCCTAGATCTGTGGGAGATGTTTCATTTTCTAAGCGTTGTCCATGCAAGGAAGTTTCTTTGCTCGACTTATACTCTAATAAATGTTTCCTAGTCAGATCTGATGTGTTGCTGGCCTGCCTGCCTTGCGTAGATTTCTCAGATACTTGCCTTAGAAGTCTTATGCGTATTGGGCCTGACCGCGTGACGTGTGGGCTTACTGGCTCATTGCAACTCGGACCCGCTTGTCTGAATTCTGCCAATGATGGGCTTACTGTTGTTTGGGCCTTGCTGGATTGAACGTGCAATCGGGTCTGCTTCGTTCTATTTACGAGATTATCATGACATGTGTACGGTGTTGATCAGAGAACGGTTTGATGTATCATCACCCATTGCTTAAACTCATCCTTCAGACTTTTCATTCTACTAAAATATTTCCAAAAACTTCAAAATTCCATCTCTTTAACCTGCTTTTCAAATTTTGTAACTTTAAAGACTACCTATCCATAGTCCTCGAGGCTATACAATCCATCTACCAGTTTGTATCCACAAAGTTCATAAAATCATCATGCGTAATCCACATATGTTGAAATCTAAAAAGGAGGCATACCTTCCCTTGGACAGTAGGCAAAGAAATCATAAATGGAGCGTGATCTGAGCATGTTTTGTGGAGATGTTCCACTCTAGTGTGCAACGTAAAAGATAACCATTCTGAATTCGCTAAGAATCTACCAAGCCTGGCCTAAGAGTTATGATCTCCCTATTGGTTGTTACAGCAGGTATATATGGTTCCAAAGAAACCCAGATCAGATAGACCACATACAGAAATGCTATCTAAAAATTTTGTCATAGCCGACATACCTAGTTTTCATCCCCCAAATTTTTTCGACCCCTCTGTGACAACATTAAAGTCTCCACGAACCAACCATCGTTCAAACAGTCCTGAGGCAAAGGCCTCCATTTTCGCCCAGAGTCTTGTACATTATAGAATGGACATTTAGCATGAAAAAATGATTTTTTATACAAGACCAAGTTAACTTCACAATGAATTATCTGATCCGAAGCACTCAATACTTTTACATATAAATCATTGGACCAAAACAACCAAAATTTTCCACCCAAACTTTCATTGGAAGTAAATAACGGTAATAATAAAAATAATTTAATTAAAAATATAAATAAATAAAAAATAAAAACCTTACCTCCCACCTCCATGTGTGCAAGAAGCTCGACATTATTTGTCTTTAACGAGCCTTTTGATTGGCACTAGGTTGGTTTGTCGAGCTTCTGGTCACCCGACGTTCCCCATCAACCTCATTGGGTTTAATTATCACCCTTTTTTCTTCTTAATTTTTCTGTCATCTTCTGATGTGTACCTTGCATCTAAAATAGTTTTAGACCTAGAGCTTATTGCCTCATTATCAAAATGTGTTTCCCGTATGATTGCGCCAGAAGAACTCTTTACTACCCACCGACCAAAAACCCGACAATTCCTGATTCCCCATCTGCGTCGAAGCTTAATTATGTGGAACAAATACACTATGCTCAGCATCAAATGACACTCTTATGATCGGTACAGGGAAGTTAAACATCCTTGTGTATGAAGACATTTGTTGACCACGTGTTCCTTCGCAACCTTCTCCGCCACATTGCTAGTGTAACCTACTTTTTTTAGATCAATCTTCCTTCAGTTTCTTGCTAGCTAAAGATATACCTTGTCTACTATGCCCATTTGATTCTGCATCTGAAATTACCACCACATCCTGTCCCTCCTTATTGTCATCCTTTGCCATGGCTGCCACTTCTATCTCTTCGAACTCCTCTCCCATAAATGCATTGAAAGAGCTCTTCACTAATAATCTGGAATTGCAGTTTGGACACCTCTGGCGATATGCGATCTTGAGTTAGGCTCTATTTATGTGTCCTTAGCGCCAAGACTAGGAAGTGTTGTTTCTGGCAAAATTTTCACATTGTTTGTGCCAAGATGAAAATCCAATATATAGTCAGTTTATGCCTCATTAACGCCAAGACTAGACATATCTATCTCTGGCAGGTTATTCACATTACTAGTACCAGCAACTTGGTTAGCTAACTCCAACTTTTTGTCACTGGTTGATAGACCTGCTTGGCATCTACCACTTCCATCCCTTTGTCGGGTTTACTCAACGATCTTAGATCTCCGAACATGTCCATATTTCTTTCTACCATTCATCTCATCGTGTCCAATTAAAACACGATGATCGCAATATTAAATCTTGGAAAGATTAATTTTTGCCAGTATCCCTTGTTATTCACTCTATCAATCCAGAGTTTTGACGGGAGCGGTTCCGATAAATCCATCTCTACATACATGCGAGCAGCTTGCGGGCGTGACAAACATCTAGTACTATCATCCATATGAAGATAAGTACCGAAAAATCTCCTATCGCCTTTCATCGGGTGGAAGAACTGTAATGGTAAACCTGGAAGTTCAACCTAAAGTGGGGCAACCACCGGATCTATTTTCAGACTGATATCTGCATGCCAACTGAAAGCCTTGAAACAAATACCATGCATGAGGGTGGAATCCCTAAGAGAGCTTTTTTAACTTCTACTTCAGATTGTAATCTTACTAGTACATGTTGATCAAGTAAACCCATGGAGAAGTTTCCTACAAGTCCCCAAGTCCGATGGATAGAATCCTGAATAGCTTCCAGAGAAGGACGAACACTAGAAAACTACAACACAATAACATGCTTCTCCATTAGTGTTCCCCCCTCGTTTCATCTGAACCAGTGATTACTATTGCAGGAGATACATCTTTACGATACCTCGTACCTTCAATCGGCACATCATCCATCTTCTGAACATGTAACTACAAGTAGTAGAATCGTGAAAATCACTTTCCTAAAATCAGCCTTTAAGACCACTCTTCAAGAGCACGGACTCAAAGAATTCAAATCTTGGATGCCAAATCGGAAGCCAAACGACATGGATTGTGGATCCCAAAGAAGTTCTTGAGCCGAAGCAACTTTCTAAGGAAGAATGCCGTAGTGCAGAGTAGGCAAAATGGTAGGGCCATACTATTCCAACCCAGGCAGTTGAGCCCATTACATGCGCGCGGGACCAACCCTTCTACTAAAAGTCGAACCCAACCGGTCAATTTTATATAAGGCTGCCTTTGAGCGCTATTAAATTTGGAGTCTTTTAGATTCGTGATTGGAAATATGCCATACCCTCTGAAATAAATTCAAGATGGACATGTCCTTAGTCATGGAACCGGAGCGTGAGAGCCCTTAACTTCAAAAAAATTTTACTGTTTCTGTTTGAAGTGTCTAAGATCCTCTATATATACATGTAGATTTTAGTGTTTGTTATTTAAGATTAAAAAGATGCAGAAGATTAGATTTTTGAATAATGGCAGTAGAAATACAATTATGCACATGAAATCATTTTAGTAATATACATATTAAAAAAAATCCTTTATTAACCTGCCCTGCGGCCCTACCCATATGAAGGACCAGAACTAGCTATTCTGATGGCTGTAAAGCAGAGAAATGTTCCTTATCTTAGATGCATGGTGCACCAAATTAAGGCCATTGTGTTTGATTTCTGGTTCCGTGTTTGAAAAAATTGACTGATAATATAATATGCTGAAGTCTAAGTTTCCACAAAATAGTGGTAGTAAATTAAAGAAACACAAAAATCATGAGGGATTTTGAAAAAAACCAAGTCAATTTCCATACAAAGGATAAGACCACATGAAAGTTAGACTGAAACAACTGGTCTTTTACTGCTACTCCTACTTGTATTCTAAAATGTTGTGTTTCAAAGCCAAAGAAAAAGAAAACCTCATTATCTCTTTCTCCTTCTCCTCGTCTTACATTTTTTCCAGGTAGATATATAGTCATGGTCTCCTCTATTTTGTGCTGCAACTTCCATATAAAACATCTACCAAGTCAACATTTGCTGCATACCTAATCATTACATTAACATCCCATAATTTTGTTTTCTTCCCCAACAAGAGAAGAATAAGAGAAAGAGAAAGGAGAGAGATTTCTAATTTTTTTGTGTTGTGTTCATCTTGATCATAGACCAACCAACCATCCTAGCTATCTTGTCTATACATCCATCCATCCATCTGTCTCTATGCATGCAAAATAGTCAAATGAGATCCCTCTCTTCTAAGAGCCATTAATGTTAATGGAAGAAAGAACAAAACAGAAAATGTGGAGGTGGTGGACCTGGTGGTGATGATCAGGTGGTAATGAAGCTTTTAGTCATGTCCGGGGCGAGAGACCCAGAGGTTGCTAAGAGCCCGAAGACGATGGAAGTACTCTGCTATAGCTAGGAAGCACCTTGCAGTTTGACGCGTGGTCAGGATCTGATGAAGCCGATGAATCGTCTGGTGCCTCAGATTGTCAGCCTGTAAGTCCACACAACATTATTAAACTATAAGAATCAGAAATTCATGTGTATAATAAATTCCGAATAAAAGTTTTTGCTAATTCAATACATTCTTCATGAGTTGCCATTGTGTAACAAGAAGACAAAGTTCTTTATCAAGATCTGTTACAAGTTTTTGTATTTCTGCACATGCATCATGACATACTCACTGTGTACAACATACCAAGTTGATGAACATACATGATATGTTCTCATTCAAGCTTTTTTTTTTTTTTTTTTGGAGGTGGAGGTGTGTGGCCGGGGGTAATTATTCTGAGAGAAGGAGTGGTGGGCAAAGATTAAATAACCCGAGTTTGGGGTGGGGTATGGTAGAATATAATTTCCTAGTCCTTTTCAATAAATATTTGTGGGTTAAAAGTCTATGGAAATGACTTTCACATAATTCCCCGACTTTGTGACAAAAACATGAATAAGAAGAAGTAAGTTGTGAGTCAATTTCCTAAGAGCACCCACCCATGTGATTCTTTGACCCCTCTCAAAGAAATAAGTGGTTTATACGTTGACCTACGTGGTTTCTGCATGACTTGTGGTTCAACAACCACATTAATCATAATTATAAATAGTATTGGATTAGATAATAAAGAAATTCATACAAAACATAATTATTTTATAAACAGAAAAACAAAGTCTACTCCTCTTAACTATAAATAATACACAACGGTTATGTATCATCTACTATCAGTTTGCACATCACCTTCTGATCACGCCTTAGTCGACATTTTTTTTTTTGAGTCAATTAGATAATCATATAGGAACATCTACTACATGAAATTGATAAATAGGGTCAACAACATTATGTGGATGTCCAGAAAAGTTGAAAACTTCAGATGGCTAAGATTACGGCATCAAGTCTATGATTTTGACTAAGCGATCTCATGGTTCATAAGTATCTCATCGATCATTATTTTGGTTTAGATTGCTAAAAATACCAAATCATCACACATTCAATAACAACAATTAAAATCTAGTGAGTTGGTTACCTACCCAATTCACCTTCTATTTGCATTGCATTGGGCCTCTATTGTCTACAATAGTCTTCCAAATTAATACTTAAGTTAAATGTTTATCTACTATTAGAATCTAATTTTTAATTTATTTGTTAAAGAAATAAAATTAAAAAATAAAAGCATTGATCTTCATAGAGATCAATGAGGGCCCATACCCATTATTTGGTAATTATGTTTCAATCACAATCAAAAGGCATCAACATCAAAAGAAGACAATGTGTTAGAATCCATACCTGTCTAACAAAACCTTCTAGAGTGGAGAGTTTGTTCATGGCAAGAGCCATCTGGCCCATGTAGTTGGCCATGTTAGAAGGATAGCTAAGTGCATCAGAAGCAATTGTGTCTGATAAAGACTGGTTGAGTGCATCATGTCCTTGATTTAGAGCTTCCTCAGCCTCTTGTGTAGATTGTTGAAGCCCACATATCCCCAAGATCTGTTGTTCCGTCAACGGCTCGATATGGCTCAGTACAATCTAACATCATAAACACGAGAAGCACAGTATCAATGCACGCGCGATCACAACAATTATAACATAAACCAAAAAAGTTAGCTAGAGAGTAGATATATATTATGTGGGTTTTTAATGATTTGGTTTGATAGCAGGTAGATATCAACAAAAAGAGAGAGAGGAATAATAGAACAAAAAAAAAGTGGTGTCATGATGAGTTGTGATGACTCCATGAAACCAAACCAATACGAACCAAAACCCTAAAACACTGCACTGCATGAGATCAACATATCCAAAGATGATACATAGTAACATTATTCGAACAAGTAGTAACAGACTAAGCTTTCTAGAAAGGAAGGACATGGCAATGCATTCACACCTTTTAATGGAAACAATTTGGGACAGCTTTCGTCATTCTAAGATTCAATTACTAGGCACAAGATCGATCTCAAACCAATGCCCAGACTGACAAACCTCTCCAGCTGCTCTATATACTCCTACCCCATGCAATCGAATTACGTACGTCTCCTAGCTAGCTAGCTACTTTCCATGGGATCTGATCATAATATTAATTTTCACCAACTCTTTCAACGCCTTTTTTTTTTATTAGTTGGATTATTCTTTTTTTTTTTTTTTTGGGTAAATGAGACTGCGACCAATACTGAGACTGAACAGACAGTCACACATATACACATGCTATTCAGATATATAGCTGATCGATCGGGATATATATACTTGCATGCATGATGTTGTACACAATAATATGGCAGATGTTGTTTTCTGGTTTCAGTATTGATGGAAATCTCAGTTTTATAAATTATATTGTCCTCTAGAGAATTATTTATATATATGAGCAAAAAAAAAATGAAATGTTAAAGCTTTTACTAAAAACAACAAAACTTTGGCAATAAAATGAGGAAAATAATTAAAATTTTGCCCAAACCCAAACATTTTGTGATGCTCTTTTTATGTCCAAAATAACACAAGGACGATGATATTAAAATATCATATAGACACAACAAAAACGATTAATTCAGATTTGAAAAAAAATTAATAAAAAAAAATTGACATTAATGAAATCCATTTAAAAAAATAAGAAACTCAACAGTGATTAAGTTTTAACCAAAAAATAAAACCTTAGATATCGAAACCAACCCATATGTGTTGTGTGTTAGTAGTGTAGTTAAGTAGTTAAGCTCTTTGTTATTAATATATTATATTTTTCACAACATAATTAAAGTATACTTTTCAAATAACATTGTTTAAGAGTTAATCATCAATTCCCAATTGGTTAATTAAGACATTACCTGATCATCATAAACATCCAGTGTACTGTATTCTTTGTTTTTGTGCAAACAAATGTACCTGTCACTGTAATTAGGGCATGGGATTTATATATTATATACCTTGATGATTTCAGAGGGCTTGAACCCACCCATCCACAAAAAGCAGCGCTCCGCGGGAGTCTTCCACATGCCTGAAACGAGATGAAAGAGATCGGCTTTCATGAGCATTGCCTTGAGGCCCATCATCTCATCAAAGTGTGCAAGGCAGTTGTCCACGTAGAGTCGAAGTTCATTCTCGGGTAAATGCTGTTGCACGGCAGCTTGCAGCTCACACATTAGCCGGTGGTGCTCCTCCAACCACCTCGCATACTCCATGTCAAACACCGACGCTTCTGAAATGAAAACAAGATCATCAGAAAGAAGATCGAGTCAGTGTTTTGGTCAAAGCATTATGAAATTTGAATATGTATAGTAAATTAGAAATGATCGGGTAGTTTTATTGCTAGAATGTGTTTGGAGTGTAGAGAGAGAGAGAGATACCTTGGCTTTGATTGTTCATTCCCACTGGAAGACCTTGCTCACCCATAAGAGCTCCTCCACCAAAGAAAACACCCTGAATGGCAAAACCCCCCGGGGCCCCCGCCCATATATATATATATGAAGTTAGGGCCTTTTTTTCAAAAGCTAGCTAAAACTTAAAAATTAAGAAAGAAGCTAGGTTTTTTTACTCACCTGAGCCCTAGCTCTTTGAAGCTCTTGTTCAAGTTGAGTGAGCTTGATCCTACTTGACTCAAGCTGCTGCACATAAGCCTGACAAAGACCAAAAAAGAAACAAAGACTTGATCAATAAAAGCTGAGCAGAGAATCACAAAGAAGAGTGGTACAGTGTTGTACAACAACAACAAACAATTAAAGGTTTATCATTGACTGACTACTAGCGAGCTAGTCTACTACAAATGAACGACCTTCTTTCTGAGTCTGCTTTTCCTTGCTGCCTCTCTATTCTGAGCAAGCCTTCTCAATGTCTGCCCAAAAAATAAATGCAAACATCAAATGATGTCTACAACAAAATCTGCAAAGTTTGAACACAAACTGTCTCATAAATGAGTGATGGAGAGAATCATCAAAGAAAGTACAACTAACCTTGGGGTCTGGTGTCTTTGGTCCTTCATGTTCAGAGCTTGATGTTGGCCCCTTTCTATTGCCTTCTCTCTGCCACCAGCAACCCCACCATATTCAAATTCAAATTCAAATGATAGAAAAATGGAATTTTTGTTGTAGAAAAAAAAAAAGTGGGTTTAGGTAGGTATTTATATATACATACCTTGACTACTTTAGATGGTTCTAGATGAGGTCCAGATGCAGCCTCATTTCTTGTGCTATTTGGCAACTCCATGGATGGTTCGGAGGTCCTCTTTGAACCACTACTTGCCGGAGAGCTAACCAAACCAACTGGTGGCGTCGCACTTGTTCCCTACTCAAAATAAGAGGACCCCAGTTCAGAGAATTAGAAGAAGAAGAACTGAATTATCAACACAACCCATTTCATACCTTGTGCTTGTTTGCTGGCTCGACGTGCATTGGCTGAGAAGGGAAGATGTTTAGAGTAGCCGGCCTGATACTCAAGTTCTCTGCATACATCATAACTTCCAATATTAGCTAGCCTTTTCAATTACTTAACCCAAACTTGTAAGCTTGTGTATATAAGCTCTCTCTTTGTGGATGAGAAAAAGAATGATATAAAAAATAGAAGAAGAGGAGGTCATGCATTTGAAACCCACTGTGAATCTGAACAGAAAAAAAAAAAAAAAAAAAAAAAAAAGGAATAAAGGAGGCAGAGAATAAGATGAAGAGAAACAGATCAAAGATACCCTTTTAATTCCTTCATCCGTTCGTACACTTTTTTTTATGGTACAAAGAGAGAAGGCAAAATTGATGATCATCATGAATTTGGATGTGTGTTTATTGCATGCAATGTCACGTTTCTTAATTCCAAAAACCAATTTTCTTGCAAGGTTGAAAAATTCTCTGGGTTTTCTCTCTCTCTCACTGTGGAATGAAATCAAATCGTCCAAACAGATCTCAGTACGATCAGATTCTGGTCAGTCCATGCTTTGTTCATGAGTCATGATGACCAAAACAACCACCCCGGCCTTTTTTCTCTAAAAGATTTTGGTACCCCATCTCTTAGAAATCTAAAATAATTACATATATAACACCAAAACAGATTAAAGAGAGAGAGAAGCCTCACGTCTTTGTTCTTCTATAGACGATGATGATGGGTGATGGTTCTGATGATGATGGTGTTGTTGTTGTTGATGATCTTGTTGTTGTTGTCCTTCGAGGTATAGGAACAGAGCTTGATCTAGCTCACCCAAGTCATAAGCACCACTACCTTCTTTAGTCCTGCTCATCACACAAACAACATTAATAATTCTTTAAAAAATTAAATTTACACAATTGAAGACATGGGGTTGTTTTAGATTGTGTAATAGTATTAATTACATGTAGTTTCCTTGGACGGAAGCCGTCGATGATTGCATCATGCCTCCGAAAGAAATCTGCTGCTGCTGGTGTTGGAGGTGATGTAGTTGGAGTTCTTGCTGTACTTTGACCTCATCTTGTAAGAGTTGAAGGTGGTGGTAATTGTTGTTGGTGTTGCCTGCAGTAGTGATATTAGTAGCTGCTTCCATGACCATAAAAAGAAGGTTTAGTTTGGGTGTGGCCGATAACTTGGAGAAGATGAAGATGAGAAAGAGGCCATTAATAGTGAAACCACCTTCTTCTGTTTTGTTCCATAACATAACATAACAAAGAGAGAGAAAGTCGGTTTTGATTGATTGAAACACAACAAATAAACAGATGAGATGAAATGAAATGAAAATTTTGGATGGATGAACTGAAATGGAATTGAATGATAAGAAAACAAAAGAGAGAGAAGAGTAGAAATAAAATAAAAAAAATTCTCTCTTTGATTCGTCTTCGACTTTTCTTCCTTTGGAAATCAAAAAAAAAAATTGTTTTCAGATAAAGCGGTTTGAGTTTTAAGACTTTGAAGAGAGAGAGAGAGAGATTGGTCAAGTGAATTTGTGTTAGACTGAGTGAGAGTGTTTTCTCTCTCTCTTCTTTGTCACTGAAACGAAACAAAGGAAGGAAAGGGTGGTTCCACTTGGACGAAAACATCCGTAGACCACAATAAAAACCACTATCTTTTGCTATTTAAACCGCTTTTGTTTTTCCGGACCGTACTCGACTCAACCGGTTTCATATTATTCTTCTCTCAACTCAACTATTCTTCATTTTTTATTTATGCATTAAGAGACAATAATATCCTTGTAGTTTTGAAAAAATCTTTTTCATTCCTTTGGGTAAGTTAATTGGAAAAAGGCCCAGGCCCATATTTCATCCCCTGGAAATTGGAATGATAGTAAATAAAAGGTATGTAAACCAAAGGCCAAAAGTTCCATAGGCCCAAGTTTAAAATGTACTTGACCCGAGCCTAGTCTTGGGTCCGTTTCATGCCCATGTTTCTTAATTTTGTTATGAGGATATTATCATGGTTTGGATTTGTCAAATTCCAATTACTTCATAGTTTTAGAAACTCAGGGTGTGTTTGATTTCAGGGAAAATTGTCAAAAGTGAGAAGGGAGAGGAAAAAAAGAGGAAGACAAAATGTAAAGCATGAATTTCGTGATGTTCATTATCCTCTTATTTTGATACAAACTTGTGTAAAATGTTTCCATGACGGGAGGAACTAAAAGGAATTTGTCGTGAGTTGAGTATCTTCAACCTCAAGATGAACAACTTCTTCCTACTTCCTTTGATGTTTTTTCTTTCTTTTTGTAATTTTTTAATGAAAATTTTCCTAGGAATCAAGCATACCCTTACTAGGGTCAAGGAAATTTTTATATGGAAAACTACCAAAAAAAAAAAAAAAAAAAAAAGGAGATGGTAGAGAAAGTAGAAAAGGTTTTCCACATTGAGGTTGAAGATGAGTATATGTTTTGGAAAAGTATTCTTTGCTTTCTCCATAGGAAAATATTCTCCATAATTTAATAAAAACTCACAAGGATAAAATTTGTCATCACAAATTTGTACTCGTCATTCACTTTTTTGCCTCTCTCCCTTCTCACTTTGGTAAAAACTTTTCTTTGACCAAACACAATAAAAATCTAAAGATGTGTTTATATAATTGCATCGAAAATGTCGTGGAAAATTACATGACGTTAGATTTGAATTTCATTTCCCACGGAAAAATGAGCTATCGAACAGACCTTAAAGTCTAACAATGCTTTTTTTTTGTTTTTTTTTATTTTATGGAAGGTGACCTGGGTTTTCAGGATCCCATAACCTATCAAAGACCAGAACTGGTCAACACATAAACTGATAAACATGTCGCCGGCTGAGTTCGAACCCATGACCTAGTGGTACCATCCGCCAAGCTCTAACCATTGAGTTCGAACCCATCTGATAAACATGTCGCCGGCTGAGTTCGAACCCATCTGATAAACATGTCGCCGGCTGAGTTCGAACCCATCTGATAAACATGTCGCCGGCTGAGTTCGAACCCATGACCTAGTGGTACCATCCGCCAAGCTCTAACCATTGAGTTTTCATGCCATTGGCAAAGTCTAACAATATTAAAAATTGGGAATCATTTTCTTGAATTTTAAAACATTAAAATAAAAAAAAATAAAAATAAATAAATAAATAAATAAATAAAAAGATTTAAGGGCATGTTTGGTAGGATGGGAAATAGACATGTGAATTGAAACAATTCCCTCAAAATTCGTTTTCGAGAGACCAAATATTTGGATTCCCATGAGTGATGGGAAAACTAGCCACATTTAGAATTCTTTTCATGTTGTTTAATATACAATCAACAGCGAAAAATGACTTGACATGGGAATTGGATTCCATTTCCCACGGAAAATGGCCAACCAAATGTACCCTAAAAACAATGATGCACATAAAAATAAACATACCAGATCTCATGTTTGAGCAATGTATATATCTCCGACTTGTTCTCTTTCCCTTTAATAATGGAGCTCTGCAACAATTACCATGAAAACTTGACCAAAGCCTCACAATTAATTCAAAATAGTAATGTTAGAAAGTCATGAATATAATCAGCAACTAAAAAAGTAACCTTTATGACATTACCAAATTGACCTAATTCAGACAACTAAAATTAGTGTATTGTCCAATTTGAGTGAACGAATGAAGGATTCAAACCCAGTTAGGGTTTTTTGCACAGTGCTCAAACAAGTGAACTCCCCCAAATTGCAATTTGTTTCGCAAAAAAAAAAAAAAAATCAAATGATAATAGCAACAACACTAGTTAAGATTTCAATAAGATCTATCGATAAGGGCATCTTTGATAAAGCCTTTAGTAGATTTTTCGAAATGGATCACCTTGATTGCAACTCCCGCAAACATGCAGTATCAAGATCCTAACCAGATGTTCTATCTATAATGAAAGGAATATCAAAATTGATTTAAAAGAAATGAAACTTGAATGACGATGAAGTACAACAAGTTTGGTAAAGCTTACCTAGGGCTAATAAATCGGGAAACTTCACCATGGATGAAGCATCAAGAAATTGAATTTCTAGTCAAAAGATGTGAAGCCAAACTGAAATCTCACAGTGTACCAAAAAATCCCTAAAGATCCGATAGGAAAATCCTAACTAGATCTCGAGATCTATAGGAAAGTAAGAAAAAAAGGAGTGAAAGGTGTGTCGAGAAGCCTCGATTGCTACTGAGAAGAGAGGTGTGGTGTCTACTATCAACTCCTTACCATATTTTCTTTAACCGGTCTTGTAGTAAATTTGGTCAAATACCATTATTTTTCAATTTAGACTATTGACAGTTAGATTTTAATTTTACCATTGACCACCTTTACTGTTGACGTGAATGTAGAAATCAATTATTTACAGTTTTACAATTACAAAGAGTATTTTAATGCAAGTCAACAACTTAGTAATTAAGTTCTCTTGCCATCGTTGTGGGACAATATTTTTGGCATTACTGTAAAGTATTCATGATGTGTTACTGAAAATATTGGTGACACCCCACTAGTACATTGATCCCACCTTGGGGAAAATAATGGATTTTAAATTGGTGTTTGCAAGTTTCATATACCACGTCTAGCAATTTGAGTTGAAAATGCATCTATCGTATTAAAATGTAAGTCCACACTTAAGAGTCTACACTTGGACTACTTCTTAATGAATTAGGATGATTCTTATATATCACTGTTATCATCTCATTTCACTAAAAAAAACCCTCACTTTCTTCTAGGTGTCACAATCCCTTACTCACTGTAGGGTAAATCAACTATTGACTTTAATACAATTGTAACCCGCCTGCTCAATACTATGATATGATTGGTATGGTAGGTCTCAAACCTAGAATTGTAGTTTCATCGATAACAAGCATCACAAATTGATATGAGAGTTTCTTCCTCGAAACTTGGGGTTCGAGCTTCTCAGTTAGCTGCCTCAAACAGGGACGGCTCGTGGGTTCTAAGGGCAGCCCTGTGAAAAGCCTACAGAAATTTAGAAGCTTCAAATTTAATTTTTTTCTAAAATGAAACTTCTCCTTGCGGGACAAGGAAAGCGATTCTTGAATTGTTTGGGAGTAGGTTTTCCTTGTTTGATTTAGAATTGTTTAGCCTATATATAATGTCTTTTTATGTAGATTCTAGGCATACACAAATTTAGAGCTTGTTAAACAACCTCTCGAGAGTTGGTTCTTAAGAGAGTATTGAAATTTGTGTTAGTTAATAAGAGGGGGGTTTTTTTTCACTCCAAGTTTACTAAAATCACTCAGCTACTAAAAAAAACCCCACGTTTGGATTTGGGTTTTCTAAAGTCCCTAACCACACCCAATCTAAATTAAAGATTTTCATTTTCATTGACCTAACCCTATCCTCAACTAAAACCAAACGGTCAATCGATAACTTACGACTAAAAACCTAGAAGCTTCTCACGATTCCCTCCTCACGATGTCCTCCCTCATCTCAATGATTGAGGGTTCGACAACCACTTGTTCTCCTTTATCTCCAACAATCTCTACTTCGTCTCTCTCCACCGTCTCCAACGACTCAGGTTGGTATTTTTAGGCATTGAAAAATGAGTAGGGTTAGTCCTTTCGACAATCCTAAAAATTGACTCAGTTTAGTCATTTGATAAAACAAAATAAAATAAAAGATTAGGCAAGACAAGTCATTTCAATGCTAAAAAAAAATACCATGGCTAGACATTTTGACAATAACGAATTGACAAGTTAGTTATTTCAACAAGACAATGATTTTTCACAAAAATATAGCATACAATGCAAGCAAACAAAACACAAGCCACACAAGAGAGCCACAGATAATGGTGGGAAAAATACTAGTTAAAACACAACACAAGTTGAAACATAGCCATAGTTGCCCCTTGTTCAGTATTTTGAATTATTGGGGTGTTTGGTTTGTTAGATATTTTTTAGTTATAAGAGTTTGTTTTGGGTGATGATGCAATTGTTTTTCGCTCCCTGCTCCAACCTGGTTCCTATTGACCTGCACAAGTAGCACACGTGAGCCACATAGGGATGGCCGATGGCACTCCGATGCTAAAGTCAGACAGGGATCTGAGGAAGGTGTAATGTTGTAACAGAGAATTTGTAGTGTACCTTAGCTTACCAACCTCATGTCTTATTTATAGTACAAGGAGTCCTGGTTCAACCAGGCCATCGTAGGCGTAGTTTAGGGAGGAGATCTTCGTGGTGATCCCTCTCTAATTAAGAGTCGTGCTGTAGGAGGGAAGTTCAATGTTAGCTCTGCACTCCTAGATATGCGGGAGATAGTTCCGAATCCAAGAGCAATCCGTAGGAGGGAGTTTCCCCGATGACTTCAAGTTCTGGCAGAAGTACTGTTTTTTGGCCCCCGCAGATTCAAAATATTTCCAATGCAGGGTCGTCCTCTTGAGCGACAGTTCAGGCCGTTTTGTAAGTTCAACTCCTTCCTTGTGACTTTAATGTGCTTGATAGCGAACCGAGTGATCATTGTTTGTGTTTTCTTGCAAGAAGGTTCCCCACTACTCTTCTTACCTTAGAAGAGCAAATCACCATGGAGACATTCTGTGTCGTGACAAAAAGGGAGGCGGTTGATATCATAAAAGTTTCCAATTTCGTCTGTAGTGGGCTATGGGACAATTGGCACGTCACCCCCACTCTGTATCGAGAGTCACGCATTAAGCTGGAAGATGGGGCCCCTTCCAGGAAGAGGAAGGTTGTTAGGGCCAAGACTCTCGTTCTGTCTGATGCGAAGGATCCGACTGAGATGTTTGCTTCCTTTGTGAGGAAGAAGCCTCGCGTTAGAACTGAGTCGTCTTCGGCACGACCCGCTCTGGTGAGAGAGGAGTGCGAGTCCGTTAGGCCTGTCGAGGCGGAGACTAATGTTCCCAGCTTGGAAAAAAATTATTTGCAGTTGGCGGGAGTTTTTTTTTTTTTTTCGAAAGGCAAGTTGGCGGGAGTTGCCGACTGGTTGAACCTTAGTGACACGTAGGTCGAGGCTCTGAATGACTGTCTGGTGCGGGTTGCAATGGCGGCTTATGTTGGCACTGATTCGTGTGGGGTCATTCTGGTAGAAGGCTCTTTTGAAGATTTGCCTGAGGTGGTGGAATCTGATCACCCCACTGTTGGTTCGCCTGAAGTGATCGAGGTACTGGTCGTGTCTCCTGTAGTCTGCATTGCTCACCGTCTCGTTTTAGGCCACAGCTAGAACTGTTGGAAGGTCATTTGGATGTTTTGCTCCCTCCTATGCCTCCGGATTCTGTTGAGCCATCTCGCAATAAAGGGTCGATTGTTCTTGACAAGGGAAAATCCATGGAGGAGAGTCTGAGGACGGTGGCGATCGTAAAGGGCGGTGTTGGCATAGTTCCTGGTCAGGGGAAGCTTCATCCTGACGCACAGATAAGCATGTTCACCCCGGACTTGGTGAAGATGAGCTCACATGTCTGGCACCAAGAGGTGGATGTTGAGTATGCTTTGAGGAAGCATATAAGCAGGTGTCACAGGCTGATGGACCATGCTCCAAAACCCGAGGAGGATACGCTGGAAGAGTGTCTTCTCACACGTCCAAACGTTGTATTCTGATGCACTCCATGAAATTTAGCGGCTTAAGAAGTAGGCCGAAGAGATGCGGTTGGATCAATCAACCGTGGCCGCTGAGGCTCAAAGGGCTCGTCTGGAGAACCTTGAACATAATCTGACCGAGGCGGTGTCCAAGAGGGACGGACTTGGGCAGGAGTTGAGCCGGCTCCGCCTAGAGGTTGAGGTTGCACAGGAAGTTGCAGCTAAGGCGCATTCCGAGCTGCAGTCTTTCGCTGAAGAAAGTGCTTCGAATGAAGCTGACTGGGCTGCTGAGAAGAAACAGTTGGAATCCGATGTGGAGTTCTATGCTCGAGAGGTGAGGAAGGTCGATGACCAACTCGATTTGGGATGGCATGAACTCAATACTGTGAAGAGCAGTCTCAGGTCGACGCGCTCACTGGCAAGTTCGAGCTACTTGAGCGTGAACTTATTGATGCAAAAGTGCGAGAGGAAGAGCTTTTCAATGAACAAGGCAAATGTGAGTTTCGCTGGGTTGTTCATGGCCGACTGGAGCTCTTGGCTCTGATGAATGAGCAGCATCCAGAGTGGGATCTTGGCTGTTATAAGAATATGTCGTATGCAGACTTGTCTGTTACCTCTGAGTCGTCGGGCGAGGAGGACGGTCCGATCCCTAACGTCAAGGTTGAAGCGCGTAACTTCTGCCCATGTTTCCACTAGGCTTAGCTCTTCTGCTTCTGTACCTTCTCCTGATTAGGAGTATTTTTGTGTGCTTGTACTCTTTTTGTTTTGACCATTAGTGAAAACAGTTTTCTTCGTTTCATACTTGGTGTCTCTATTTCATATTTTTTATTTCGCCTTGTCGTCTTACTTTGGCATAGTCTGGTTGAATCAATAGGACGTTGTCCAGTCTGTTTGCGATAGAGAGTTTGACCGCTTTGTATTGTGACTGACTCGGGGTCATTGCTGCGTAGTTATGTCAGATAGTAGGCATGTTGCGAACAGTTTAACTGGGGTTGAGTCATCCGAGTTGTGTCATGTCCCTTAGGTAAACTACTTGAAGTTTACCTTGTTTGCCTGGCTAGCCGGTTGTAGTTGTTGTCGTAGGTAAGTTGTGGTAGCTGAATGTACGCGTCAGAGCGCTTGTGCCGAGTCAGGGGTTGTAAGCTCGGGTTGGCATCCTAATTAGTTTTTATCTGGGCATCGGCTGTACTATCTTTGTACCGGCACGAATAGCCTTCTCTGATGTTAGAATGTCAATCCATTTGAGCGTGAAGGCGCTGACTCGGCTAAATTCATGTTTGTGTCTGCTGTCTTGGAGGAAAGCGAAGGTCGTGTGGAGAACTGCTTGAGATTCCCACCTTCCGAGTCATTTATATCCGAGCTATGCAGACCACATATTCGGGGAGTAAAGGTTTGGCGAGCTGAAGAGCAGTGGTCCCGTGGAAGCCATCGGAATCAGTTCGGGACTGACTAGGATCCCACCTTCCGAATTATTTATGTCTGAGCAAGGCGGAATACAGATTTGGGGAGTAAAGGTTTGGCGACCAGGCTGAAGAGCAGTGGTCCCGTGGCAAGCCGTCGGAATCAGTTTGGGACTGACTAGGCTTCCACCATTCAAACCGTCGACACCCTCCCCACGCGGTAGAGGCTACGAATTTGAGAGAGGTTTGGCGACCAAGCTAAAAAGCGGTGGTCTCATGGCAAGCCATCGAAATCAGTTCGGGACTGACTAGGCTCCCACCATCCAAATTATCTACACCCGAGTGCACCAAGCTACAAATTTGAGAGGGTTCGGCGACCACGCTGAAGAGCAGCGGTCTCGTGGCAAACCGTCAGAATCATATCATGGCTGACTGGGTTCCCACCTTCTAGACTATCTACACCCTCGCAGCGCGGGCTGCAACTCCAAGTTTGGTGATTTGGCGACCACGCTGAAAAGCACTGGTCCCGTAGCGAACCATCGCAATCAGTTCGGGACTGACTAGGCTCCAACCTTCCAAACTATCTACACCCTCGCAGTGGGGGCTACAAGTATAGGTTTTGTTCATAAGCTTTCGTTGCTAGTCGTCACTAGTTAGGCTTACATGATTAGGTTCGGCGATCATTGGCCGCAAGTGGGGGGCAATGATCCCTGGCGAGTCTTCGTTACCAGGCGTGATAGCGCTGATTAGACTCTCACTTCCTAAACCCTAGATGCCCACGCTGACCGGACTAGGTGTCGGGTTGAACCAGAAGTCGTCGTCGTCAGCTTTGGCTGACTAAGCTTGCATGGTTTGAAAAGAAGTTCCGCCTGTTAGGGGGCGTTTGAATTTAGTGGTAGCATAGTATGGATGCAGTTACCTTGAATCAGCAAGTGATCTGTAGGTATAATCCGTATGTCAGGATCAGTTAGGATCTCTTAATGCTCGTGCCAAGCATGCGACAGAATGTTGTTTGAATAATGGGCCGAGCCCATGGGTCCACAGAGGAGGGGCTAGGATTTCCTATGCGGTGTCTTGCATGTACGGTGTAGATCGGGCGGTGACACGTGTATGGCGTAGGTTGCGTGACGGTTGAGTATCGGCTACTCCCTCTCAATTGATGGGGTTGCGTGCAGCGCCATTAATTGATTGACGTAGTCTGTGCAGTTTCCTTGGGAACAGTTGTCTTCCATTTTCCCATACAACATTCAATGCTCGGCAGTTAATGCTGGAGTGCCCGCTTGGTGAACCACATGTCTATATAATGGTGTTTTCCAATCATTGTAGGCACCATTTTTTACTGAGTTTATTTCCTGTAATGTTCTTGTTTGGAAAAAATGCTTTGAGTTTTCCAAAAGCTGAGGAAAATGCTTTGGATTTTCCAATGGCTGAAGCTGGATCTCCATCACTGGAGTTTCTGAAAGTTCTGACGTTTACATCGACTAGGCATGATGATAGTTGCTGGTAAGCATGGTCACCTGTTGTGGGTGGGCACGTAGTTAGTCTACTAAGGTCTCATAATTTCTTCACATATCACGGAGAAGTGGTACGGATTTGCTACCAAGGGAGATGCCTTGGTGTTACACCGTACCACTTGTGTGACGACCCCCTCCCGCACTGTATCAATACTGTCCGCTTTGGGCTACCATCCGGCCCTCACGGCTTTAAAACGCGTCGATACAATGGGGAATTAACCCCACACATATAAGGATCATCCTCCTCCACTACCCAGGAGATGTGGGACTATGATTCCCCTTGTAGCTCATCCAACCTCTCTCGGCCTGTTGGGCTCCAACCCTCACCCTCACCTTCACCTCAGGTCCGCCCACTCAGGGTCTAATAATCCACCCCCCTTAAGGTCCAACGTCCTCGTTGGCCACACAGGCACAACGTCCACGTTGCCTGAGGGCCCACCTCCACGTGGCACACTTCCGGCTGGGTCAGGCTCTGATACCAAACTGTGACGACCCCCTCCCGCACTGTATCAATATTGTCCGCTTTGGGCTACCATTCGGCCCTCACGGCTTTAAAACGCGTCGATACAATGGGGAGCTGACCCCGCACATATAAGGATCATCCTCCTCCCCTACCCAGGTAATGTGGGACTATGATTCCCCTTGTAGCTCGTCCAACCTATTGGGCATGTTGGGCTCCAACCCTCACCTCAGGTCCGCCCACTCAGGGTCTCACAACTTGTGTCTTCGTGCGCTCAAATCCCGTTGCTGACCAATGGCCTATCGAAGTGTCGGTTGATGTGAGATGTTTTTTAGTGTGATATCTCTCAGTCAAGCTGGGTATCGCATATGGGAAAAGTGGTCTCCCTTGACGGCGCTGTGAGACCGTGACTGCGTCGCCGCTTGTGGTCGTCCTCATCTGCCTCCTTCTAAGCCCTTTGAAAAAGTTGGATAGAAGGTAGGGTGTGTCTCTTGAGGAAATCAACAGCTTGTTGCAAGGTCTACAACGCTGTAATGAGGGCGTCTTCCCGGAGTGATTCGACTGAGCAATCTGGATGCTCAGTCTTTTCAATCCCCTTTTATACTTAGTCCTTATCTTTGGAAGGGGTCGAGCAATTTTTTATTTTGTTATCACTTGCAAGTTGTCCGCAGTTTGTTGTCTTTTGTATCTACCTCAAGGCGTTCGTAGTATGTAGCCTTTTGTATATGTCTCAAGGTGTTTGTTATTACATCTTTCCAATAATCAATAGAGTTTGTTTCTGAAATTCTTCTTTTATATCTTAAATGATTGTGAATCGCATAAGTCTCTTAAGCTAAACTCAATGTTGACTATGGAAAGGGAAACAAACAACTTAAAGCAAACTAACTGTTGACGGAGATAAACTGATCTTAGCTTCGAAGTGAATTCGAATAGCTCTCGCAGATCTTTTGGCGGACTGTTGAGGCGTCATACAGGCTACCAAAGAGTAAACCCTGTAGAGGTGCGAATCTCCGTTCTGACAGAATGTCAGGAGGATGCACCCCTGCTTGCCATGGTTATCTTGTCCCGTCGAGCGGAAGAGCTTGTTGCTCCTGTACCGCTTGAAAGTGATGTAGTCGCTGTCGTTTGGCCTGGCACTTGTTCGGCCTGCCTTGCAAGATGTAATTGAATCTAGGAGAACTCTATTTGTTTCAGTGCGGCGTAGTGGCAGCCTCGTGCCGCGGGTTGGTCTCCACGTATTGTTCCTTCAGTGTGGTTAACAATACTTAACACACTGATGAAGGGTGGAGACCACTGCTTCCATTTGGTGGAGCCACGGTCTTCCCAGGATAAGGTTGTAGGACGACGGCGCGTCCACCACCATGAAGTCCAAAAATAGGACCTTCTTTAGCTGCGGTTCTTTAGCCACTGTAGCTAATCTTATCTTTCTGAGGGGAAATTATTTCTCCCCACTGAATCTAATCAGAGGGTGCTCCAATGGTGCTAGGCTTTCCTCTTTGAGGTCCATGCTGCGGAAACCATTGTAAAACAGAACGTTGAGCGAGCTTCCTATGTCAACGAGAGCTCTCTTCACTTCCCACTTTGCGATGGAAACAGAGATGACCAAGGCACCGTTGTGCGGCGCTCAGAATCCATCGAGGTCCTTGTCCGTGAAAGTTAGAGTGGGAATGGGGTTCTGAATTCTTGAATAACAAACGCGTATATCCTCATCTATGGGTCGTGCCCGCATATCTAGCAGAGTCCGCTTGTGGGCCTTGTACGATTGGTCTTCATTCGGTCCGACTCCATGATGGACGTATATTATCCCAGGAGTCTCTTTTTTATCTCTTTAACTGACTATCCCCGGTCTCTGGTCTGTTCTGATTGCTTCTCAGACTTCAAGAAGTCTTTCAATTTGCCTTTGCGTATATAGTACTCTACTTCATACCTCAAACTTTTGCAGTCGTTGGTGTTGTGCCCACCCTCCTTGTGGTATGCATAGTATTTATCGGTGTCCCGCTTGGCAGGGTCTCCGCGTGTCTTCGGGGGCCACTTCAATTCCTCCCAATTTTTCATGGAGTTGAGCACATCCGACAAACTAGCATTTAAGGGTGTCACGGCTCTGCATCCAACAAAGTTGGATGATTTCTCCAGCCTAGGTTGACCAGGGTCGAGTCTGTTGTCGTTGCGCTTCCTATTGTTTTGTTCCTCATCCTCGCGTCTTTTTCCATCCTTCTTGTCCCTAGAAGCGGAGGGCTTCATGTTGCCTTCGATCTCCCTTTTGGCGGTCCTTGATTCCTCCAGGGTGATGTGTCTCTAGACGCTCTTGAGGAGTTATGCCATGTCCAGAGGGGCCTCCAAGGTGAGGTTCTCGAAGAGTTTTCCCTCTCTGAGTCCCACAGTGAATGTCGTCACAGCTGTGTCGTTGTTGCACCCGTCGATGAGGGTCAGCTCGTTGTTGAAGCATGTTACATACTCTCGGAACGTCTTGCCGGACCCATGCCTTAGAAAGTATGTAGTGCGAGCCTTTTCTGAAACGCTAGCTTCCAACGAAACGTGTCAGGAACTCATTTGCCAATGTTTTGAATGAGTCGATTGACTTTGGTGAAAGGCTGTGGAACCACGTCAATGCAGGGCCTTTGAGACTGGTGGGAAAGGTTTTGCACATGAAAGACTCGGATCCTTCCTTGAGCGCCATTACGTGTTGGTAATGGCGCAGATGATCAAAAGGATCGGTGGTCCCGTCATAGGAATCAAGCTTCGGGGGAGTAAACTTCCTCGGAAGTGTTTCGCTCATGATCGGTCCACAAAGGGTGGGACAGAGAGGCGATATAGCACGTCCAGGTCATCCGCTCCTCTGCAGAGGGGGTTCCCGGGACCTAACCTCTCTATCCTGGCGGTGAGCTCAGCGTTAGTCGAGCAACACCCTTAGTCCAATGGGAACTGGCGGGGGCCTGGCTCTCATGCGCTTGCTCCATATCGTCTATTGGAGGTGGAGGTTCATGTTGTTCCTGGTGTCCATTAGCAGCTGGTGGATTATGTCATGTGAATGTCTCCACTGCCTTAATGACCTGCTGTATTTGAGACGTCGGCACCTCGATTCTGGGGTCCGTCAGCCGTTGGCGAAGGGGCATGAGTTTGTTGCACATGCATGGCAGGAACTGGTATAAGGACAGCCTGAACGTTGGACGTGTCCTCTGGTTCTTCGTTGTTGCGTGACCTGGTGGTCACCATCCATTTGAGATTTGGTAGGAGACGGCGCTTAGTGTAAAGTTAAGAACTATGTCGTCCCCATAGACGGGGCCAAACTGATGCAGTCGTTTTTCGCTCCCTACTCCGACCTGGTTCCTGTTGACCTGCACAAGTAGCACACGTAAGCCACAAACCACCGTGGGGTGGCCGATGGCAACCCGATGCTAAAGTCAGACAGGGATCTGAGGAAGGAATAATGCTATAACAAGGAATTTGTAGCATACCTTAGCTTACCAACCTCATGTTTTTTTTATAGTGCAATGAGTCCTGGTTCAACCAGGCCATCGTAGGCGTAGTTTTGGGAGGAGATCTTTGTGGCGATCCCTCTCTAATTAAGAATCGTGTTGTAGGAGGAAGTTCCATGTTAGCTCTGTACTCCTAGATACGCGGGAGATAATTCTCAATCCAAGAGCAATCCGTAAGAGGGAGATTTCCTGTGTGGAAGATGCTCTGGTGTTTGCTTCCTAGTTGAAAGCAGAGAGCAACTGTAGTTGCATGTCTGAAGCTGATCCTTGAGATACTTGCCTAAAGAGGGATTATGAGTATTGAGGATAGTTGTAAGACGTGTGGGCCTAGCATGCTTGTGAGAGTCCGGATCCGCTTGGCAAACTGAAGTTGAATGGGCTTAGATCCGCTTGGGCTGGATCTGTATTGGGCCGATGCTTGAGACCATAGTTCCTCGAGATCATCATGACACGTGTTCGGCTCGGGAATGTGACCATTTTTATGTGTCATCAGGTGATCTTATAAAAGACTACTTCTAAAACAAGATGAAAATGTTTTATTTATGTTTTGGGTGATTGTAGTAAAAGGGGTGGAAAAAATACCCTAATAAGATAGCAAAGGTTGGAACAAATTGTCTCATATTCTCAGCAAATGTTGGAACAAATTTTCTAATTTTTTTTATTTTATTTTCCACACATACTAGGAATTGTTGTGTATCACCAATGAAGCTCAAAAAACCCCTTCGTGTTGATAACATGTAAGCATACACTTAAGAATCTTCACTTTGAAGTCTTCATAAGTGATTTAAGGAGGCACGACCATCACCTCATCTTTGTCTAGGGGAACACACCACCACTTCCTCGTCGAGTTTCACGTATGTCACCATATTCAATTACGTACCTTCAAATCTATGCTCATGCCTAAAACTGGCACTAGCTAGCATCTTTGATATTTGATTACAAGACTCTCTAATGTACTTACATTTTGTTTTTAATGTTAAAGTAACAATGTCATGTAGGAGAACTTTGTTTGTTTAGTTTTTTCATTGCACTCATATTGAGACTCCTTGAATCTTGACCATGAGTGGGAAGATGATGGTGTCCTAAAAACATGTCTTAATCCATAGAGTGGTGGCCATGGTTGCTCCAGGTTGCTTCCCACAAGCTAATTAGGTGTTGTCCGAATGAAGATTCTTAAGTGTGGACTTGCATTATTTGAATTTACATACATCCACTATAAAGGATGATGTTACGTACATGTCAGAAGTTTGATCCCTACTATGACCAATTTGTTGGTTAATTAGTTTGAGGAAAAAAAAATCTCATACCTTGGCAAGGGTGGTTAGTTGGAAATAATATCAAGAGTGATATTGGTACAGTTGGTATCGTAGTCAGGGACAACTTCGTTCTAAAGTCAGAGGGTTGTGTCACCACGGATTTAATAAGGGAGTGAGGATAGTGTATTGAAAAACACCTCACCCATGGAGTGGTTGTGATGGTTTCTCTAGGTTGTATCTCATACGCTTAGGCACTCGTCCAACTTAATACTTGCAATCTTTTCATAAAGGCCTTTTCAACTTAATTGGTAGACATTGGTGATGGATGGTACCACGGGTCAGTGGTTATATCCACATGATTGTGATTAATGGCAACTAGTCGGACATTTAATACACACAAGAAAAACCTATACCTCAGAAAGTGATTAAGTGTGAACAGTATCGATGGTACAAGAGTGCAGGAGTCATTACACACTTCTCATCTAAGATTTTATTTAGATGAGACATGGAAATTTGGCCCGAACCGATGGGTACTCGCACAGACTTGACCTTAATGGTTCGGGTCTAGGACTGATAAAAGATAACCGACTCAATTCCAATTCGGAAACACCAAGAACCAAACCCAAACCAAAAATACATTTGCATATGCTCACTCAGTTGTGCTACTTGTTGTAGAAGTGCGATTTTGTCCCACGACATCTAAGGAAGCAGAAAAATGAGATACCACTATTGAAGAATACGAGGTTTAATTTCTAACTATTTAGTACCACATTGAGTAGAAACAAACCAAAAGAAACTTCTACTTCTATAAAAGGACAAAGAACCTCTTAAAGCTACATTGGTTTTGCTTGCTTAATATTTTAGTAGGCATATTGTTGGCCTGGAAATTTTGGCAAGGAACCGCAGGTAGTTCAGATTTGACTAACCAATTTGATTTATGAAATTATACAATGGGTTTGGTTCACTATAGTATTGTGCAATGTTCTTGTTCAGTTGATATAGTTAACAAAAATCAAACCCAAACTTTTTATATTTACTAACAATAAAAAGCTCATATCTTTGAATTTTTTCGAAGGTAAATGTTGAATCTCTAACCCATGGCAAAACTATCAAAGTTATTTTTTTCACAAGAAGAAAAGTATAAAGCATTTGTAGCGCGACAAATAACTTTTGTTAAAATGAATAGACAATGGGAATTTAATACCCAAAACCAGGAAAAAGATTTGCTCATTGGCCTTTTTGCTCCATGTGTCATTGTCTAATAAGATCATGACATATGGCATAATTACCAAGTAGTTACGACACTTATTGACTTAAAAGTTTCTTTTATGTATGACCACCCCAATATAAGCATTCGAAACCACATGTCATTCTTTCACTGAGCAATGACACAAGGAGCAAAAATCTCAAAAAACAAAAATTCCTCTCAAAACCAACCCCAACAACTTGTTT
The DNA here is from genome assembly GCA_963556465.1 of Berberis vulgaris. Taxonomy (NCBI): domain Eukaryota; kingdom Viridiplantae; phylum Streptophyta; class Magnoliopsida; order Ranunculales; family Berberidaceae; genus Berberis; species Berberis vulgaris. The sequence goes on along the minus strand of OY747133.1, from coordinate 65,272,181 downwards.
TTAGCCCAAAGAAAGAACAAATTGGAATTTAGCCCTTGTTTTTTAAAATAGGGTATGTCATTCCCAAATCCCCTCTTTCTTCGTTTACCCCTAATGAAGTTAGGTTGACATGCCCATCGAGTGTAGCTCAGTTGGTCGGACATCTACTCTCCTTGTGAGAGGTTGTGGGTTCAAGAGTCACCGATTAGGATTTTGTGAGTTTTCACATGTGCCCCGCCATTAATAAGCCTTCGGATGTTGAATGTAGCTACTTAGATGGATCAGACTGGAGCTGAGCGAAAGTAAGTCTTCATGTGAGGTCAAGGCGATGGACCTAAGGGTGTAAATAGATCGGATTCTGACAGGGTTGTCTGACGTCTGAATCTGATCCGATCCGAAATTTTATTTGATAGTACAAATCCATATATGAATCCAGTAAATTGTGCTCAATCCGAATCTGATCTGAAATAACTTAAAATTATATATTTATTAAAAAATCTAAATAAAATCAAATAAATATATGATATATATTAAGATTTTCATAGTTAGGTACTAAAATGATTAAAAAAATCATCATTAATAATAATACCCATAACTTACAAATTTTCAAGCCAAATTGTAAAAGATATAATACGGTTTCTTATTGGATCGGATTTAACAAAATCCGATCCGATAAGCAATCCGAATTCACTTCTTACATTCGAATCCGAAAATTCAAATCTGATTTTTTCGAATTGGATCAAATCATATTTTAAATAAAACTCGTAAATTGACAACCCTAGATGGACTGAAGAGAAAACAAGTCTTAATGTGAGATGGATACGACGAGGATGCGAAGTAGCAATAGTCATGTAATCTTCGGGCATGGTTTGGTAAACTCTATGGATCAATGATGTAGCCTTCGAGCATGGATTAATAATAAATAAATAAATAAGGGTCAGCGATCCAAATTATATTCAAAAAAAAAAAAAGTTAAGTGTACATGTGCTTTATCACATGTGTGATGACCCGATTACATAGTACGATATTGTCCGCTTTAGGTCCAAGGTCCGCACGACTTTAAAACGCATCAAACCAAGGGGATCCAACCTCGCACATATATAGCACATCTCATTTCTTCACCCAGACGATGTGGAATTATAACACTTAGGTAGTTTGTCAGCCTCTGAGCCCACACACACATGGTAACCTACCAGCCTCCAAGTTTGCCCACGCAAGGCTATTTTAATTCATCCTCTTTATGGCCCAATGTCCTTATTAACACACTTCCAATTGGATCTGACTCAATTACCATTTTGTAATGCAAGCCCAGTTATCAATTGCTCAAAAAATAAAACCTTGAATTTTATTCGATAATACATTTCTTACATGACAACCATTCTTGAAACATCAGCCTTCAATAGTGATCTCAATGACCCATTTATTGAAAGAAAAACTTAATTGCATAAAACAAGATACAAATTCTCCCTCGAACATTAATAATATCCAGTTAAGCATTGGAAAACATTGATATTGTTGATGTGTAAGACAAAAAGGCAGCTTGAGAAAGGAAATTGCTTTGCACACCCGAAAAAAGAATTTGAGGTTGTCGCTCTCTTAAAGGAACTCACTCATCATCATGAAACAACTCGAAGACTTGAGGGCGTTTGTTTTTTTTAAGTGCTTAGAAGCTAACTTCTAACTGGAGTTAGAAGTTCTGAACAAGCTTCTGAATGAAATGTTTGTTTTGCTTCTGAATGAGCTGCTAATTAAAAGCTGTAAAATTAAAAGGTGTTTGTTTTTAGGTGCTGAATGGGAACTGTTTGACAATTTTGTTCCACTAAGCTGAAAAAGATTTATGACATAAATATTGTGCTTAAAATCATATCCATTAATTATTCAAATCCTAGATAATGTTACAATACATTTCATTACAAAAATATTGAAATATGACCAAGTACATTTAAAAAAAATAAATTATCAAACCAAATTTCTTACTAATATTTCGTTTGCAATACGATCTCGTAAATTAACCATATCGGTTTGTTCACGTGATCCAAATACTTGAAACAGTTGTGGTTGTTCACTATCAGTTTGCTCGAGAGAGTTGGAGAGATGAAGAAAAACTTAAAAATACAGATAAAGAAAACAAAGATGAATGAGAGAAATGAGATAAGTTTCTTACCGAGTCCTTATGAAGGTGTGTAGAACCACAATGCTTGATGAAGAGAATGAAGATGTGCAGTCAAAATTTAGCCCTACTTATTTTTAAGAAGATGGTGGCGTCATTGTCATTATAAAATTATTTTAAGGTTATTATTGGAATATTTTTTTACTCGGTGCTAAGTGATCAGCACCTCCATGTTGGTTACTCCAATAAGAAGTAGAACTTTTGATCAGAACTAAAAACAAACACTTTAAACAAGGTGGTTCACTTCTTATTAAAATTTATGACTCCATTAAGAAGCAAAAACAAATGCCCTCGATACTCGCATAACTAAATAAGGGTTTGTGGGTTTGGGGACCCATCGGAGCGAAACCACCCTTGTTTTCGGTGACTTTCAACAACTCTGTCAGCTAAACCCATACATGCATATCGAATTAATAATTCTAGGGAGCCTGGGTTTGCTGCCTGGGGGCGAAATTACCCTTTTGCCCCTCCTTTGTTGTGGTTATATTTAAAGAGTGTTTAAAGAGGCAGGGGCAAAGGTGTAAAAATGTCGGCCAGACAGCAAACCCAGGCCGATTACCCAGGCTCCCTAGAAGCACTCATATCGAATTGAATAACAAGACAAATTAGTGAAACTCAAAAACCTCAGCAAATTTGTATTACTGGTTGTGTTGTATGCAAGAATTGATTTTCAGTGCTACTTCCTTTTGCCTCATTCTATGAACCTTCTCAATTATTGATTGGTTCTAACCATTGTTCGGACAAAACGACATCTCTAATATACATGTAAATAGGTGAATGTATAAATTATGTACGTATATAACCCTCTCCAATGTATATAAATACATAACTTTGTTTTCATCCAAAATGTCTAATACAACTTAGCCGATGAAAGTGGAAATGTCAAGTACAACTTGATTATGCATCATCATTTCAATTGGCATTTTGAAATGACAAGAATTTAGTGACCGACCCACACTTCAACTGCTGTTCACTCTTAGATTCCAACAAATTGGCTATATAGGAGAGCTATTTTGGATGAGTTTTATACTATACACCCATTGAACTTATACATACAACTAGTGGAGATGCCCTAAACTCAGTAAACTATTATAGTGTTGCATGCTAGAACACATAATTTGCATTTAGTTTAAATGTCCTTAAAATTCAACACACTACCCAAATATATATATATATATATATATATAAAAGATTAGCCACCTTAGAGATGGAGAGCATTAAGATATTAGTTGGTTAACTTACCTTTAATTATTTTTATTATAACTGTCGACATCTAGTTATTTTACTATTTAACTTTGTTTATAGAATAGAAAAAAGAAAGCTTGTATCTAATATATATGATTACAAAAATGGTTGAGATGTTAGGATTTTGGTTTATTATATTTGAGTGGCCAAAACCCCATTGGTGCCTTTTTCTGATTAGAAAGACAGATCAAATCAAAGTCCGCACATACTTTTGGGTTAGGTGCAAGTTCGTCTGATAATCTTAATACTAACCCACAAAGTAAAATAATTTTATAATAAGGCCAAGCACGCATGAGGTATCAAATCTCACTGCTGATCCCCCAGCTTGTGTGTCTTGTTTAAATGGTATACTCACTGTTGATGATTGATCAATCCAACTATTTAGGATTGAGATGAAACATATTCATCAATAAACATAATAAAATAGTCTACTTAAATAGAATATTCAAGCGCAAACTTAAAAAAATGGCCATAGGCATAGTTTGAGTCAAGTATATGATTTTTAGATAGATGATACTTGCATAATCAATAATTGATAGTTATACACAAAAATATGGTAATGTACAAATACAATAGACACAAGTATGTATCAATAAACAAGATTTCGTACTGATGAGAACAATTCTAATCTACAGGAATTTGAACCCGTCTAAACGGAGACCTGTCTCATAAAATAACCCAAGCTCCACACTTCGACAACTCACAAGAGAAGGAATTGAATAAAAGCCAGAACCAAGAACACAAGAAAAACTTGACGCAGAACCCATGATAGATGTACTAAAACCCCACACAAATAAAAGAAAGGAAATGTACATAGAGTAGTAGTCTGATACTGAACAGACAACTGAAAATGATGATTCCTCCCAATCATTGACCATGTGTCACCAAAATTTACACACTGAAGCAGATGAAAGACCAATGCTGGATTCACCAATTTGAAGACATTCAAGGAGGAAGTGGAAACAAGTGATGTTGAAGAGATTAAAGACCTCTTTGAGGGGAAGAAGACTCAATTTTATGCCTAGTATAAAACCCTCAAGCTACAGTTTAATAAACGGGCAGATACAACGAGTATGAGATAATACAAATCAAAAGGTAAAGAAATAAGGAGAAAACAATTCAAAGATATACAGTCACACTAAAGAGTGTAAACAGAAGCTCGTCACAAACGGTAAAAAAAACCTATCCAAGTTAACACCCTTGTATTGAATTCTCGCTAATGCCCAATGCCACAGAAGGATCACACTTTCCACAGAGAGCTTGCCTAATCAACGATAACCCCCTCAAAGATTTCTCATTTTCCTCTCCCTCCCAATACTCCAGCATATGGGTGCAGGGGACAAAATTCCATATAAGGATCCAGGCCATTAAGATAAGTGTTATTCTGGATGTACAAATTTCCACAATGGAACCTCATAACACCCACGTCACCCCATAGTGCAACAACGAGAAATTACATGATGAAGCAAGATAATAATGCAAAACATTTTAGATCATTTCTAAAAGTTTTTTTACATCGTATCAAATAACTGTCAATTATTCATATAAAATCAACCACCATTAGAGTTAGCAACTTGCGCTCAGTAGAACAATAAAAACAAATACCAATTACGGTATGGTGCCTTCCCAAGTGCCTTGACAGCACTCACCTGCCTAATCTGAATCCAGAATCATAGGTGAAGGACTAATTTGCGAATCTAGAATCATTTAGGCAACCTCTAGAGCAATAAGGGATAATTCAACAACACGATGATAGCAACAGAAGTCTATGGAACTTGCAATGCAATTTAATTGGGTCTAACCCTTGTTTTCTTTCTAACGGATCCGTTAGGTCAATCTTGTTGACGGATTAAAACTTTATAAAGGACCAAAATACATCTTTTGAAAATACACATGCCTTGCATGTGAGAGTATATCACAAAACCAAACAAAATGCATCCAGTGGCCTGATTTTCATATCTAATCCAAAAGTAATCTAAGGTTTTTTTCCAAATAAGGCCAGATTTAGTAATTAGTACACTATAATCACCACAGGTTCAAAAAAAAATAGTCTTTTCCCCAAATGAGATGGAGGTGTCATTTGCAGCGTGTGCATAGTGAACCAGACTGTCACTCTATATTATACCAACTCCACTTCATTTCACTTCAAAGTTCAAACAATTAACAAGTCTTTCACTCTCACAAGCACTCTTCAATTCTTACTCTCTTCTTCAACAGTCTCACAACAATCTTCCACTGTTACACGCAAATCTTCACTCTTACAGTAATACATGAATTTCGAGCATGAGTTTTCATCACAAAAAACTTCATGTCCTAAGTCACATCTCATCTCACGGAAGCGAAATGCAGGAAGGAAGAAGTTCAAGGAGACTAGACACCCAGTATACAGGGGAGTGAGGCAAAGGAATGGAGCAACATGGGTGTGTGAGGTTCGCTTGCCAAATGGCAAGACTTGAATTTGGCTAGGAACTTACCCAACACTGGAAATGGTAGCTAAAGCTTATGATGTTGCTGCATTGGCACTGAGAGGGATGTTTGCACCACTTAATTTTGCTGATTCAGCTTGGCTACTTCCTCGTGGTAAGTCTGCTTCAGCCATTGACATACGAGCAACTGCTTACGAAGCAGCGGAGGCATTTACAGCCTACTGCCACAACATCATCTTAATCATCTACAATAGTGTCATTTACTACAATTGATCAAAGAATGTTAGGAGTGGAACGCGATTTGCAGACCATTGCGGAAACTTCCTCTTCTTCTATGACATTTTGGGACGAGGAAGCCATGTTCAATATGCCAAGTTTTCTTTACAGCATGGCAGAAGGCTCGCTCCTCCGGCAATGCAAAATGAGTCCGATTGGGATGGTGATATGGATTGCAGCAAGGACTTCTCTGTGGTAGTAAGCCTTGCTAATGGTGGTGGGGTCTTATTTTTGTGCAACCAAGTAGATCGTTTTCTTTTGTCGAGATTTATTCTTTCATTGTTAGTTCATTCATTCATTAAATATTCACCATTAGATTATTTTTATATTAGCTCTGAAAATCAGAACCACATTGGATGCATTTTGTTTGATTTTGTGATACTCTCACATGCAAGACATGTGCATTTTCGAAATGGACATTTTGGTCCATTTTAAAATTGCAGTTATTGACCTAATGGATTCGTTAGAAAACTGAGGGTTTGACCCAATTAAAATTTAAATTGAGTGTCAAACTCAATTAAGTATAAACTTATGAGTGCCAAACTCTAAAAAACCTCTAACCATTTTGACAAACTTAACCGACAAGTGTGGGCCTAGATGTGAGGAAATCTCTAAAAGCCCCGGTGAACTTTAAGAAGGGATCTCGCTCTATGAACAGTACTAGGGTATTCTCCGTGCCTTCGGCACTCAAATTGTTTGATAGGAGGAGAATTTTCAACTTTGGCCAAGGGTAATTCAGTCCTATGCAAACATAAATTCAGCCATACACCCTCCCCTCCCCCTTTATGTGATCCGTTAGATCTTCATATTTAGATAAATCTCAGCCGTCTTTTATCTCAAACCTAAAACACCATTATGATTTGCTATATAGATTTGGACTTGTTTCTTCACCAATGTTAAATGGTATGGTCCAAGCACTCCAACAGAGAACCACACTTCAACAGAAATTCCAACCTACTGTTCTATACCATCCAGACCAAAGTGCTAATAAAAATATTTGATATCTGATTACATGAACAAAAAAAAAACACTTAGTACAGAGAGATCAAATTAATTGGAAGCAAAATGAGAATGAGCTCATAAAGATTAGCATATCTTATGAGCAATACTAGGCTATAAACGTCAAACTGGGTATTTAGTCATGAGCAAATACTTATTCCATAAGTAGTAGGTCACGTTCAAACACTATGGACTCTAACCATGCTGTAGACTAGGGTTTGTAGTTACAAATTCGGATACGCCTTTTAGAACTTCAGTGACTCAGTCAAGGGATACTTTCCCTTAAAAGATAACCTTTTAAGACTGAAGTCAAACTGTAGCAGACTAGTTTCCCTTAGGAGACAAATCCCCTTCAGATCTCAGGCTACAATTTTCTCCCAGGTCTATACACCCAACCTAAAATGTGCAGCATACTGGAGCTTATGTTGACACTAAAAGAGGTAGCATTTACTGAATACCTTAAATTCATTGGTAACTGACCAATTTTAGGGCAGTGGGCATAGCTGAGATCAGGTGAATCATTGTCTCAGCAAACTAAAGAGTATATCTGAATGGCAAAGTAAATATTGAACATTAACTAATCCAGCACATTCTATGATGATTAACACTCAAATTTAAAGGTGGACATGTTCTAGTTCACTAGCTTTATAACATCAACCATGGAATTCCATGCCATATATAGACCTCAAGCCAACCCCAAAGGAGCAGAACTTTGATGCAGCCCGTCCGCACAGTGTGACCCATCTAGGCACCATCAGATGCATATGCTTACACACAACTTGTGGGCATCCTATGACCCCCATGTGTTTGAGAAACAACTTGCAAAAGAACAGACCAGGTATGTACTTCAGAGTACAGACAACCATTGCAAAAGTTGTTTCTCAAGTTGATGATAGTTCAGACTTCAGAGGTCCAAAAAGGGAAAGTTTTTGGAAACTGAAATCCCAGCTGAATCAGAAAAGGCAATGAGTTGCAGAACAGATTGGGGATGGTGACAAGGACTACAAAAAACACTTGTTCCTTTCAGCGAGAGAAAACCATCCCACCAGAGAAATCATGAGAACCCTGGATTTAAGCAGATAGTGCTGTGTGCAGCAAGATCAGAATGGGAACGACTTGGTTGCATCAAATTCTTAGAGGGCAAAGATAATCGTGGAAATTTCTTGGATAAGGTTGATGGGTTACAAGGAGAGCATTAGAGGAGGAGGAAAGAAAAGAGGAGGGTGGGCGGGGGTGTGTGGTTAAACAACAATATTGTTGCTTTACAGGAAGATGTCGGTCTAACCAAGGTTTAAAGTCAATGTGAGGGGCCAAAAAAAAAGAAGTGTTTCCCTGTTAAATTCAAGTAAGAAGCTGTCATGGTTTTCCAGCATTAAACTAAAAAGGAGATTCCCAAGCATTGGTGAGGCACATCTCATGCCATTGGGAGACCAGGAATACATTGTTCATGTGGGATTCTCAATCTACATTCTGTGCAGGAGTAAAGACACCCTTGATAGTCCAAAAGGATGAAACATGAAAGAAGAGTATAACATAAATGGAGAAGTCATTCAGTTTGGAAGCATGAGCAACCAAAGCATATCATATAATCGACATTTTGGACGCTCTACGGCGACGATACTTATTGTTTCATTTAAGAAATCTTATGAGGTATCCCAAAGGATATAGGTGGAATATTCAACACATCTGCTTACAGAAAAAACATATGTGGATAATTCACCTAGAAATAGAACCTCAAGTCTCTCATTACTCATTAGCACTAATATGCACTCCACAGGACAGGCAATTCAAGTATTTGCAACATGTGTTTTTTAATTTTGCAATAATGTGTCAAAGTTTCATCTCATTTCAACATGCTCCTCAAGATACGGGTTAAATGTGAAAAAATAGATTTCTCTATCATAATCACAAAAATGAGCGAGGGCCCACCTTAGGCGCGACACAGGCCGGCCAACACCCATTGTCCTTAAACACTCACAAAGACTGTTTATCAAAATATTTAATTGTGTACCTAAACACGTATCTCAATAAACGATGTCAAAATAGATTGAAACTTTGGCATGGTGTTTCTAATGTTAATCTGCAATTTTTCTCAAAATTTTAGCTCAACGAATTGAGAAACAATTTGTTTAGTTTGCTAGGGACTGAAACATGAAATTACAATTTTTTTAGTTTGGGACCGAAGCATGAAAACAGTGTCCTGGTGGGAATGGATTAGGAATTTGAAGGACCAAGTCCAATCTCCTTATTCACCCATACATTATTAGGGGCCACTATATCGCCTAATTTCAGAGGGATGGGTTTTGAAAATCTTATGCAGATTGGCTAAACTTTAATGATGTCATCCTGTCAATTGAGTACCAGCACAGTGGTACCATATGCCTGTGGCATGGCAGATGGAATCACAGGTCCAAGGTTCAAACCCTGCCGAGGGTGGGAGGGGCTAAGGGATTAAAAAATGACGTCATCCTCCTTGAAACTCTCGAGTTCTATGTTTTGAATTCTTTTGCAAATAAAGTTCTCAACCCATTCTCTTTTTTTTTTGACGGAACCCAGAATTTTATTGAAGGTGGTTTCTAGTCTTATCTAATTGTTCATCCATGGTTTTATTTTCCTATCCATAAAATGATTGTCTTCATCGTAGATTTTGAAAACTAGCTTGAGTAGTTGGGTTTAGATTTTTGCAAAAAGGATTAACCGAGCTACGTTTGATATAAACAAGTTGGTTCACCAAAAAAACTCAAATCAACTTATGGTGTGCTTGTGGAGTTGATCATGAATTTGAAGCCAATTTGGAGTCTAATATCATCTTCAAAGTGGGTAAAGGGAACAAGGTCAGATTTTGGTCGGACAAATGGCTAAATGAGTTCTCTCTTTTAGTCATCATTCCCAGTATTGTGTCACATCTCTTCTCACCATAGCGGCTGCTCAACCAATTCCACTTGATATAAGATCTTAGTGAGCTAGATTTAGCTCCCCGTAAGGCTTTCAATGTCTAGGAATCAGAGCAGTGATGCTCCTCTCTTTTTTCTCTCCCATCTAATTACGGAAGGTTATATGATATAGGTTCTTGTTGAAGCGGCTGCTCAATATCAGATTTTAGCCAGTAATGAGATCTAACTCCTCACAGGGGTTTCAATGCTTGGGCATTCGAGGAACTGTATACACTCCTCTCTCTTCAAACTTCCATCCCATTTTGGGTGAGGAAGATTATTGGTGACAATGGGCAGTTATGAAATCCTTTCTTCCCTTCTTTGTCTTGCAAGCATAACCACCAAACTTTCTTTGCTGCTCATAAGTCATAATTACTTTGGCTAGAGCAATTCCCTTCCTGTAGGCTTTGTCTGAGTTTTTATCTTGTTTTTGTTTCCCCCTTACGAGTTTATCATCTCAAGAGTTTGTATTCCCTTGTTTCTTTAAAGATATTCTTTTGTTTTGCTAATAAAAAAATGGATTGCATTGTATTCTATTTCCAAAGCCAGTTATAACTAATCCATCCCCCCCCCCCCCCCCCCAAAAAAAAAAAAAAACTAAAGCAACTAAAATTATCAGAGAGAACTGGGTTTAAACTGAATATAATAAAAATGATAAAGGTATATTTCAATCATCACTAACAGGATGATTGTCTGGAAACCGCAGGTTCAACAAAACAATAATGATCGTTTTCTATGGTTCTAACCATAGAAAACGAGTACTTCCAGGTTTATATATTTCTGGTGTGAAAATGTCTATATCATATCATTCACGTCACTTGCAGAGTTAAGCAGACATCTAGACACTAGCTTTAAAAGCCAACTCATGTGCCTTACATAAAAGTACCCATGTCTAATATCATACCACCTTCAGTCATGTTTTGCATTAGCAGGAATTGTTCATTCAGCACCAGTCAATTGAAGAGGCACTGCATAATAATTGTTCCATCAGGCATTTTATCAACCTGCTATCATTATGCACATAACTGACAGAGAAACAAATAGCATTAGGGAACAGAAGGAAAGAACGCAATGGAACGAAAATGAAAAAGGAAGACAGCAAAAGGATGACAAAAATAACTGTGCTAATCTTATTTGATCTGAGAATGTCTCCAAGAATGGGGAATCACTGCCAGAAAATGAACAGGAATATACAAAATCTATGAAAACCTCTAGGTCATCATCCTACTAGTGAGATATAGGATGGAACTGAGACAAATTCATGCTACAAACTATTCCACTAAAAAGATAATGTACAAGAGACAACTAATGTGCAACTATTTACATCCCTTCACCATCTCGCCGCTCAAAATGTTTTATCCCCATTATTCAGGGATGGCAACGTGATTCTGATTGCGCAGTAAATTATAGATGAGGGCTATCTACTTACCACTGAGCTCTGTAAATGAATAATACACTTGAAGCGGTAATAAGTCCATCGAATTAGCAAGACTTCAAAGTTCTTATATGCAGTAAGAGATGCATCCTGCAATTCATAGAAAGTGGTAAATTATTAGCATGCTATCACAGCTAGCAAAAGATAAGACTCTAAGTTGGTAGTTTCTAAGGGAAATAACTCACAAACTATGCTCCAAAGTATTGGATGAAGTCATCATCAAGTGAAAAGTCCAAGTCAGCAGCATCTAGTGAAGTAGTAGCATCAAAATTGAAATTAAATGGACTGTCAAATGGTCCAAAATCCAATGACAGACCATCAAGGGGAGACTCAAAGTGAATTTCAACAGGTTTATCTCGCTCAGTATCGTATGTGTCCCTTACAAAAGGGTGCATTTCTCCTAAAGCGTTCCTGTCTGTATCTCCATGTAATGATGATGCAGGAACTCCGTTTTCCTCTGGTCTGATTTGGGAATCAAGCATTGTCATATCTGTTTGCTGCTGTTTATCTTGTGAAAGCCCGTATGTGTGTGATGGGTTGCGGAAATTGTAAGCTGTTACAGAATGTAACTCCACACTTTGACTAACTGGATATAATAATGGTCTGCCACCAACATACATACTTTGTGTAGTAGCTACATGAGATGAAGGATAAGCAGAATGGCTAGAGAACTCAGGATCATGTATCTGGAGTGGAACAGGTATGTCTCTTTCTAGAGGCACAAGAGCTGTGTTTGAGCCATTTTCCTTTCTCATAACATGCATCTGATTTCCTACCAATTGAAAGTCTGAAAGATTTATATCTGGAAGAGCATTTCTTGGTTCCTCAAGCTGGTGTTCATTAGAATTGACAGGTACAATCTCCAGATTAACATTAGTTTCCTTTCTAGGCCATCTTTTCTTTTTAGGCCGCTCACCTCCTTGTTCTTTATCATTCAAAGCTCTTTTAGGTTTCTCACGTGCCTCCTTCGCGGGTTCTGGATCTACTGGTTTGCTTCTCCTATCATCCTTAGATGAAACAGAACCACGACCATCTTCAACACCGTCAACATCATAATCACTATCACTAACATCAGCAATTCCTTGTCTTTCAGCACCACCATTTGAAGGTGTCCGCGTCTCAGTTACACCAGACGAACGGTTTTCAGCACTTGGCTGCTGGATGATGAACTCCTCTCGGGTTAAGACTCCTAACCATATTGCACTCTCCTTGGCAGTCATCTTATCCTGCAAACACTTGGACTGCCTCACGTGCCTCTTGATCTTTGCAATATCAGGAGACATGTGCTTGATCACAGCAGTCAATACTCCAACCTTCCACATCTTCTTCAGATCATGGGGCTTCTTATAAGGAGGAATCTGACCCTTGGGTAGTCCCATTTTCAACCACCAATCTTCACTCCCTGAAGGCCACCAAGGGGGTGGGATCCCCTTCTCCAATGGGTACTTCCTTTGTGGAGGATCACAGTGCTGCATCAATGAAGATAGTAGGGACCCCAATGTAGCGTCTTGCAGGTCCTGAAGGCTGCTTGAGTTTCCATCTTGCTTGTTCAATGCCTCCCCCATGGCTAAACATTCTGCTTCATATTTAGCTATGGCTGCTGGTCCATTCTTATCAAACTTCACTTTCTCCTTCCACCAAGCGCGAATGTTATCAGATGCACCACTCACAGGCTTCCCCTTTTCGGGTATGATTCCATATACGAATCCACGTGCCTTGCAAACTTCCATAAGCTTCAACATGTACTTTAGGATCCCATCTTGAGCTCTCGACATCTTTTTCCTCCGAGCCTGATCCGAGGTCTGCTTGGGCTTAGGCTTCTCCGCAGCCTGTTGAGCTGCCAGTTTCTGCTTCTCCTTGATCCTCTGGAGCTTAATCCGGTCCTTCCACATCCGTCTCTCAAGTTCTTCCGCTTCAATCTCTTCATCACTAACATCTTTATCTGCTATATTCTCACCCCTATCATCAAGTTCAAGATCCGAACTGGGCACCAAACACATTAATAGCCATCAGAATACACTCATTCAAACTTTTGGAAATAAAAACATTTTCAGGATCCAATTGACAGGTGTTTTCGTCGAAGAAAACCATTAACAATAAAAAATCCAATCTTCATCACTAACATTATCATCTGCTAAACTCACACACAACAGTCTAGACATCACTGATCAACAGACGGTTCTCCATTCGATCCAATTACAAAGAATCTAAAATGTATAAACAAATAAATCAATCTCCGAAACCAAATGTTCATTTCTTCAATCTAAATAAAAACCCTCCTACCAGAACGTCAAAAACAAAACATCCAAACCCATCTTAACCACTAACACAGTAACACCTATCATCATCGAATTCAATTCAATATGGGAACTATCGCCTACCATCTAAAATTTTCCATTTGATAAATTAAAAAAATGAAGACTTGGTAACCAAAAACGAAAATCTTCAAACCCCTTTTTTCATTTCATCAATCTAAACAACCCCTTTAATCCAAAATCAATAAAAAAAATCATAAAAAAAAATGATAACAAATCAAAACAGAAACCAATAGGACAAGATACAGAAGAACCCCATAAGAGTTCTCGATAATCTCAATCACGCACATCTATGCAAATCAACCAAAACCCATTGACCCCAATCGATTCTAGACCAAAATACAATTAAAAAAAACAATCAAATGAATCGAGTAATCCGTAATCAAACAAACAAATAAAAATTGAATCATTTACCAAATATCCGGAGCTCCGATCTCGTCAGACTCCGCCATCATCAAATATTTGGGGGGTTTGGAGGTTTCAGACAAGAAGATATTCGAGAACCCTAAATCAGGAAGAAGAGAAGAACGACAACTGGCTTTGCTCGCTCGTGAGAGGGTTTTGTTTCAATTTTGGCCAAAAAGGGAAGGCAACCTACATTGAAGCCGTGAAAATATGATATTTTGCCAGGAAAAGGGGAGATACGGTCACAGACCAGACGGTTGGATTGGGTTGGGAACTAGGTAGTACGTACAGAGATTTTGACCTTGGAAAATTGATGAGTGGGTTCATTGTATTTAGAAAGTTATGGGGTATAATGTGCAAAAAGAAAAATGATTTGGATAGTGGGAAGATGGTCCACGCTTCTATATATTCCATAATTTATTTATTCTGATTCTTTGTTAATGACACACCTCCTTTCCTCATGAGCACACCGACGGGTGGGCGAAAAACCGGCTCGGCCCGGGCAGGTTCGGATCAGTTTTTAATTGTTATTTTTAATAGTCGGTCCAAAGCCCGATCCAAAATTCACGATCCGGTTTGGGTTCCCTTTCTTAGAGCCCGTCAGGTACCCGGACCGGCCCGGGTATTAAAAAAAAAATTTATATAAAAACAGTGAATGAGTGAATTAACTCTGTAGGGTTTATTCACAGAGCAGATCGCCTCCTCTTCCTTTTTACAGATCGCCTCCTCTCCTATTCGCTCAGACATGGCAGCCAAAAGCACAATATGTGCTCATTCACACCCCAATCGTCACAAGCTTAATGAATGGATAAAAATAGGACTAAAAAACACGCATTTGCAACAACGAGATGGTATTGTGTCAACATGACATGGTATAAATATGGTATAGTATGAGACAGACATTTTCATACATTACATTGTTATTTCTTCCAAACTTCATTTTGTTAGTCATACTAGTTACTTATAGAATCACTACTCAAGTCATACCATCTTTCTGAAATACTAACTGGTATGTAAAGATTGGAATCATTAAAATAATATTTGAAGAAGTTGATAATCCAAATGTGGAGTTTCCAGAAATTATGGCTATCAAACATTTTTTTTCTTTTTCAAAATCTCTTCTGGAAACTAAGTGTGGGAGTGCCTTTATGTGGGATTTCTCTTGTGGCTGAGTGTGGAGGCTCACTGCCATCTGTCTCTGTTTATCAATGGGTTGCGCAGTGTAACAAAAGCATTCTGTGTGAATTTGGGTTGTTAGTCTTAGTTACCATGTGGGATTTATGGCGTTGGAGCATTCAAAGAGTTTTTCATGGCAAAAGCAAGAGATTGCTTTATCTATGGAAGCATTAAATTTCAGTGTGACGTGGTTTGAACTAGTTCGGGAAAGCCATAAAATACAAATCTATCAATTAATCCATACAAGTTCTTTTAAATTCAAGAACTAGTAATCTCCATTTTATTTTAATTTTGTTTTTTCTACTCCCAAGTTCAATTTACCACTAGCAAGTTTGATGTGCTGTTTGGATTGGATTATACAAATTATGACAAGAGAGCAAGGCACTAACTACTGCACTAACTAAATATTTGAAATTTCATGAAATTGAATAATCTTTATTTCAGGTTATTAACTTATTATAAAGTCGACATCGGAGCTATTGATGACCTAGGCAAAAATGAGAACCAAAACGCCTTAAGTATCTTATTTTGTATGTCCATCATTGTGTGATTTTTTTGGATTATATTGTGGTTTCTTAAATGTTTGTGAATAACAAAGTAACTACTATTGATGTGATTTAGGTTAAGCTCAAGGCGCTCAACCATGGCAATACAAAAACAATGCACAGACAATTGAGTTTGGACGCAATTTGCAATGAATAAATGATGGCAGGGTGGGTAGAGGTGATAGTTCGAATTAGATGATGGGAGGGGGTGATGTTGATGTTGAAGATACAGAAACAAATCTTCTATCACTTTGATTTGAAACAAATTTTAACCAACACTAGGCATATCTTCTTTTGTCAATCACATTCCCTCACCTGACTTGAAACACTCCAACCACCTCCAACACCATGTGTTTCAGAGGTGACTTCTAAACCTCATAAAGTCATCCAACGCAAGTTTATTGCATCAACATAGATTGACTAATGATCATACAAAAACATAAATGATTTTCATATCGTGACAGAAATAAAATGAAAATAACAAAAAAAGAAATCAGAGTGTCTCAAATTTATTATTCATCAATTTGTTTTCTCTTTTATTAGATTGAAAAGGGAACTTCATCATCCTCATTTGCAAAACAACCAACACCTCCATTACTCTTGAAAATTTTGCAAAACCCTAACACCAAACACTTCCAAATGGTGAGAGTGATTGGAGGGAAAATAGTCCATCGCGAGTGAGGTTTTTATTCTCATTCTCGCTCCAAGTTAAAATCTATTTTACGAATCAGGATAGTGTTTGAGGTTGGAGATAAAAGACGGTTGAGATTTATCCAATTATAAGAATCTAACGGATAACATAGAACTTAAAGTACCAAGAGTGCATGGGTTCAATTCTCATACCCAACATTTTAATATTTTTTATCTTGATATTTAAAGTAGAGTAAACTTTATTTATTATGTTAAACTTTTATCGTGCCAAACATAAAGTTGCATAGGACTAAAATACCCCTGATTAAAGTTGAAATTTCTCCTCCTGCCAAACAATTTGAGTGCCGAATGCACGGAGGATACCTTAGTATATATACAAAACAAGATGGTGTTTGAGGTGGGAGATAAAAGACGGCTTAAATTTACTCAAATATAAGAATCTAACGGATCACATAAAACTAAAAGCACCAAGAGTGCATGGGTTCGATTCTCATACCCAACATTTTGATTTTTATTTTGATTTTTATTTTTTTAATTATTGATGGTGGTGATTAGGTATATAAGTATAAGGATGAAAACTTAAGGGTTATCATGTTTTGACAAGTTTTAAACTTTTATCGTGCCAACGGCAAGGAAATACCCTAAACTATAATACAGAACATGATGGTGTTTGAGGTTGGAGATAAAAAACGACTGAGATTTAACCAAATAGATGAATCTAACGAATCACATAGAATTTAAACTATCAAGAGTGCATGGGTTCGATTCCTATACCCAACATTTTTTATGTTTATTTATATCTCTTCAATTGTTGATGGTGGTGATTAAGCATGTAAGTATGAATGATGAAAATTCAAAGGTGGTCATATTTTGACAAGTTTTAAACTTTTTTCATGCCAACGGCACGGAAAATACCCTAGTCTATATTACAGAACATGATGGTGTTTGAGGTTGGAGATAAAAGACGGCTGAGATTTAACCAATTATAAGAATCTAACAGATCACATGGAACTTAATAACCAATAATCCATGGGTTCGATTCTCATATCCCAACATTTTGATATTTATTTTTTCTTCAATTGTTGATGGTGGTGATTGAGCATGTAAGTATAAATGATGAAAACTTAAAGGATCGTGCCAACGGCACGGGGAATACCCTAGTCTATATTACAAATCAGAATGGTGTTTTAAGTGAAAGATAAAAGACAGTTGAGATTTATCCAAACATAAAGATCTAATGACCCTAGACAATTTCTCATATTTCAATATCTCTCACACTCTTTCAATTTCTCTTAACCATCACTTACAATAAATGATGGCATGTTTGTAAATAAGTTGCAAGTAAAAGGGTAAAAGAAATTAGCAAAAAAAAAGTGAAAAAGTTTGTGAAGTACATGTATGGTAGAGAGAAAAATTTGTTTTTTAAATGAAAACCGTCATAACTGTCTACTTAGCTGTCGGATTTTAATAAACTTGGTATGGTTGAAATGCATTTTTTAGGATCTTTCCAATGAAGCCAAACACTAATACAAATGCTTAAAATTTTAAAACCAATCACTAATACAAATAAATGCTTAAAGTTTTGAATATGCATTTCACATCATATGCATTTTTCCAAAAATAATTATAATATAATGCACTTCACGTCGTAAGTATTTTCAATATTATGACACATTCAAGCAAAGGCCGTAAACTTCATATTTTGGAAAATCAAAGTTTGGGGATGAATAATTGTGGAGGTTTTAAAAAGTGTTTTTCCCAATTGTTTAAAATTTTGATCGAATTTGACATATTGTCACGACACACCTTCTATCATGCCAACGCCACGGAAAATGCACTAGTTTATATTACAGAACATGATGATTTTTGGGGTGGGAGATAAAAGACAGCTCAGATTTACTCAAATATGATAATCTAACGAATCACATAGAACTTAAAGCAACAAGAAATAAGTTTGTATATAAAGATAGTTCATCGTTGAGATTCGTTTCATCTAATGGTCGAGACTTAAAGTTAACATTTATGTTTTACCTTCAGTCAATCCCCAATAAGAGTGCATGAGTTCGATTCTCATACCCAATATTTTGGTATTTATTTATCTTGATATTTAAATTAGAATAAACTCTATTTATCATGTTGAATTTTTATCATGCCAATGACACGGAAAATACCCTAGTCTATATCGTGTCAATGGAGATTGACTGAGAATACCTAAGTCTATATCATGTCAATGGCACGGAGAATACCCTAATTTGTACATTTAAGGACAATGGTGGTGAGGGTGTCCAATGCATGACAATTAATAGAAAAACAAATGTATGTCGAGTGTCAAAGGCATGGATTAAATGGTTTTATGGCTCGAGAGTTACATTCTAATTGTTGCCAAAGATGTGATGGCTCAATGGTTGAGCGGTGACGGATGATATCACTAGGCCACAGGGTCGAACCCAACCGACGACATTTGGGGTAGGAGGGGATAAGGGATAAATATATATATATATATATATAGAGTTTAAAATGGGTAAGATTATCATTTTATTTTGTTGGTTAATTATTGTTAAAAAATTGAGAATATTTAGTCATAGAAAAAAAAAAGTAGCACTCATTGGCCAATTCTTAAATTTTTCCGTTATTAAAACATGTAAGTATTTTTTTATATTTGCATGAATAAGTATAATATTTTTCAAAGAAATTGACAGACACTTTAATGAACATTCAAACAAAGACTGGACATTCAATCAATTCTAATTTTAACCGAGTTTGACTTTATAAAAATTAGTATTTTTATGGTAAAATAGGTTTGCACTTCAAAACAAATAAGTTTAATGAATTTTTATTTATTTTTATATAGAACTGATTGAGGGCAATAGTGGGGATGTGTTGAGGGTGTCAATTGCTTGGTAATTAGTAGCCCCAAAAAAGTTGTGGAGTGCCAACGGCACAGGTAATATGCTAGTTTATATTACAATTCATATTGATGTTTTACTATTCATTGCTGACTGGGACAAACTTGAGGATTGGAGATAAAATATGGATAAGATTGAAAGTTTGGAAATGTGTTGAGGGTTGAGATTTATTTCTTACAATGACATATTTGTAAATATAAAACATATAAGAGGGTAAATAAAATGAAAAAAATTTGATGAAAAAGTTGGTGAAATGTACATGTAGTGGAATACAAAGTATTGTGTGTTTTTTTTTAATGAAAATTATCATAACTATCTATGTAGTTGTTGGATTTTGGTAAATTTGGCATCGTTGAAATGTAATTTTGAAGATTTTTTCAACAAAACCAAAAAATTACAAACACTTAAATTTTAAAAAAATGTATTTTGTTATAAAAGCATGCAAGTATTTTTAATATTTTCATGCCTAGGTATAATATTATCTAAAAGCCAATATTATCATGTGCGTGTATCATCCTCCCATTCTACATTTTAAAAATAAAGAAATTGTATTCAAGGTACAAAAACTGTTAGACTATGGTCATCTTTGACAAGCCATGTTTTCTGGACTCATACAAACTCAAAACTTTTGTCAAAAAATTGCGATGACAATTTTAGGTTCTATGAATAAAAAATAACCTTTAGTTGAAATGTATGTTACTAGTAAACCTCATGAATTTAACAAGGGTATCACATATCCTGCCCAACATAGAATTTAAATTATCTCAATAAATCAAGCCAAAACAGTTTTGCAGGATACTATACTTTTGCCTTGTCCTTTATCACTCAGTCACAAATCTCCCATTGGTGTTCTTATCAACTAACCTCCACTTTGCAAATCGACTAACGACATATTAAAGGAAGTCTTATAACAGCAGATGAAGTTCAATATTGTTTTGACTTCAGTAGATAAATAGTTCTTTGTCATTTGCAATCTCTTGACCAATGACTAGATCAATACTATCAACACAGAAGAGAAATTGAAGAAGCTGAACATCTGAGACAGTTAGCCAACCGTGAAGATCTATATTATAATAATAATTCTAATGAAGATTTTGATTAAAGTGTTGGTCGATGACCACAAGTGCCCACGAACATGTCGGGTGACAAGAAAAATTGATCTGCCTCATATTTTCCTTTTTATCAAAAGAATTGTCGATTTCAAATTCTTATCCCATTTTTTGCTCCAAAAAACTTTACTCCTCCACACAATTACAATTTGTGTCAGAATAATGGTCGACTTCATAATCTGGTCTCATTCATCACTCTGAAGCTCTTTTCCACACAGTCAAATATCAAACGTAACTACTTTTGTATATTTTTCTCTCCAACAAATAATTGAGATATTATTTATCCTCTATAAAAAGAAATGAACACTCAACTCTGAAGTCATTGAAAAGTTTCAGAGACTCTCACTACTAGAAAAACTCTCTTAAACTTAGTAGAAACTCTAAATCTTTCATCTTTTGTAAAATAGTCCAAGTATTGTAAGAAATATATAGCACAGTTTGTACAAAGACTTTCAACAATAAACAAGTAAATTCAGTTTATTTTCAAGGAACCCAAAAGGGAACACCCCATTTGCTATGTGTTCTATATAACAATTACTCTAATATTATAATACTTTGTTCCTGCTAATGAATGATTATGTTTTAAAAAACTAGATTATTTCAAATCTGCCCTATTGTTTTTCAAATATTTGATATTAAGAGCTTTTCTTAAGATTTGTTTGAAAATTAAACGTTGAGATAAGTAAAACTTTTAACAACCACTGAGTTAACATGTTGGCTAAGTACCACTATTTGCGTGTTAGGGCATTTTAGGGAAAGAAGTCATTTTTGGGATAAACATGTCGTTTTGGTTTAAAAATCTAAATTGATTAATTGTAGATCAAAAAATAAGAAAACACGTTTTGGGGTATAATGTTCTCAACTAAGGGATGTAGAAAGATCGAAGGTTTTAGAAAGTTTTTCAAAAACACGAAAGAATTTGGCAAAATATAAATATTATAAACAAGGGGTAGCTTTGCAAAACATACTCTGAAGAATAGGGTAAATAGGGGTTAGAACCAAGTAGGATCTAAAGTCTTTGATATTGTTTTTAAATTTTGAATGACTCCTCATAAAAATGATCTACTAAGTAAATTTAAAGATTTAGATAATATATACTCAACAAAAAACTGATATAAAGAAATCCTAATTATAATAAAACTAAAGACGCTAAACATTTATCTATAATTATTACCCATTTTCAAAAAATTATAAATAAATATTTTCTAATAAGCTATAATAGATTTAAAATAATAGATTCTCACATGGGTATAAATACATTTCTTGAAAATAAAAAAATTCTTTAGAAATTGACAACCAATTAGAACATTTATTAGACGTTGCACTAATAGGAACTTCTAAATTGGTTGAATAATTTCCTTATCATATCCTAGAGTTAGAAAACCTCAATATTCAATCATCAATAAATATTAATACATTAGAAGTATCATTTCCTAATTTATATCCAAATATCTTTCAAAATTTTACAGATCTTGAAAACTTTGAATTTTAACCTCTAAAAATTAAAATTTAAGGTACTACATCTAAAAGTTGGTATAAGAGACAATTTTCTCAAGCCTTTGTTTATAATTAGTTATTTATAGTTTTTTAGTATTAGTATCTATTTGTATGAATAAAAATTAGAATATCCTAATTTAAAAATCAATAGCTACTAAAAAACAAAAAATTATTATCGATAATAATAATTTAGATTGTAACATTGAAGAAAACTATAAACATACATTGAATAACAATAGTGATAATTTAAATAGTTTAATAGTTTAATAATAAACTTAGCTAGTAATTTAGAATCAAATTATTATATAATTAAATTATCAGTTGACATATAACGAACAAATAAAAGAATTAATATACGACATAATAGAAAAACTATAATATATAAAAATCAACAAAAGGATAATTTTAATAAATTATACAATAATCAGTATAATAATAAAACCTCTAATTTAAAAACCATAGACTTAGAATTACATCAAAAACTAGATAACTTCAATAATCAAGTCTCCGATTTAGAAAATAACCTTAGAAAAATGAAAAATCTCATAAGAGAAATAGGAGAACAATTCGTTAGAAAACTCCCTGAACATATTGGAGAAGATATAACTTATGAATGGAATAATCGACCTGATAAAACTGATAAAAATTTAGGAGCCAGAATACAACACACGTATCTAGTTTTAATAAAAAAAAATGTATACAAATAGAGGTCCAGAAAAATCTTAAGATACAATCTTATGGGTTTTGTAAGGAACTAATTTACACCTCTTAAACTTAAAAAGAAAAATGTGAGTGGAAAAAGAAATATAAGAAAGATGATAAAAAGACGATATAGAAAAAAATATATCTCCTGATTATTCCTTTTTAAGGATAAGATGAAAAACATCTTGCCAATAAGTGTACTAAAAAATATAAAAATAATTTTCAAAATCATCCTCGAACACATCTTATAGAAAATCTACAAGAAGATATTGTTAGTATTGTTGAAAATGATAATGATGAAATCTAGAAGAATATTATAATGAAAATTTTAACAGTTTGTCTTCTTATGAATATAGTGATGAAGAAGTAGGAAACTATATGAAATTAAATGCTTAATGAATCTAACGAATAATGTAATCATGATTGGATTTCAGAATCAGAATTTGATAAATGAAAATGTAAACATTGCATAAGATATCATACTATTTAATATAGATATCAATCAAAAAATTGTAAAACTGAAATATGTAAATGGTGTGTAAAATCTATATATAATATAGGAAAAAAAATTCTACTTCTACAATAAGTCCATTAAAAGATATTGAACTTGATCGATATAAAATGCACATTTTTTTCAAATAAATAACAAAGAAGAAGGCGATAATATTAAACCATAGAGTTAGAAAATTTAAAAAACTCATGATCAACCCATCTAAAATAAGTTCTGACTCCATCTTTCTAAATAAACCGAAAAGGAAATTAGGATATAACAAAAAAATATTAGATAATATTACAAGAATAACTGAAGAAACTCAAGTGTTAGGAGAGAATCTTATAAAATATTGATTTCCTAATAAATATTTAGCCATTTTAAAATAAAAACTTCAGAAATGGCTATTAAATCAAGAACTGTAACACATACTCCATTAGGCATAATTTTTTTTATATAGATTAAAAAATTATTAAAGTGAAGTAAACATAGAATCACAACATTTATGGTAAGAAATCATGCCAAGATTAAAAGAGAAAATACAAAAATGGTTATAAATTATAAACGTTTAAATGATAATACCCATGAAGACTAATATCTTATACCCAACAAAGATCAATTAATAAACTGTATATAAGAAAATACTATTTTTCAGCAAATTTGCCTGTAAAAGTAGATTTTGCAAAGTAATGATGGAAAAGTTTATACTTTATACATTGTGATTTTAAAACAACTCTCTCATTACAATTACAATATGATTATAAAATTATAGAAATTGATGCATGAGAAGAATGTTGGGGAACTATCCTTTTAGCTAAAATCACAATCTGATTATAAAATTATAGAAACTGATGCATGAGAATAATGTTGGAGAATTGACATTTTAGCTAAATCTAATGGATATAGCTCTAGAAATGAAGAAAAAAAATATGTCACTACAATTCAGGGAAATATAAAGAAAAATGTTTGACATCCCTAGACTATGAAATATTAGGAGTCATAAATGCTTTAGACCATCTTAAATTATATCCAGATAAACCTTTCATTATTCTCACTAACCGTGAAGGCATCGTAAAATTTTACAATAAAAGTAATGATAAAAAAATAATTTCTAAAAGATGGACCAATTTCTTAAATAGTATTGCAGGTAATGGTTATAGAACAAAATTTGAGCATATTAAAGGAAAAAAAAATAGTATAGCATATTCATTGCCTAGATCTATTTATTCGATTATAGATAAGTATGATATTTGTCATATGCAGAAATCTCAAGAACCATTTGAAAAAATAAAATGTCAGTTGTGTAAAGTACGCATTTGAAAAAATATGAGAGATTCTAATTCTTAATATCCAAACAAAACACTTGGATATAATGCATGTACGTCTCCTTGAAAATCTTCAAACCTCTAAATTTAATAAAAAAAAATTGATTTAGTCTTAAAAGCTTTATCATATTATTTCCAAAAATTACAATAAAAAACTCTTTAAAAAAAGTTTATCTTTTTACTCTGTGATAAAAGGAAGAATTTCAAGAGTATATACAGATTTGGGCAGTAGTTCTTGAACAAATTCAATAATACCCTAAATCTTATATATAAAATATTTTATGAAATGCAAAACGCTTTAAATCATTGTAGAGAAAACTTGGGCTTAAACTATTATATCTCTAAAAAAAATTTTGGAATCTCAAAATGATATATTTGTTTCAAAACAAAAATGGAAAAAGATCATTAAATATGAACAAAAAAAATTTGTTTGTTCAAAGTGTATAGCAAGGCAAAATGAAGTGAATTGACTACAATCTAAGGTTGAATTCCTTAAAAATGAATTAACTAGCTCTAACTTCAATTTACAAACAAAATAACTGACGGAAAACACCTATCTTAACTTGCTTAAAGTTAAGACTAGTCCACAACAAATTGCTAGCTGTAAAGACTCAACAAATCCGTTGATGGCTGGTAATTTGTCAAAAATCACAAATTTTCTTTCGCTAAATTTTTTACTCATACATTTATTTCTCTACTACCATATACCTTACAGTTTTATATTCTCAACATTTCAACCAAAAAAGATAAACATATTCAAATCTTTATTTTTGAATGGTTATTTAATGATGACTGAAATCGTAACAATCATCCTAGCTTATTCATTACTTAGGACATTTTAAACCACAAAAATTCAGTACCTTGCCAAAATATAGATCAATATTGTGACAATATACCTATGTCTAGAATTGATTGTAGATGTCAGCTCATATATTCTAAAAATTGGTATACTCGTATACTCTTAAAAATTTGTATACTCATATATACTCTAAAAATTGGTATCAGAGTTAGTTTCATCAGATCTTTATTTATAGTTAGTTAGTTATAGTTTTTTTTAGTATTAATATCTATTTGTATGAATAAAAAATTGAATATCTTACTTTAGAAATCAGTAGCTACTCAAAAACAATTTTTTTAATCGATAAAAATTATTTCGATTGTAAGATTGAAAGAAACTATAAGCATACATTACATACTAATAGTGACCATTTAAATAATTTAATAGATTTAATAATAAACTTAACTAGTAATTTAAAATGAGATTTATTCTATAATAAAATTATCAGTTGACATAGAACAAATTAATATACTACATAATAGAAAAACTAGAATATATAAAAAAACAAACTAAAGGATAATTTTAATAAATTATGCAATAATCAGTCTAATAATAAAACCTCTAATTTAAAAACCATAGACTTAGAATAAAATAAAAGAAACTAGATAATTTAAATAATCAAATATCTGATTTAAAAGATAAACTTAGAGAAATAAAAAATCCTCATGGGAGAATTATCTCCTGGCGACAATATCAATAATCTAATTTAACCGAACGTTCAATAGATTCTAATTTTGATTGAGTTTGACTCTAAAAAAATTACTTTAAATTATAAAATATGATTTTTTTTAAAACTAATTGAGAGCAATGGTGGCGAGGGTGTTCAGTGCATGACAATTAGTAGAAAAACAAATGTACATGGAGTGTCAACGACACAGATTGAATGACTTTATGACTCGAGATTTACATTATAATTTTAGAGTTTAAAATGGTAAGATTGTAATTTTATTTTGTTGATTAACCACAGTTAAAATAATTGAGCAATATTAATTATAAAAATGAAAAAGTAGCACTCATTGGCCATTCATTAAACTATAATACTCAAATAGTCTTCTTATAGAAAAGTATGTCTTCAATGCCATTTTTCGTTATTAAAATATGTAAGTGTTTTTATTATTTTCATGAATAAGTATAGTATTTTTCAAAGAAATGAACTTGCACTTTAATGGACATTCAAACAAAGATCCCAATGTTCAATCGGTTCTAATTTTAATCGAGTTTGACTTTATAAAAATTAGTATTTTTACCGTAAAATTGGTTTACACTTTAAAACAAATTAGTTTACATTTTAAAATATAATTTTTATTTATTTTATATATAATGGATTGAGGGCATTGGTGAAAATAGTGGTGAAGGTATTTAGTACTTGATAATTAGCAACAAAAAAAAAAATATGTGGAGTGCCAACGTGGAGTAATATGCTAGTCAAATACAAATGAGGGGTACTTCATTTTTGTATGGCGGTGGTATAAGTAACGTGGTAAATTAGGAATTTGGTTTGGTGGTGTTAACCAGTGAAAGCTATGGATGCAGCTACCATGAAAGTGTTCTTCTTCTTCGTCTGTTAAAACAGTGAAGAAAAACAGAGCGTGATATGTGCGTCGTCGCTACTCATTCGATTAATCTCTTTTTCTCTCGTTCGTCGTGCGCTCTCAACTTGTGGTCCCTGCGATTTTGTGTATTTAGGGCTCTGATTTCTTAGCTTTCGTTGTTAATCAATGAAGCAAGTGATGGCGGTGGACGACGTTCCATTGGACGATAAAGCGAAGAGAATGAGAGATCTACTGTCGAGTTTCTACTCCCCCGATCCCTCTTCTTCAACGGCCAGCAATCTTTCCGGTTCTGGGAAATACGTCACGCTTGATGCCATCAACTCACCGTCCTTCAATGCAGATCAGTACATGAACCTTCTAGTAAGTTTTCCCAGATCTTTGATTCGGTCTTCAGCTCTGAATAGATACATCTCTGTGTTTTCAAGAAATTTCACAAATTACGTAACTACTTCCATTGAATTCGAATTCCGGTTGCTATTTTAGCTGATTTGATAGTCAGTTAGGAGGAAATAAAAATAACTGGTTTTACACCGGAACCCGGAATAAAAATGTGAAAATTTTCAAGTAAAACTGTTTTTTTTTTTTTAAAGTGTAATGAGCTCAAATTTTGGCACTTTATGAGTTGTGCACTATTTAAGCCCAGGGTTTAGTGAATTGTACCTGGCAGTTGGCAGTCTGGCAAGGATCTGATTTGCATTTGAATGGTTATTTCCGATCCATTGAGGCTGTATAAAAGAGAGAGGGAAATTTTGTATGATTCCAGTACTCGTCCCATTGTGCTTTATTGGGCAGCATTGGTTTATGGCATGACACTGACAAAATTTATCATTAATGATTAAAGGGTTCACACTGTACTCGTTCTACATATTGTTTGGTTAGGCATTAGGAGAATATGAATGTTGTAAACCTTATGACCATTCTTGGGAAATATAGTATTTTTGATGATCATTCTTGGGATAGCTAAATACACATGTACACGTCAAGGTTGAAGTGCAAATAAAAATAATTGGTTTTACACCAAAAGTGAATTTTATTTGAATGGTTTTAGTTTAGCCACTCAAACATTAAAATTGAGATTCAAATGAAATGGATGTTCGGAAATGAGGGTTTCATTAATGCACCTCAACAAGGAGGAGACAATTGCCATGAAAAATCTGTATTTATCTAGGAAAACTAGAGTCTATGATTCTCTAACATGTAAACAATTTTTTTATCAAACATTCAGAATTGGATAGACTGAACTTCTGCAGTAGCTATCTATATTATGTAGAGATCATCCTAACAACATTCTATGGAGGTCAAATTTTTTGTGTTACTGAAAATTTCACTCCCTGCTTTTTGGCATTCATTGTTCCCATCCTTATACGCGTAGGTACATTTCTATATATTATCTTTAGATGTTTATTAACCAAAAGATTCTGACAAGTGTGAGAGGCATTAGGCAAGGGATCCTTTCTCCCTTTTTGTTCACCTTGGTGGTCGAATACTTGAAGCTTAAAGTAGAATGATGATCAAGGCATAGGAAGAGAGTTCTATTTTGGGTTTTTCGTTGTAGAAGAGGTCCTCTGGATGACACTTATCTTTTTTGTGGGTCAGTAACCATCCCAAGTGACAAACCTCAAATCTGTCTTTGGTTATTTGGTATAGCTCTGTTTGAAATATCAGTTTGCCTAAAAGCTTGATGTATGGACTATGGATTGTGTGAATTGGATCTGACTTGTAAAGTTTTTTGGAGTCTCAAGTGGTTAACAAGCTTTTCCCCATGTTTATTTACTTATTATCTTGGA